>JASVEL010009133.1:0-351489 GCA_032618575.1 Nicotiana noctiflora | reverse complement strand
AAATAGATAACAATACGAAATAAAAAGACAACTGGATAGGGAGTCAGGTCCTGCAAACGTGTGATGACTCGGCCCGTCGTCACAGGAATTACCACCCCGTTACCTTGAATTTATATATTTATTGCTTTTATATCAGTATTAGAGTCTATCGAGTGAGTTAGGAGTGCTTCTGGTTGAAAATTAGTCAAATAGCCTTTTTGAAGGAAACTTGAATATGGAAAGTCAACCTGGAGTTGACTATTTAGTTAGAGTGATTAGAATCGGATTCTGATGATTTGATTAGTTTTGGGAGGTGATTTGTGACTTAGGGGAGCAATCGAAATTGAATTTGGAGGTCCGACGAAGAAATAGGCTTGAATTGGCTAAGGTTGAACTTTGGCGAACTCCGAACGGCAGGTGAGATTTTGATCCGGGGGTTGGAATGGAATTTCGACAATTTCTGTAGCTTTGTCATGTGATTTTGTATATTTCTTCAAATTTTCAAGACATTCGGACGTCGTTTGGTCGGGTTTTTGATTGAACGTTAGTTTTGGAAGTTTGAGTTGAATCCTAGGCTTGAATCCGCAATAATTCGATGATTTATGTGTTTAAGGGCGTGTTTTTATGATTGGAAAAAGTTCATATCGTGTTTTGGAATATGTTGGTGCTTTTCGTTGGGGTCCCGTGGGCCTCAGGGTGAATTCGGACCACCATTCGGGCATTTTGAGACTTAAAAGTCTGCAGAAAAATTGCAGCAGCTGTGCAGAACAATTTTGTTCTCCGCGATCACGGAGGTCGCTATGCGATCGCGTAAGGCTTTGTGGTTATGCATCGCGATCGCAATGTCATGTGTGCGATCGCGTAGGAGGAAGACTTTTAGCTCTGCGATCGCGAGGTATGGTCTGCGATCGCGAGGTATGGTCTGCGATCGAGTAAGTCGAAAATTTGGGAGCAGTGCGATCACGTAAGGAAGCATGCGATCACGTAAGGTTATTTGTCTGAAGCAATGCGATCGGTAGGTAATGTCGCGATCGCGTAGATTTATTTTGGAGCCGGCCGAGTTTGCTCATCGCGATCGCAAGCCTGTGGCTTCAATCGCATAGGGTCGCCTGGCAGTCAGATATATTAAAATACCAGAACAGTGTTTTCGCGAACCCTTCACCCATAACCTCCATTTTTGAGTTCTAAGAGAAAATCACAGGAGATTGCTGGAAATTCATCGGGTATTCATCGGAGGTAAGTTTTATGGCCTAATTACAGTATTTTTATCATGAAATCTTTGGGTATTTCTCTGTAAATGGAAGATTAAAGGGGGATTTTAGCCCTAGGCCTAAATTATAGAAAATCACTGATTTGAGTGGGCAAATGAAGTCCGATTTTGGTAAATTTTATATGCCTAGACTCGTGTTGAGACGAAGGTTCCGAATATGTGACTTTCGTAATTTTTCGAGAAGCGTACCAAAAGTCGGGTTTTGACAACTTTGTAGTTTTCGGTGTAAATTGAAGTGTTTTGACTGGGTATCATCCCATTGGCCTAATTTGATGTATTTTCACTATATTTGATCAGATTCTACACCTGCGGAGCTTGATTCTCGTGGCAAGGGCATCGCGGATTAGTGGTCGAGCCGAATTGAGGTGAGTAATGGATGTGGGTGATGACCAGCGGGTTCGAAACCCCGGTATACCACTTTGTGACGCTGTATAGCGGCGAGACACGTACTCTCTTGTGAGTGCGGGGTCAATTGTGATTTGGGGACTAGGGCTTAGTCCGACCTGTTGATATTATACTATGATATTGGCTATTCTTGAGCCGGTGAACCTACTTCTCGGATGGTGGCATATTATATTATGATATTGGCTACTCTTGAGCCGGTGAACCTCCTTCTCAGATGGTTGTGTACATTATGGGCTGTGAGCCAGTTATTGGGATCCTGCGAGGATCGTTATCATTGTTTCTATTATATTGACATGCTAGTTTTACTACCAGTCCGTAGCTATTACTGTTATCATGATTTTTTCAATCTTTGGAACTTTGACATACTGTTTTCAACCGAAAAATGATAAATGAGTTTTCAAAACTACTTTTGAGCCTGCGAGGCTGCATTTGCATATTAGCTGACTGGTAGTGGATCGGACTGCGCACCGCAGTATATTCATGATATTGTGCTTGGGCTGTAGGAGCCCCTCCGGAGTCTGAACCCCCACAGTGAGCACAGGTACCCAAATTGAATCGGGCTACGCGTCGTAGCAGTCATTTCATGCATTGCATTGCATTTAGCTACATCTAATAGCTGTTATAGTGTGTTGTTGATACTTGTTGGTACATTACTGTTGATATTAAAACTGTTACAGGGTATTGATTACAGCTTTACATAGTGCTATATTGTGATTTCTTATCTACGATGTCTTACCCCTATTCATTACCACTGAGTCTAGCAGTACTCATTTTACTACCTGCCCCTTGTGTGCAGATCCAGGTACCTCTCAGCAGACCTGATCCGGTAGCCGTTCAGAGGCATATTGCGGGATAGTTGAGGTAGCTACATCATCCGCAGGACCTGACTTCCTTTATAGTTGTCTTTTCTCTTTGTATTGCTATTTCTTTCCGCGTTGAGTATCTTGTAAACACTATTGCATTGATGTTATCTTTAAAGGCTCTTGACTCTTGACCCCTCTGTCTATGGGGAGTTGTACTATTTGGGACTTGATCCGTGTGTTGGTATTCTATCACTTTGACTTATTTCTGTTATGCTTAAATTGGATAAAGTGAGCTTGCAGCTCCGTGAATATTGTTAATTGGTCGGGCTGGCCTAGCAGTGTGCTGGGTGCCATCACGACCAGGTTGGGGTCATGACAGAAGATAAATGACTCAGTTTCAAACACGGCCTTTCAATGCCTCGGGGACAAAGATTTTAAGGCTGTGTGGGTCAATTGTACTTATCCTCAGGAGGCTGCGAACCTTTAGGAAACACTTCACATTTCTTGAACTCTATCGTGCGATCTTGTTGTTATGAGAACTGAACTTCTATATTCTATTCTCTCGTAGATGGCGAGAACTCGAGCATCAGGACGAGGTGGACGACCTTCATTGCCACCTGCTAGAGGTCATGGGCGCGGTCGTGGTAGAGGTAAAGGTAGGGCAGCTGAGGCAGTGCTAGCTGACCCGCCCGTTGTACCTATTCAGGAGCAGCCCCCAGTGGTTGATGCTCCAGCAGCCCCAGCTCAGGCCTAGACGGTGTCTATTGCCATTCCTGGTCTTCAGGAGACTGGCGCAAATATTATCAGTGTGTTCCGGATTGGCTCAAGTAGTATCTGCTACCGCTACTGCAGCGACATCCCAAACAGGGGGTGGTCGGTAGACCCCTGCAGCTCGCACACCTGAGCAGGTAGTACAGGGACTTCAGACGCCGGAGGCGGTCCCCGCTCAGGTGGTTGCACCAGTTATTCCTCCGCAGCATGGCTCCAGAGCATATGGTTCAGGTTATGGCCGACGACGAACAGCGTCGTCTAGAGAGGTTTGGTAGACTCCAGCCAACCCATTTCAGTAGCGCTGAGGGCGAGGATGCCCAGGGTTTCTTAGATAAGTGCCAGAGGATGCTACGTATAGCTGGTATTCTTGAGTTCAGTGGAGTTTCATTCACTACTTTTCAGTTTACTGGTCCTGCGTTTAATTGGTGGGAGGAGTTTGAGAGGCGTAGGCCTGCGGGAGCAGCACCTCTCACCTGGCAACATTTTTCTACTCTCTTCCTAGAGAAGTATGTACCTCAGTTCCGTTATGAGGAGCTTCGTTGCTAGTTTGAGTGGTTCGTTTATGGCGACATGTCAGTGACCCAGTATGAGCTGAGATTCACACAGTTGGCTAGGCATGCCACATGGATGATCCCTACTGATAGGGAGAGGATTAGGAGGTTCATTGATGGCCTCAACTACTCCATTCGCATTCTTATTACCAGAGAGAGAGTTCTATCATCACCTTTTGAGCATGTTGTGGATATGGCACGCTCTATTGAGGCAGATCGTCGCCGATAGAGAGAGGAGCGGGAGGCCAATAAGCCTCGTGGTTCTGGTAGCTTCAGTGGTGCTCCATCTAGAGGGCATTTCCAGCAGGGCAGAGGTCGCTCATCTAGACCTTCTCATTCAAGCCACCCTGAGCAGAGCAGAGTTTCTTCTAGTCGTGGTCGACTCCCAGCCCAGAGTACAGCACCTACTTCTTCAGCCCAGGGTTCTTCTGCGGCGAGAGGTTCCCTTCAGTCCCCTTCTCCAGCACCAGGTAGCTGTTTTGAGTGTGGTGAGTTTGGCCACATGAGGAGGCAGTGCCCTCGACTTTGTGGGGACAGGTCTCAGCAGAGGGATCAGCCCTTCTCTTCAGCACCATCTCAGGCTAGTAGAGGTGGAGGTCAGTCTTCTCGTAGTCTCCCCATAGGTGAGGAGCGATCCAGTGGAGGCCAGGTACGATTCTATGCACTCCCTGACAGGCGTGATGCGGTTGCCTCCGATGCAGTGATTACATGTATCATTTCTGTCTGTCATAGAGATGCCTCTGTTCTATTTGATCAAGGGTCCACATATTAATACGTGTCCTCTTATTTTGCACATCATTTGGGTGTGACCCGTGGTAGTCTTGATTTACCTGTTCATGTATCCACCTCCGTGGGTGATATGATTATTGTGGATCATGTCTATAGATCCTGTGTTATTTCTATTGGAGGTCTGGAGACCCAGGCAGATATGTTATTGTTAGGGATGGTGGACTTTGAGGTGATATTTGGTATGAACTGGCTGTCTCCGTACCATGCTATATTAGACTGTCATGCTAAGATAGTTACGTTGGCTATTCCTGGTATTTCTCAGATTGAGTGGCTGGGTTCGACTGATTTCGTCCCTAGCCATGTTATTTCATCTTTAAAGGCTCAAAAAATGGTTGAAAAGGGGTATTTGTTGTATCTGGCATTTGTGAGGGATGTGGGAGCTGAGTCTCCTAGCATTGATTCTATACCTGTTGTGAGGGATTTTCCAGATATTTTCCCCTCGGACCTGTCGGGCATGCCGCCGGACAAGGATATTGATTTTGGCATTGACTTGGTGTCGGGCACTCAGCCCATTTCCATTCCTCCTTATCGGATGGCACCAGCAGAGTTGAAGAAATTAAAAGAACAGCTTCAGGAGCTTTTGGATAAGGGTTTCATTCGCCCTAGTGTGTCCCTGTGGGGTGCACCGGTGTTATTTGTTAAGAAGAAAGATGATTCCATGCGGATGTGTATTGATTATAGACAGTTAAACAAGGTAACAGTGAAGAACAAGTACCCTCTACTGCGCATTGATGATTTGTTTGATTAGTTACAGGGGGCGAGAGTGTTTTCTAATATTGATCTTCGTTCAGGCTATCATCACCTGAAGATCAGGGACTCTGATACTATGAAGACTGCATTCAGGACCAGATATGGCCACTATGAGTTCCTTGTGATGTCTTTTGGGATGACCAACGCCCCAGCAGCATTCATGCATTTGATGAAAAGTGTGTTCAGGCCCTATTTGGATTCATTTGTGATTGTGTTCATTGATGACATTCTCGTCTACTCCCGTAGTCAGGAGGAGCATGCTCAGCATTTGAGAGTTGTGTTGCAGAGATTGAGGGAGGAGAAGTTGTATGCTAAATTCTCCAAGTGCAAGTTTTGGCTCGAGTTAATAGCATTTCTGGGTCATGTGGTGTCTCGTGATGGTATTCAGGTTGATCCGAAGAAGATAAAGGCGGTGCAGAGTTGGCCTAGACCGTCCTCAGCTACAGAGATCAGGAGATTTCTTGGCTTGGTGGGATATTATCGCCGGTTTGTTCAGGGATTTTCATCCATTGCTTCTTCTTTGACTAAATTCACTCAGAAGGGTGCACAATTTGTGTGGTCGGATGAGTGCGAGGAGAGCTTTCAGAAGCTCAAGACAGCTTTGACCACATCTCCAGTATTAGTGTTGCCATCAGCTTCAGGTTCATATACCGTATATTGTGATGCCTCGAGAGTAGGGATAGGTTGTGTATTGATGCAGGAAGGTAAGGTGATTGCTTATGCTTCTCGGCAGTTGAAGCCACATGAGAAGAACTATCCTGTTCATGATTTGGAGCTAGCTGCCATAGTTCATGCCTTGAAGATTTGGAGGCACTATTTGTACGGCGTATCCTATGAGGTGTATACCGATCATCGTAGTCTCCAGCATTTGTTCAAACAGAAAGATCTTAATTTGAGACAACAGAGATGGCTTGAGTTGCTCAAGGATTATGACATTACTATTCTATATCATCCGGGGAAGGCCAATGTGGTGGCCGATGCTTTGAGCCGGAAGGCGGTCAGTATGGGGAGCTTGGCATATATTCCAGCCGAGGAGAGATCATTTGCTTATGATGTTCAGGTGCTAGCCAATCGGCTAGTGAGGTTAGACATTTCAGAGCCCAGCAGGGTGTTGGCTTGTGTTGTATCTCGGTCTTCTCTATATGATCGTATTCGTGAGCGTCATTATGATGATCCACATTTGGTTGTCCTTAGGGACAGAGTTCAGCATGATGATGCTAGATATGTCACTATTGATAGTGACGGGGTATTGAGGATGCAGGGCTGGATATGTGTGCCCAATGTTGATGGCCTTCTTGAGTTGATTCTGGAGGAGGCCCATAGCTCGTGGTATTCTATCCATCCAGGAGCCGCGAAGATGTACCAAGACTTGAAACAACACTATTGTTGGAGAAAGATGAAGATGGACATTGTCGGACATGTAGCAATGTGCCTCAACTGTCAGCAGGTTAAGTACGAGCATCAGAGGCCCGGTGGTATATTTCAGCGCATTGATATTCCTGAGTGGAAATGGGAAAGGATCACTATGGACTTTGTTACTGGACTCCCTCGGACGGCGAGAAAGTTTGATTCTGTATGGGTGATTATGGATAGGATGACCAAGTCAGCTCACTTCATTCTTGTGTGTACTACGTACTCCTCGGAGCGGTTAGCTGAGATATTCATTCAGGATATTGTTAGATTGCACGGAGTCCCAGTTTCTATTATATCAGATAGAGGTACTCGGTTAACTTCACAGTTTTGGAGGACATTTTAGCGTGAGTTGGGCTCTCATGTTGAGTTGAGTACTGCATTCCATCCTCAGACGGACGGACAGTCCGAGCATACTATTCAGATCTTGGAGGATATGTTGAGAGCTTGTGTTATTGACTTTGGTGGTTCGTGGGCTCATTACTTTCCCCTCGTAGAGTTTGCCTATAACAACAACTACCAATCCAGTATTCAGTTGGCGTCGTATGAGGCTTTACATGGGAGACGGTGTAGATCTCCAGTTGGTTGGTTTGAGCCTGGTGAGGCAAGGTTATTGGGGACAGAGTTAGTCCAGGATGCCTTGGACAGGGTGAAGGTGATTCAGGAGAGACTTCGCACAGCTCAGTCGCGCCAGAAGAGTTATGCGGACCGGAAGGTTCGGGATGTGTCTTATTCTGTGGGTGAGAAAGTCTTACTGAAGGTTTCGCTGATGAAGGGCGTCATGAGATTTGGGAAGAAAGGAAAGCTCGGTCCGAGATTTATTGGCCCTTTTGAGATCCTTAGGAGGATTGGAGAGGTGGCGTATATGCTTGCTTTGCCACCCAGTCTATCAGGAGTTTATCTAGTGTTTTACGTGTCCATGCTCCGGAAATATGTTGGCGACCCATCGCATGTGTTGGACTTTAGCACTATTTAGCTTGATGATGACTTGACCTATGATATGGAGCCTATAGCTATATAGGGCCGTCAGGTGAGAAGATTGAGGTCCAAGGATATTGCATCAGTTAAAGATAAGTGGAGAGGTCGACCCGTGGAGGAGGCCACTTGGGAGATCGAGCGGGAGATGCGGAGCAGATATCCTCACTTGTTTGAGTCTTCAGGTATGTTTCTTGACCCGATCGAGGATGAGCGTTTGCTTATGTGGGGGAGAATGTGACGACCCGACCCGTCGTCATGGGAATTACCACCTCGTTACCTTGCATTTATATGTTTATTGCTTTTATATCAGTGTTAGAGTCTATCAGGTGAGTAAGGAGTGATTCTGGTTGAAAATAAGTCAAATAGTCTTTTTGAAAGAAACTTGAATATGGAAAGTCAACCTGGAGTTGTCTATTTAGTTAGAGTGCTCCGAATCGGATTCTGATGATTTGGTTAGTTTCGGGAGGTGATTTGTAACTTAGGGGAGTGATCAGAATTGAATTTGGAGGTCCGGTGTAGAAATAGGCTTGAATTGGCTAAGGTTGAATTTTGGCGAAACCCGAACTGTAGATGAGATTTTGATCCGGGGGTCGGAAAGGAATTTCGACAATTTCGGTAGCTTCATCATGTGATTTTGGATATGTTTGCAAATTTTCAAGTCATTCGGACGTCGTTTGGTCAGGTTTTTGATTGAACGTTAGTTTCGGAAGTTTGAGTTGAATCCTAGGCTTGAATCCGCTATAATTTGATGATTTCTGTGTTTAAGGGCGTGTTTTTTATGATTGGAACAAGTTTGTATTGTGTTTTGGAATATGTTGGTGGTTTTCGTTGGGGTCCCGGGGGCCTCAGGGTGAATTCGGACCACCATTCGGGCATTTTGAGACTTAAAAGTCTGCAGAAAAATTGCAGCAGCTGTGCAGAACAATTTTGTTCTCCGCGATCGCGAAGGTCGCTATGCGATCACGTAAGGCTTTGTGGTTATGCATCGCGGTCGCGATCGCGATGCCATGTGTGCGATCTATTAGGAGGAATACTTTGAGCTCTGCGATCGCGAGGTATGGTCTGCGATTGCGTAAGTCGAAAATATGGGAAGCATGCAATCGTGTAAGGTTATTTGTCTGAAGCAGTGCGATCACGTGGGTTATGTCACGATCGCATAGAGTTATTTTGCAGCCGGCCGAGTTTGCTCATCGCGATCGCGAGCCTGTGGCTGCGATCGCATAGGGTCGCCTGGCAGTCAGATATATTAAATTACCAGAACAGTGTTTTCGCGAACCTTTCACCCATAACCTCCATTTTTGAGTTCTAAGAGAAAATCACTGGGGATTGCTGGGAATTCATCGGGTATTCGTCGAAGGTAAGTTTTATGGCCTAATTACAGTATTTTTATCATGAAATCTTTGGGTATTTCTCTGTAAATGGAAGATTAAATGGGGATTTTAGCCCTAGGCCTAAATTATAGAAAATCATTGATTTGAGTGGACAAATGAAGTCCGATTTTGGTAAATTTTATATGTCTAGACTCATGTTGAGATGAAAGTTCCGAATATGTGACTTTCGTAATTTTTTGAGAAGCGTACCGAAAATCTGGTTTTGGCAACTTTGTAGTTTTTGGTGTAAATTGAAGTGTTTTGACTGGTATCATCCCAGTGGCCTAATTTGATGTATTTTCACTATATTTGATCAAATTCTATGCCTGTGGAGCTTGATTCTCGTGGCAAGGGCATCGCGGATTAGTCGTCGAGCCGAATTGAGGTGAGTAATGGATGTGGGTGATGACCAGCGGGTTCGAAACCTCGGTATACCACTTTGTGACGCTGTTTAGCGGCGAGACACGTACTCTCTTGTGAGTGCGGGGTTGATTGTGATTTGGGGACTAGGGCTTAGTCCGACCTGTTGATATTATACTATGATATTGGCTATTCTTGATCTGGTGAACCTCCTTCTCAGATGGTTACGTATTATATTGTGATATTGGCTACTCTTGAGCCGTTGAACATCCTTCTCGGATGGTTGAGTACATTTATGGGCTGTGAGCTAGTTATTGGGATCCTGCGAGGATCGTTATCATTGTTCTATGATATTGACATGCTAGTTTTACTACCGGTCCGTAGCTATTACTGTTATCATGATTTTCCAATCTCTCAAACTTTGATATTACTGTTTTCAACTGAAAAATGACAAAAGAGTTTTCCAAACTACTTTTGAGCCTGCGAGGCTGCATTTGCATATTAGCTCAGTGGTAGTGGATCGAACTACGTGCCGCAGCGTTTATTCATGATATTGTGCTTGGGCTGTAGGAGCCCCTCAGGAGTCTGAACCCCCACAGTGAGCACGGGTACCCAAATTGGATCGGGCTATGCACCGTAGCGGTCATTTCATGCATTGCATTTTATTTAGCTATATCTGATAGCTGTTATACTCTGTTGTTGATACTTGTTGGTACATTATTGTTGATATTGAAACTGTTACAGGGTATTGATTACAACTTTACATAGTACTATATTGTGATTTCTTATCTACGATGTCTTACCCCTGTTCATTACCACTGAGTCTGGCAGTACTCATTTTACTCCCTGCACCATGTGTGCAGATCCAGGTACCTCTCAGTAGTCTAGATCCGGTAGCTGTTCAGAGGCGATATCTGCGGGATAGTCGAGGTAGTTGCAGAGTCTGCAGGACCTGACATCCCTTCCATATGTCTTTTCATTGTGTTGCTATTTCTTTCTGCACTGAGTATCTTGTAAAAACACTATTGTACTTATGTTATCTGTATAGGCTCTTGACTCTTGACCCCTCGGTCTTTGGGGAGTTGTACTTTTTGGGACTTGATCCCCGTGTTGGTATTCTATCACTTTGACTTATTTCTGTTATGCTTAAATTGGATAAAGTGAGCTCATAGCTCCGTGAATGTTGTTAATTGGTCGGGCTGGCCTAGCAGTATGCTGGGCGCCATCACGACCGGGTTTGGGGTCATGATAGAACGCAGCAGCTACCTTGATTATCCCGAATAGTATCTCTGAATAGCTACTGGATCAGGTCTGCTGAGACGTACCTGGATCTGCACACAAGGTGCAGGGAGTAAAGTGAGTACTTCCAAACTCAGTGGTAATGAACATGGGTAAGACAGCTTAGATAAGAAATCACAATATAGCACTATGTAAAAATGTAATCAAATACCCTGCGACAGTCTCAATATCAACAGTAACTGGACTAACAAGTACCAACAAAATAGTATAACAGCTATCAGATGTAGCTAAATGCAATGTAGTGCATGAAATGACCCTTACGACGCGTAGCCCGATCCAATTTGGGTACCCGTGTTCACTGTAAGGGTTCAGACTCCGGACGGGCTCCTACAGCCCAAGCACAATATCATGAATACGCTGCAGCGCGCAGCCCGATCCACTACTAGTTAGCTAATATGAAAATGTAGCCTCACATGCTCAAAAGTAGTTTTGAAAACTCTTTTTATTATTTTTCAGTAGAAAACAGTATGTCAGTAGTCCAGAGTTTGGAAAATCATAATAACATCAATAGCTCCAGAATGGTAGTAAAACTAGCATGTCAATATCACAGAAACGAAGATAACGATCCTCGCAGGGTCCCAATATCTGGCTCACAGCCCAATAATGTACACAACCATCCAAGAAAGAGGTTCACCGGCTCAAGAATAGCCAATATCACAGTATAATTATCAACAGGTCGGACTAAGCCATAGTCCCCAATCACAATCGACTATGCACTCACAGGAGAGTACGTGTCTCGCTGCTATACAGCGTTACAAAGTGGTATACCGGGGTTTTGAACCCGCTGGTCATCACCCACATCTATTACTCACCTCGACTCGGCTCGACGACTGATCCGCGATGCCCTTTCCACGAGAATCAACCTCCACAGGCATAGAATCTGATCTAATGTAGTAGAGATACATCAAAATAGGGCAATGGGATGATACCCAGTCAAAACAATTCAATTTACACCAAAAACTACAAAGTTGCCAAAACCCGACTTTCGGTACGCTTATCAAAAATTACGAAAGTAACATATTCGGAATCCTCATCTCAACACGAGTCTATGCATATAAAATTTACCAAAATCGGACCTCATTTACCCATTCAAATCAATAATTTTCCATAATTTATGCCTAGGGCTAAAATCCTCCTTTAGTCTTCCATTAAAAGTGAAATACTCAAAAATTCCATGATAAAATAACGTAATTAGGCCATACAACTTACCTCCGATGAATACCCGATGAATTCCCAGCAATTTCCCCTGAGTTTCTCTCTCTAAGACTCAAAAATGGTGTTTTATGACTGAAAATCGCGACTGCACTGCTTTTGGAATTTAATTCACTGCAGGACGAATTTACTCTACGCGTTCGTGTTACAGCTCACGCGTCTGTGATGCACAGCTCTCCTTCCTCTTCACGAACGCCACACCTCCCCACGCGTTCGCGATGAACAACTCATAAGCCGCCCAGATTTCTTCTACGTGAACGCGACATCTGGGACGCGAACGCGATGCTTCCGTTGACCCTCCTACGCGAACGCGACGCCCAGTATCGCGAACGCGATGCTCATTCTTACCTTGCCTATGCGAACGCTAAGGCTTAATGCCTGCTACACAAATCTGCAATCTGCAGATTTCTAAGTTCCAATGACGATGAGCTGGGTCGTCACATTATAGATTTAATTGTCTATGTTTGTGCATATGAAATTCCTTTATTATACCTTTTAATGGTGTTTTTTTATTATTAAGACACAATATGTGTCACGATATATTAATTTATTTTTTATTTTATTAATGCAAGATGTCCTTGCTATTGTCATTAACGGAGACCCTTCAACATATGCTGCAAATGGAAGAAGAATTCAAGAATTTATTATTATGGATAATCAGTAAGTATATATCTCCTGCTATTCTTATCCTCCTTTTTTTCTGCTGCTCCTTCTCTTCCTGCTCATCTTCGACCTCCTCACCTCTTTCGACTGTTTCTACTGGTTACTTCATACAACTATCAAAACTTCAGTATTTTAAACACCTGTAGCATTTTCATGAGGCTTTAATATTTTATTTGAGTATATTCTTTTCATGATTTGCAGAAAAAAACCAAAAAAAACTTATACTGTGGGAAGATTTCATTGATCTTTATGGGAATAAACTTTCGAAACAACTTAATGAATATCCAATTATTCTTGCTAGAAAAATTGGCAAATCATTATCACGTATATTGCACATATATTTTATCTTTTTCGTTTTCAAAATGAAATAATAAAATTAAACCTTCATATTTCAATGCATGCAGGAGGATCGTCAAACAAATTCAATGGACTTTCAAGCAAATTTAGTACAACAATCCAATTCAATTCTCCATATCCACAAGCTACTGAGTTGAAATTATGGTACTGTGCATTTATTTCTTTCTGACTAATGCATGTAAAGAAATATGTTTTTTATATAATGCATGAATGTGTACAAGAACAAATTTTTAGATCTTAACGTACTTGTAGGGCCAAAATAATTGAACCAATGTTTAATGCATACACAGCGAAGAGTACATCTTCATCTGGCTCTGTTATGGTAGTCCCCTTTGAAGATGAAATCATAGCTATTTCCAATATTCAAGCGCAACCTCAGGTAAGAACGACAACAAGTTATGTTATTCTACAAATTTAATTTTTTTTTTTGTGGTGATTTCAGAAAAAAAAAATCTGTTTCATTCTTGAATTTCTAGGGACAAGTGTTTTATGTCGAGGCTAAATTTTCTCTACCAAATGAGAACCAACGCTTTTGTGTGTTAGCTTGTTCTGACTGTAAGCAATTATTCACGAGATCTTTCTCCCGAAGAACAATTTACTGTACAAATTGTCACCGGTCCACACATCTTATTCCAAGGTCAAAATGCTACTAAAGTCTTCTCCGATGATCAAAGTTTACAAATTATTTTGTTATTTATTCATCTAACCAACCATTTGCTTTACATTAAAATAGATGTCAATTTGAAGTTACTGTTAGAGACAATAGCGGTTCTACAACAGTTATTATTTCACACAAACCTGCAGAAAAAATGTTATTCCTCAACTCAGAAGAAATTTATGACATCTGCCATATCAAGGTACATTTTACATACTATTGTTAAATTCAAAAAGATACTGACAAGTATCATTGGCAAGATGACCCTTTTTTAAGTTATAACTATCTGACTTGGTCCTCCCAGAAATAACTTTTACCCCTTGCAGATGTGCAAAAGCAATTGCACGGAAAAATATTCAAAATTCAAATGAAAAAATTATTTACAAGAAGTCGGGATGGAATGCCAGTTATCCATTTTATCTTACATGAACATGGAAAATGAGATCCACCAACAGTTTACCCCAAACATGATGGATGTTGTCAAAAGGAGCAAACGTAAAATTGAATCTCTTGGCTTAGAGGGAGGAGAAGCTCAAGATACAACCAAGCGTAGCTTGGAAATGAAAACTCCTCATTTGAAAAAATAATTTTAAAGGTATTTGATCTTTTTAATTCAGTCATTACTTTATCTGCTAATATTATAAATTTTGAGATGTAACTAATACAATAGCTTTAAAAAGTAGCCCGATACATGTGTAGTTTCTACATACACATGTTATTATATCTTTTAGCATTGTTTAATTTTCTCTTGCAAAGTTATAGTAATTTTAATTGATGTGCAGCATATTTACTTAGTTTTATTTGCTTACTAATCTCAAATTAGAAGTGCATAAAGTAATAACTCTAAAGTATTCCAATTATTAGTTTATGGATTGATTCCTCAATTTTTAATTTTATAAATTTTTTACTAAATCCCTTGTTTTGTTCAAGGTTACAAAAACAATATAGATAAAAATGAAATTGCAACTAAGAATTATGAAAGAAAGAAGTTTGATTTCGTGTAACCATCGATCTTTATTTTCTAATATAAAGTTATAGTGTTTAAAATAGTGCTCGAGTATTACTAGAACTAAGCCACGATAATATATATATATATATATATATATATATATATATATATATATATATATGTCTTATAATATATATATATATATATATATATATATATATATTCTTGAGGATTCATATATTTTATAATTGAAAGCAATTCGGTTGTTGATTGGAGTGTTGTGGCACACCTATTTACAGCTATTTATTTACCATTGTTGAACATTTTTTTTGTTGCCCCTTCTAAATATTATATTACTATAGACGCCTTTGCCTTTGTTGTTGTTTTGCGTTGTATTTGAAGTCACTTTTTACTGCTATTTTTGAATGTGATAAAGGCTATCTTGTTACTATTTTGGGATGCGGTTGAAGACATTTTGCTGCTATTTTTACATGTTGCTAAAGCCAGTTTTACTGTTGTGATATTAGGTAAGCTTACTTAATTACTATTTGTCTACGGTACTACCCTAGCTCTCATATTACTCAATTAACTCATTTTCAAGTACTATATATTTTTTTCAAGTGTTAGATTTACTATCGTATCTCCATAATAACATAATAGCTTAGTCTTTAATTTTAATTTTAGAATTGCATCATGCCATTTCATCTTTTTAGAGGCAAAGATTGACTTATTCGTAATGTAGTAAGCATTCTCCATCTGTATTTATTGAACTTTGAATTTATGGAATGACTTAAAGTTATCATTTAATTAATAGATAAAACTATACTTGTCACTTTGAAAGTTGTCTTGCAGCTGACTCCTTTATATTTTGATTTGTTTGGATTTTTTGGTATTGTCAATATTGTTGTCCTCTTTAACTTTTGTTGATTAAAGTTTTCAGCTCATTACATGAAATTTCTTTTTCAAACAGGTACAATTACAACTATATGTGCAAAGATGGACAATATTACAAAAGGTATGTAATTCACGGTTAAAATGTGCAAATATTTATTACACTTCTGTTTATTTGAATAGATAGTTGTTACTGAAGACGAAATTGGTTCTATACATATGACCAGCAACGAGAAAAATAAATGCAATAGCTAAATGGTGATGGGCAATATCAGTCAGCCATAAACTTTGTGTTTGTGGATGGAACCCCCCGAGAAGAGTTAGAATGGCAATTCCCGCCCCTTGGGCGGTACCAAATAAATGACTGCTGACTACTTATTGAAAGACCGAACAGGAAATGAAAAGTCCCCCTCACTCCCTCCGGAGTGAGTTCTTTTCTGCGGGATTTAGGGATTCCTGCCTTTAAGTTTTGTTAAGGATATGACGAAAGCTTAATAACACATATTGCTATTTTCACTTCTTCAAAAATGAGAGAGAAGCTTAATAACACATACTACGATTATCCTATATTTACATACATGTTATTATTACCAATCATGGGAACATATTACTCCACTAACATAGAAATTGAAATCCAGGATAATACAGAGGGAACATATGAAATATTGTAAAAATAGTTCTCATGGTTGTTGTAATTGAACATTTATAATTGAAACAATGTCGAAAATAAGGTATTGAAGGGCAACTGTGCTTGAAAGCTGAAGTTTGTTGCATTTATATATTGTCTTCCAAGTGTTTACATATGGTAGAGAGACCATTTCCAGATTTTTCTTAAAAAAATAAATTCAATTGCATTGTTATTGTTATGCTATATGGGTACCAAAACACGATATTTTTCCTGTGATTTTGCAGATGTCAATGCAAACAGTTTTGTTGCACTGCAAAGGAGAAGAGCAATTATAGTATGGAGAAAAAAATCACCTTTTATGAAAATATAAGTTGTACTTTCATGGATGTAAAAATTGTGCGACTTTCGTAGTAAAATGCATCTCATTTTGTCAAATATGTAAATGGATATATGTATTTGTGTGTATTCTCATGGATATGAATATTGTGTTACTTTCCAACGATACCACAATTTTCTGTCTCTTTTTGCAGTTACATATTAACATAAAATTAATCACAAATAGTGATTCCAAACTTTACAATGTTGGGCCCGTGCTATGCACGGGCAATACTTATCTAGTTACTAAATAAATATTAACATCTATCAATACTACAATTAATTATATTATTTCTTCCGCCTCTCTCGATTACGATATTAATAAACAGTTAATACGTAGTGCAAGATAGATATATGTTAATAAATCAAATAACGTCTTAACTGTAAAAGCAGATAAAAGTTAAAAAAAAAAGTTATCTCAAACATGTGAATTTGAGAAACAATATCTACTATTATATAGAAATATTAAGATCTGTCTTTCTCCCAACAAAAAAAAAGTTACTCCATACTGAAATTAGTATTAACAATGAAATAATTCTTGTCCATTAAATAAGAAAATATAATAAAATATTCAAGAAGAATAATTTCTATGTTTAATTAAAAGCAGGAACTAGAGTAATGAAATTTATTTAGAAATAACAACTAAATCACTATTGTGATTTAAACGAAAAGAGAAACTTATTAGAAATTTGGATTCAGACTTCTAGCTCTAAGCTTTCTCTCTACTGCGATCCTTCTTCTGATCGGGCAATATCTTCTTATATAAGAAAAATTCATTATGACTTCTCGATTTGGTGCTAGATTTTCATGGCAAATCTAGATTTTGCATTTACAGATATGAGAATTCGAATTCTCGATTTGGTGCTAGATTTCCATGGCATATCTAGATTTTGCATTTGCAGAGAAGAATTGTGTCATTCTAAGTTTAGATTTCATCGATTTCATCATGAAAAATCGAGACTTCGTGCATTGTCACGGCAATAATGAATCATAGCTCGATCTTATACTTCTTTATTGTATTTTTCTTTAATATTTTCTTTTCTTTTTTTATATCGTGCACAACAATTCTTCTATAATTATTCCTGCAAAATAAAGTTAAAAATATGAAGAAAACATGATAATTTATACTCCCTCTGTTCTAACTTTTGTGAACCTATTTGACTGGGAAGAAGAAGAAGAAGAAGCACAAGGAAATGGAGAAGAAGGATGATGAGAAGAATGATGATGGGGAGAAGAATGAGAAAAAAGAGGATGAAAAGAAGAAGGAGGATAAAGAGAAGAAGGAGAAGAAGAAAAAATAAAGACTTTTTGATTTTGTAGTTCTAAAGAAGTCAAAATGGAGTCAGAATATTTATGTGGTTATAAAATCTTCTCATTAAGGGTAGAATTGAAATTAAGCTATCAAAAATGGGTCATTCTTTTTTGAACGAACCCAAAAAGAAAAGGTTAATATAAACTGGAACGGATGAAGTATGTTTTTATGAGAGAAATTATGTCATTAACATCATGTAAAATGCACTTATCAGAGTGTATAAAGATATATAATCACATAGTTAAAATATTCTTGATATACTATGTATATAGGTGTATAAGAAGAAGAAGAAGAAGAAGAAGAAGAAGAAGAAGAAGAAGAAGAAGAAGAAGAAGGAGGAGGATGAGGAGAAGAAGAAGGAGAAGAAGAAGAAGAAGAAAATACGAGAAATTTACCAAATACCTATAAATAATGTATCAACCTTGTATACACTAGTGTATAAGAGGCGTTTACACATTATCTATATAATATTATACATTATTATACAAATGAATTCTATCAATGGAGTTTCACGTGTTCTTTTCTTCCTTGGGCATCCTCTGAAATTTAACTCAAATATAGCCTAAATCTACTCTAATCACTTGAAATTTAAGTTTTGAACTCAACTTGATGACTCCGATCAATTGGTACAACACTCATTCCAAACAACCAATAAATCAGAAAACTCAATTTCTGAAACCGAATCTTTGAATCACCTGTAATGATGACTTTTATTTTTCAAATCCTTATTTAATCGTTGAAATCTGGAATAGAATTGAATGAGAATAACAATAATAGAGAAATTCAGAGGAAGAAGAAGAAGAACAAAGAAAAAATAGGTGGGTTAACTAATAATGAGAAGTAATTTTCATGTTATGTACCACCTGGGCTAGATTAGGTAGAGCTTTAAACATAATGAGTTGTTGGCCCAAGTGATAAAGGAAAGTAAATCTCTCCTTGATTTTTTCTATTTAAAAAATTTACAATGCCATTGTTTTCCTCAATTGTAGATAATTAATGCTAAGGTAAATTTGAAAAAAGTTAAATGGTTCTCTCTTGATCTTATAAAATTATAAATAATTGTAAAAATTATATTTTAATATAACATGTCAATTAGATGGGAGCGGAGAAATATACGCGAACAAAAGGAATATTAATTGCTGAAAATATTTAGTTTTCTGGTGTTTCGATAAGTATATTAAAAAGGGTAAAAAGAATGTGGACGTATCACGTAAAGTTGTCAATTATGTCAGCGTTTCACCTTCGGCTTTGTCGGCGAAACGAAAAAAAAAAATCAAATCTGGAATTAACTTTTTATGGAAATACACACACAAAAGAAATCGAAAAAAAGTGAGCTTTCATTGGGCTCACTGACTGATTACTACTCAAAACTTTTTGGGTCAAATCTTCTGAAAGCGTTACGAATAGCACAGAAAAGTTAGTGCGAAATTTCGTTTGGCGCAAAAACCACTGGTCATCCTTTCTCCTCTCCATTGTTAAGCTACTAGGGTTTTGATCTTCTGCGGTGAGGTTCTTGGGCCGCCATGGAAGAAGTTAGGTCCAGCACCGCTTGGGTCTCTACTCACTCCTCTCATGTTACCGTTGATTTCTCAGGTTCCTTTGCATTCTCTTTATGTTGTTATTCATTACATCCAATGCATTCTCTTTCTGCATTGAATTAATTAACTTTCAGTCTCAAACTAGTTAGAGTCCGTTATAAGAATCCTCCGTGTTATTACGCTTTGTCCAGGAGCGAGGGCCTAGAAATAACTGCAATGCTCTGTTTCTCTTTTTTTTTTTTTTTGAGTCACGTTTAATGGTAGTTTAAAGTGGCCTACATTTGATATACAGTAGTATAAGATTACATTTTGCATGTGTTATGCGCAGGCATTGAGAAGGTTGCTGAAACTATGAAGAATACATTGCCGAAAGTGGAGTGGGATTTTGAAGGGATACACTATTTTGATAACGGCCCACTCACTGTTCAATACTTGTTGGTCTTGGATACATTGAATTTCTGTTTCTGGCCAGGTACTTTAACAAGTTTGCAACTACGATAGCTCCGTAACTGTGAGTAAAGTTGTAATTTGACAAAGGTTTAATCTGTTATAGTTGTCTCCAAATTAGTTTCTTTAGATGTAGTTAGGGGTGTACAATTGATAAACTGCATCAAATCAATAGTAGGGTCAAACCGGATAAAAAAAGCCGATTGTGGTTTGGTTTGATTTGATTTGATATTGGAAAAGAAAACCCGAACATAATTGGTTTGGGTTGATTCTAACTAAAAAAAATCAAACTGAAGCCAAACCAATTCGACATTATATTGATATAACTTTTAAAAATATTTGTTGTAAAATAATTCATAAATATTTCTTAACTTTTCCATGGTTTTATTTTTAACTTATTATTTTAAGGTTGGACTTAATGTAGTAACTCAATTAAAGTTCAAATCAATACTAATGCTAACAAAAGAAATTCAATTCAACACTAAGATGACAATGTGTTGGATATCTATTTTTTAGTTTTGCATTGGTTTGTAATAAAAATGCATAACTTAGTTCAATTTTTTTCTTTAGTGTTTAGTCATGTAATTTAACCGTACTTATTTTAGCATGACATAGTGTACTTGTAGATTATGTCTGTTTTATTATGGCTTATTAATGAGCAATATTTATTTTATGTGATTTCATTATCTTCATGCGAGAAAGCCCATGGAAAGCCTGAAAAATCCGAGAAAAATCGAAATGGAAAAACCTGACTTTGTTGGTTTGATTTGGTTTATAGATTTAAAAAGGCGACACTATTGGTTTTGTTTGGCAATTGAAAAACCCGAACGAGTTCGACCTATATACGCCCCTAACTGTAGTAATACAACTGAATTTGCTTTTATTTCATTCTGTGTCTGTGTATGATTACATGCCAGTATTTGGAACAATGTTGGTTTTTCCAAAGCACATAACTTACACATTTATGCCGATCAAGAAAGTTTTTAGTACAGAACCTTATTCATGATGCTTGATGCTGGGGCGTCACTAAAAAATCGTATGGCTGTTTTTCATGTCAGTTGTTTGATAGTATACTCTGGCCTAATGACTTTTTGCTTGCTTCTAACTGCAGATGAGGACCTGAGTTATGATCATCTGGCATCTGGATTGAAGGTTACTCTTGAGAGTGACAAAACTGCATTTGATGCTGATCGTCTACAGAAATATACAGGTAAGCAGGTTTCTTTGGATTCTGTTCTACTATGCCTCTGTTCCCCACCCCTCCCTTGGGAAAAGCATTCTTGTAGGGGCATGAGACTCCTACGTGTCCACTGATGGCGCTCAGGGGAATAAGAAATTCCAGAAATTATATGGTGCATGGGTTCTGTATAAGAATGTCCAGTGAACAGCTTCTCGATTTGTATACACGTGTGGTCTGTTAAGAATGCCGACGACTTTCACCCTTGCTTTTGATACCTAACTGACGATCCAATCACTTTCAACCCAAATAAACTACCCTTGGAGAATGCCTTTGTGATCATTAAATTTGAGGTCCTTACACAACTATTAGAAGTGAGGTTATCCAAGATTCAAAAGAGAAGAATCGGTTTTGATTCTTCAGTTTGAATCTTCTTTTCTTGTTGAAGTAGCTCATTATATGCCTATATGACAAAAAAATGGGAGAAATCGTAATCTTTCTCTGAAATGATACTCACTCTCTTAAATCTTTAGTAGCAACCTCCAATTGTAAATTTGTTCATCATGCTCAAGGTTAAACCGGGAAATGGAAAAGGATTTAGTTGATGCAGCAGTAGAGACGC
The DNA here is from genome assembly GCA_032618575.1 of Nicotiana noctiflora. Taxonomy (NCBI): domain Eukaryota; kingdom Viridiplantae; phylum Streptophyta; class Magnoliopsida; order Solanales; family Solanaceae; genus Nicotiana; species Nicotiana noctiflora. The sequence continues at coordinate 329,928 of JASVEL010009133.1, read as the reverse complement.
ATAAGATTAATAAAGTATTAGATAGATCATAACTAATGCTACAATAGAGACACCTAAGATCAACAAAATATTAGAGCTCAGCACTAAAGAAATTTTCTAGAAAGCATCTTCATCAGTTCTGCTTGTGTTTGGAAAAACATGTGAAGCAACTCACATTTGGCAAATGCCTTGAGTTGATTTCAAGTTCTGAAATCTTGTAGCCTTTCCCTGCTAAATTTCAAGCACCTATTTTTAGGTCCTCAGTTAAGGAAAATGTTGAACTGGCCGAGACCACTGCCTTTGGAAGATGAACGGGTGCGCTTATTGCATGAGGTACACTTCTAATTTTTTCATTTAGTGTTCCATGAATTCTCTTAACGTTCCAGTAGCTTGCGGTGTGAATCAATTATGTGTTTTTCTAAGCTTGTTAACTAAGCTAATAGCTCTCATGGCTAAGGTTGGGCTTGAGCTTGAGAGGAGCTTTGGCGGAAAGGCATCTAAGCTTGTGGAGTCCTGCGACAAATCTGCTGCAAAGCTTGTCACTCTTATCGCTAGCCACTTTCCTGGTATCTTTGTTTTCTATAGTTTTCCTTTTACATGATACATTTGATCATTATTTCCAATGATAATATATTTATCTTTGCTTATTTTACTGTTGCAGGCTTCCGTGATCACACGGTGTACAAAGGCCACCAGATTTTCTTGTATAAAAGAGCTCAAATTTTTGCTGCTGATTTATGGGGTGCATTTAAGGGTCAAGGATATGGTGATTTTGAAGACATAAGCTCAATAACCATATTTGCTGATTATATTGTTCCAGCTGTCCTTCAGCAGCTCGGAGTGCTGAGATATAGTTCATGCGTGGCTAGTATTATCAAGAAAAATACTGAAATTACCTCAGGCAGTGAGGAGGAGGTAGAACTCCGAGCGTGCTCTGTCTATGCTGTGGAGCAAATGAAGGAGTTGATCAGTATAAAGACTGGGAAGCAGGTTGGTCTAGCTCATTGCTATATATTGCTCTTCTCGTATCTTCAGTGATCAGATTTGGTGCTTCATAACTTAAACTCGGCTGAAAGTCAAATTTTATAAAATGAGTATGTATTTATTGCATGTGTAAAGCTTTGGTGTCTCTTATTGGAAGGGGTGAATAGAAAAATGTGTACTTCTTGTTTAAGTATATTCCATTTACTTCACGTCGAAGACCAATAATTTCCTGAATTCACAGATAGATGACTTCATGAAATAGACTAATCTACAGAGGAAATCATTCTTTCAACTTTAATGCAGCTAAGCAGCTGATCTTGATAGAAATCCTGCCATCTAAGTTCATGCCGGATCATTACTGTATTATCTTTGATTTAAAATTTACAAAATGGAGTAAAATACTTTCCACTTTATATGGGTCTTTTGACTCTCTAATATATAACTATTGCCTATTGGAACAAGAAACCATAAATATGAGATGACATCTTTTGTGCTCCTCCAAATTTTTGTCTTGTTCATATCTGTCTCCTAGAGTGGTAATTAAATAAAGAAAGAGAGGAGAAAATTAAAAAAGGGGTTGTCATCCTTCGACAATGCCTTTGTCTGTGCTGCTTGATACTTCTGAATCTGAAACTGTTTATAGTCCAGAAACAGTAGAGTAGAGCTTTGGTGCATGTTGCTGAATCATGTTGCTAGTAGTGCACTTGATTTTCTCATTGTTCAAGACTTTAGCTTTTATGCTTGGCAAGTTCCAGTTAAGTTACAATCCTTATGTCATGTTGACCTCTTAAGTGTATATCTATATCTCCCATTTAAGATAGGAGGGCGAGTTGCATGTCCAACGGCCAATGTACTCCATCTGTTTCATTAAATGAGTTAGTTTGACACGGTATGGAGTTTAAGGAAAAAAAAAACTTTTGAAATTTGTGGTCTTAAAAGCTTAAGGGGTAAAACTTTGTGAAGCCATGACTTTTGTGTGGTTATAAAAGCTTCTTATTAAGGGTAAAATGATGAGTTTAATGTTGAATTATTTCCAAATTTAAAAATGTGTCGTTTATTTTGGAACAGACTAAAAAGGAAAGTATCTTATTTAATATGAAACGGAGGCAGTAATTAAGTTGTACGTGGGCTGTGGCTCTATACCTGATTTCATTGTACAAGCAATATATAAATAAGGCTGCTAGTGGTGTAACAGTTAAGTCTGACATGTCAGCTGTGTTCTTTACTTGTTATTCCCGTTTTGTGTGTATTAGAAACTGATTTCCCAATTTTCATTGATTGAATTTCATTTTCAATAAAATGTGGCATCTCATTTTACTTTCCAGGTGTTGAGCGTGGAGCTGGATCTTTGGTTATGGGCTTTTGGCATAAAATGCCCGTCTCTTCAACACCACAGGACACTCTCTATCTATTATTGACTACAACAATTGAGCTCCATCTCCATTGCAGTCTTGCATTCAAATGATCTTTTTGGCGTTCCAGGAATTTTGACATTTATGCATCTAGGTGTAAGAGTGCAGGAATTATACATGATTCTTTTCCCTCCTAGTGGTGAATTCACTTTCTTTAAAGAGCATGGAGGTTGAATATCAGATATTTAACCTCTTTCAATATCTTAGATTTCTGTAAATTGACCTACATACAGATTTTATTTTCTTTAGGTAAATGTTGGCTGGAATGCATGGCTTTTTGCTTAATTGGCCCTCTTTGTCCAGGATTTTTTATCGACTTTGACTGTTTCCACGATTCTCTATGGTGGAGACATTTCAATGGGAATATCTTCTTTAGACCTCATTAGAATGATTAGTTGAAGTTTTCCATGATATGATCCACAAACTACTTATGATCTCATCAGTAATAATACTGTACGTGCTATTACATTTAAGATGAACATGTCTACATCTTTAAATGTTTAGAAGGTCTAGTAGGGCATTATTCATCTCAGTTTTGTTTCTTTCTTCAACTTGGTCACATCTTCCTGCAGTAGATTTACATGCACATCCCCTGCTCAAGAAAGATCATCTATGTTGCAGCTGCTCTCTTGTAGATAATGGAGCGAGGGATTTTTGGTGATTGGCAAGCTTCCATCATAAGTACATTGCGGAATTCCTGGATTCCTCACAAGTCTTGGCCCAAGAGGCACTTTGTTGACCTTTGGGCGAATATCCTACATCAAACAACCGATTCTTTTGGCACAAACCAGAAATTCCTGCTCATGAATACTGAAAGTAGAGGAACTGATTCCTTAGAATCAGGTTTTAGGTGGATTTTGGATCAAGACCAAAATTGCTGCTTTACAGTTTTACACTTCCATGCCTAGTGGCTCGGAAGATATAGCAATATCAGGGTTTGGGGTCACTAAATGATGGTAACCTTTATTGGACTTGTAGGTTGTAACTTTTATAATTTATCATGATTGAACTCTGAGAACTTCTAGTACCTGGTCAAATATAGCAGTGGGAATGGCAATTGTGGCAACAGCATTTGGGGCATCAACAATTCCTGAAATCCTTCCTTCACAGGGACAGCACGAAAGTAGAAGATACATCTGATAGCCACCAACATCATTGTGGTCACAACAATAATCAGTGTTCATAATTACTCAAATTGCTTTCTTCTTCTGGATGTTTATGCTGTGTGGTCTGAAAATCTTGTGTTGTAAGAGTAGTTTTCAGTAAGATTCTTAATACCTGTTCCTTTGTGTAGCCAAACTTTGACAGGTAATCAATTGCATTTAGCACTGCACGCTTGTAAGCAACACTTGCATCAAGATAGTGTTGTTGTCCACTTTCATCTACGCTGATGCCCTCAAACACCAACCACTCTGAGAATCTTGGTTCCATAGGCCCTATCTCAAATATTGGGTTCACATGTAACGGTGTGGGTCCCATTGGAGTGAGATATTCTTTCATTCCGTTTCTTATGATTTCACACCTGATCCAAGCAAAAAGAAATAGGTAAATCTAACATCTGCTACAGCTGTATTGTTAGCTTATAAAGGCAGAGGTGTAGCGCATAGTTAGAAGAGCTCTCGAAGCAAACAAAGTGGTGCGCTAAGGATGTCTACCCTGTGTTCATGCTGATGAAAATAAAAAGTTAGTAGCTGGTGTTGCCTTTCAGGTTATACTTTATTATAGTTCAGGTTCATATAGAAAAGTTCTAGTATGTTCAGTAAGGAAAACAAGTTTCATGTAGTTTCTCCACATGAAGTCTGTTTAGTTTTCGGTTTTTTAAGCTTATTTTGTTGTGTAAATGACCTTATCGATCCTACTTGGATTTCTGATTCCAGTCGGGGCGCCTTACTCTCTGGTAACTGACAGATGGACCAGTATACCTCTTGTTTGGAGAAGGTTAAAGCATATATTTGATAACAAAAGAGGGAATTCACTTAGTTGCTTCAGAGAATCCAAGTATGATGTCTCTTAATTGTTTTTCTTGCAGTGTATGTAGCTATTAGGTCTTTTAACTGTATGTAGCCGTATCTTATAATACACTTTGTGACTCATAAATGTTGACTTCAATAATTTGGCGGGTTTCCAGTTTGATACATATTGAATAAGGGCTGTTTTATCGAAATACTTGACTAAATCCTGGTATGCATATGAGTACTTTCCCAACTCATTTGGTATATATGTGGGTACCTTAAGATATCTAAAGTTGACATAGCATCAGCAGCGATGTGAAGGGGGGGGGGGGCAGAGTACAATTAATACACTTACAAAATAAAGCCTAGTTCCAAGTTACTTGATATTGCTTGTACTAAAATGGGGCATATGATTCATGTCCTGAGTTTGCTGGTTGATGTAAGGGATAGACTCTGGTGACAGTCAACCCCAAGCCAGAAAAAGATTATTTATTCTTAACCATTTGTTGTAAATGAGATGTGGAACATACTTGAGCTCTAGGAAGCCACTCATCTCTATTGCCCCACAAAATGCTACTTCACCATCGCCTTGAGAAAAATGCATATCACCAGTACTGAGGTTTGCTCCTTCTACAAATACTGGAAGGTATATTTTTGAACCTCTGCTGAGATTTTTGATGTCACAATTCCCTCCATTTTCGCGTCCAGGTATTGTTCTTGCAGCCTCATTGGCAATTCTGTTCCACTCAGGAGTTCCATCTTCAATCTACATATGATTATGAGTTGTCAGAAAAGCTTGATGTGGTTAGTTAGTTTGTTCATCCTTCTCTCTTTTTTCTTTCTTTTGCATTCTTTTTTCAGTTTATCATCTTGTTATAACTGGATTACATTCTGTTTTCTGGATGCACTAATTTCATGCTGCAATGCATTGATGCATAATTTGTTTTCTCTTTCTTTTATAGATTAGGTTTAGTTTAACAGGTAAACAACCGTTATAGAGTGAATGAGGTCTTTCTTCAGTTTCTGAAGCAATTGCAAGTGATCATACCTTGCCAAGAATGCACCCTTTTGTTGAAGGTAGGTTTGCCAATGGTCTTGAATGCAAGACCTCACATAATTTGAGAGACTGGGGACTGGTTTCTTCAAGCTTCCTTTCTCTCTCATTCCAGATATTGAGTAGTTCTTTGGAAGGCGCTGTTCCAATTATTCCAGGATGAACTAAACCAGGAAATCTTACACCTATCCTAGAGATGTTCGGTAAATCTGATTAGGATTTGATGCTTATATTTGTCTATTAGGATAAGGTTTGCAGCTTTACCTGGAATATGAGGTGAGTAGGCATATATCCCTTCGAAATACCAAATGGCTTTAGTTGCACAGGGGAAATGGTCTGTTAGAAATCCTCCACCGTTATCTCTGTCAAATATGGCAGTAAAACCCCATTCATCTCCAGGAAGAGGCCCCAAGTTGCATATTTCAACAGCAAGCAGGTCACCTGGTTCAGCTGGCTTTCCATCCGTGTCTACCACTCTTATTGGTCCACTAAGATAATGGACCTGCATGAGAGAGTTGTGATTTAGCCTGAACTGATTCCAATTTTCAACTACTTATTTCAACGGAGAGTTTCATCACGTGACTTAGGACTCTTGTGTTGGGTGGATAAGTTTATGCATACTTACAGTGGAAAGATCAATGGTTTTTACATCAATTGCAGAGTTATTGTCTTGAATAGCGCCTGCTGTCCAATCAACCATCTCAATTCGGAACATCTCCCCGGTTTTAATCTCTGTTACCGGAGGTATCTCTGGGTGCCAACGATTGTGGAGAGGTAGCTTTTGTTCCCATGGCTTCTTCTTTAGGTCTACGGGGATTATTAGTCTTGGAGTTGGAGGAGCCATGGCAACTTAGTGTTTTGTGAAACTTTTGAGCATGTTTACATTCATTACATGGCACTGAAAGGGAAGCAGGTTATTGATTGTGACAAGGTTGTTAGCTGACACATGGGTGTCACATTTCTGTAATGGTCACGGTCTACTTGAAAATGACAAAGATATTGGACAGACGTTACAATTGTATTCATCGTTAAGGACGTATATTCAACTTGGTAAACTCCGTAATACTTGTATAAGAGTGACCAAAGGATGATTTAGTATTTTTACCTGAGGCAAGTGATTTAGGATATACTATTTTTTATGATGAAAGATAAGATTTATCCTCCTACCAAACCAACTAATTTTATCCAACCCAATGAACATAGAACATGAACTAGTTCTTTCTTGAGCAACTAGGATTTTGAACTCTTAAAGCAAACAAAGAGAATTTTCAAGGCTCAGTTGATATTGATAGCTCCAGTTGGAAAATCTCTGTAAAAACAACTTGCACACTCGTATTTTGGGTGTTTCTCTAGTTCGTGGGGCAGGACTCGATTCTTAGGTTTTGCCTTTGGCAAAGGCAAAGTCCCTGTTCTACATGCCTGGTGCTTGAATTTAAGTGAAATGTTGAATTGTGTTTTACTGCTGTGATTGGCAGGATGTTCACTTTTTATCTCCTGACAATCCTTCTACCTAGTAGGGGTTGAACTATCACTGCTATCAAACCTTTTTGTTTCACGGAGGTACTAGTTCTAAAGGGGTTCAATTCAATAAAAGTATAAATGTGTAAAACAATGACATAATTGAGTGCTATCAGAAACTCACAACAGACTGATCAGCATGCTTGATGTCCTCGGCAGTGTATTCTTGTGTTATGCCCCCTCCACTAAAATCCACCATCTCAATTCTGAACAACTCCCCAGATTGTATCTCTGCTACTGCAGGTATCTCTGGATGCCACCGGTTGTGAAGAGGTGGATTTTGTTCCCATGGCTTCTTCTTTAAATCTACCTCTACTACCAACCTTGGACCTATTGAATTCATAGCTTCTTTCAGAGGAGGTACTGAAGAGAGAGAGAGAGAGAGAGAGAGAGAGAGATCAAATTGCCCTCCGCTGAATTCTCTAATTTGGATTCACCAGAAAAACACAGAATTTTTTTAATCATAAAAAAGAGTAGCCTTTATTTTCCAAGAATATGACTGGCACCCAGATAAAGGTTTACTTTAATCCGTCTTTAAGCAACGTTAGCCACTCATCAGGGAATAATGTAAAATGTTTTATCAAGATTGAATTCTAGTTTAATGGCTTGATTTAACCTACTAGTATTAGTCTTTTAGTACTTCAAGACAGCACAAATTTTCTTTTGTCTTGAAGTGTCTAGATAATGGTTACATGTTTAGGATGAACAGAGGTACAACAGTACTTGCATTTTCCATGAAACAAAGAGAAGAAAATGGGTTTCAATTCTATCATCATTTTGAGGGTGGAAAAAAAGCTAATCCTAGTCCTAATTGCCTTTTGTAGGGGACCCCACAAATCAAAACCTTTAGGATTTGCCAATATCTTTTGATGGCTTCACTTCACTGCAAATTCTTGGTTTTTGTCTGCCCACAAAAATGGTCCCTCTACGGCTTAACGTAGTCGTCTAGTACTTCTCTTTTTTCAGGATTACATATCTGATATGCGGTTGATATGTCTTCAATCAAGAAGGAAATGACCTCACCATGCTTCCTTATTTTGGCTATAAATTGCATTTTGATTGGCAAACCTTCATTTGAAAAATGTTACTAGTAGATATTTTCTACCTTGGTAGTCGGCTCTAAAAACCATATGTAGCTAGGGGTCTCACCTCCTCTTAATGACAAGATAAATCCATACGAAAAACTGTCCTCACTTCATTTATACCATCTACCGACAAATACACGAATTGCACTAGTCATTGTGCGGAATGCCCTCTAAGTTAGTCAAAGGAGGACGAGTGCTAGCTAGCCAATCAATACACCAAAAATAGTAAGGGCACTCTACTCCAACAAGATAGGGCAACATCAAAGCTCGGCTGCTGGAATTTATACAGTGATTCTTTTTTGTGAAAATTAAGGGCAAATAAAACAACAATTTGGTGCAAAAAGCATTTCGTATTCATGAAATATCCGGATTAGAATCGTACCGTAAGTGATGTAATGTAGATAGCCTATCCTTATCTGAAGTATTAGTGGCTGCTTTCACGATTCGAACTCGTCACCTATAGGATCATATGGAGACAACTCTACTGTTGCTTTAAGGCTCCCCTGCATCAAGGGCAAATCTACTTGAAAGTTTCTTTACTCTCAACTATGCATGTTAAGCAGTTGTGAATCACTCCAAAATAAGTGCTTCCTTCCTCTCTAATCAGCAGGAAGATTTGCTACTTGCAAAAATTGACAATTCGATAGTCGAATATGCTTAATTTTAATTGGCAACTTTCCTTTGCACTATGATTTAGACAGATTTCCTTGTTTACCAACATCAATAACAGTTGGACTGATAAATCATGTTTATCATATTGTTGGTGTCACACCTCCCTTTTTACTACCCCAAACACTTAAAAGCGTATAAATACACTTGTAGGGTATACCCCGACGCTCAAATATCCGAGATGGATAAAATAACGTAAGGGAAGGAGTTTTTCCAATTAAAGGACAATCGGTTCGGGATTTTATTAGAGATTAATCAGAGTCGCCACTTCGGAATGATAATGGTGTCCCAAGTCACCGGTTAATCCCGAATCCGAGGAATTTTGACTCTTAAAAATGTCTGCGAAGCAGAGATCCGGATAAGGAACTCTATTAACCCGGGAGAAGGTGTTAGGCACTCCCGGATTCTGTGGTTTTAGCACGGTCGCTCCACCGTCGTTCTTGACTTTTGTTTGACTCAATTAAAGGTTTTAACAACATAATGTGCTTTTACGTTAAATATTATTTTTAGGAATTTGCGATATCGCGAAAACACACCTCGAGTCATACCGCAACCAGTACGCCTATGACTTTTGGTGTATTTCAGCTTTACCGAGATTTGGATTTGAGTCGCACCAGGTGCGCACTCGTTCATAGGAAGGTATGTTAAAATCGTGCCTAAAGATAGTCTATATCGGCTTTTAACTTTGGGAGAGGCTATGGAATTCACTATTAGCCTCTTCAATTCTACTATGTCATCTTATCACTAAGTGGGGGCCCCGCTGTTATTCGGGCGAGGCTCGTCCCAATTTAATTTATTAAAGTCCAATCCTATTTTGCGTGTACTACATTTGCTATATTGTTTTTGCCTTAGCCGATTTTGTATCATTAAACACTCCAGGCTCGTCGAATTTTATTATTGGGCCTAGGTCTTGGAACGGTCTTCAGCTTAATGCCAGGTGCGCCCAGACAGTCTTCCGATTTATATATGGGCAGCCAAGTCGAGTAACACCATAGCTCAGGCCCACGTTACGTTTTGGGCCCAAACCGAATGAATTAATAATAACAAAACAGAAACACAAATTCTCAGTATGATAAATACACATAATTAAGAAGTAAAATTTGAACATTCTTTATTAATCAGAAAAGGAGATTCAATACACAAAGTACTATCTTTAAGTTCAATATCTATGTACATGGAATTTAACAAGCTACTTCTAACTCTTATACTAACAATTGAGGTTCATACTGATTTTGGGTAGACGGTTTGATTATGAATGAAATCTGAAGATCAATATTATTTCTAGATTAACCACTAATTAATGAGAACTAAACTAACTGACTACTTTCACCTTTATTTCTGTTGATCTATCATATATTAACATTGAAGTTTTTACACTAGGAGATCAATAATAAATAATTTAGCTATGGAATTATGATCTATAGGCTAATTACTAGCTATGTTACCAGATTATTACACTAAGTGACTAAGGAAAATTGAACAAGATTTATTACTGGATTTCTACTAATTGCCTCCATTTTTTATTACATTACCTGGTGGCAAATGATTCACTACTTCTATTGACCATTCTTGTCTCTAACAACTTCATAGATGTTACTCTGGTTATTTAAAAGATCCAGAGGCTATTGGATTATATATGAAAGCATAACGAACTATTTAATCTGATTAACCCTGATACTTAAGCTATCTGAATTTAAGATGAGCTATCCACAAGTTGCCAAGCCATCCACTGATTTTAAACTTATTAGATATCCCGAATCTAATTTTAATTACTCAGTTGCAATAACCCAGTCGTCTACATCTAAATGATTCAAAAACACGTTTATACTACTGATTTTACCCTGAAATACTGATTACTGGTCTTGCTGGTATTGTTGATTAACTTATGTTTTAGGAGTTTTTTACCTAATTAACTAGGTGATAAGCTATCGACACTATACTACTACTATACTATTACTACTATATTAATTATTACAACATTTTTTGTTTTGTTTTCGTACTACTACATCCTATAATACTACTATAGAAAAAATTGAAACAAAGAGTAATATTAAAATTACAACATCAATGTATATGAAATTCAAGTCTTCATTGCATTCAACCGAATCTCTACAGCTCTTACTCGGATAAGAGAATACCTGGATCAAATGGAAAGAAAACCAATGAGTCTAAGGGGGAATAAAGCAGACAAGCACAGCAGAGACTCAAGCAGCAAATGCAACAGTGAGATGAGAGCTAGATCAACACAGCAACACAGCAGCAACAAACAGAATTCCAGACAATTAGAGCAAAAATCCCAGAACCAGAAGAAACTAAACCAAGCACTCGCTCCAAAATATCAGAAGAACACTATTGTTCTATTGTTATCTCACTCTCAAAACTCTGTATTTAATCAGCCTAGGTATATCTCAGAATTGCTTAAGTTGGAACCCCGATATATTTTCAGATTGCTCAAAATTCCCCTTTTCAGCCCTTTCTTAGAGGTATATATAGTTGTATTTGAGGGCTGAAGACTTGGGGAGGAAGTATGGGATTAATCCCACTTTTCCCTCTCCTAAAACTATAAAATCTACACTTTAGCCCCTAAATCAGTTACCAGATATCCTTCCAGCATGTGCTGGAAGGTTCTAAAGATTCTTTTTAGGAGCTTTTTACCAATGTGACCTTAGGGGTTTGAGATTTTTACAGATTTCCCTTTTTAGGGAGACCATTATACCCTTAAATCTCTGCAAAATTGCATAAATCAGAGGTACAAAGGACTCCCTTACCCTCTTAGGTTCTAACTATTTACTATTTCACCTTTTTAATTCCCAATTGTGCCTCTAAGGGCACTGTTTATTTACTAGCTTACCTAGGTTAAATTTCAGCAATCCTTTGAACCTATTTAACTAATAGCCAGCCCTTGCATTAGTATTTAAGGGCTGGCCAGATTTATTTTAAGGGACTATTTCATTTTTAACCACTTCTGGATCTATTTCAGTTAATTAAGACCTTTTATTTCATTTTTAAACTAATTGCAGGACTAGCCTGTTTTATTGTTAAAAGTAACTCTTTAAAATTTAGCTAGTCTCAAGTTGAGACTTAGCTTTGGCTATTAAAGCCAATTACTGAACAGCTGGGCCCAAAACCTTTACAGGTTTGGCCACTTTGTTGTTCAGGGCTCTGAAAAGAGCCTAGGCTAGTCTGCATTTGCAGACATAGCCATTTTGCACAACCAGCCACTTTTAGAGTGGGCTGTGTGTTAGGGCCTTATAGAATAGGTCAACCCCTTGCAAGGTTGACCATTCTTAGGCCAATTATTTAACTAACAACCTATTTTGTGATTTTTTAAGCTTTATCCTATTTAAAAAACTAGCCATTTTCATGGAACCTAATGTTAACATCTATAACCAATTCACCTAAGGTTCAAGTGATTAATCAGACACTCATAAGAAGCAAAAATCTAGCAAAACTTAAGCATTCTTAGCATGAATTGCATACAGAAACACATATGATCCAAGAGACATGCATTAATCAACTCAAATTCAGAGAGAACGGTAGATATGGTTGAATTTTAGTCAACTAACTCATCCTATCAGATTGTATGTGATGCAATGTGAATTCATCTCAATTCATACCTAGTTATTACCAGTTCAAGTCATATGAAAGTTTGAAGAACTTCAAAAACCACCAGGATTCATGATGTAGGTACACAGAAGCATAGACATCTCACAAAATAGCCGAGAAGAAACAAAACTTGACTTATTTTAACTAAAAGGGTAATGGATCTTGACAGAATAAACAAGAATGGTAATGAATCAGACCTACTAATATAAAGCTTTTCCAAATACCAACCTAAATCTAAAGATGAAGATGAAGAGATGAAGAGCATGGAGAAACAGTAAAGAAACATACTTCATCTATTATGTGAGGTAACAGAGAAGAAGCTCCATTTATTAAAACTAACAAAGAAGACTAGATTCAAAAATTAAACATGCAAAAGGAGATGTCGAAGATCTACAAGATTGAAAGAGCCTAATACTAACAAAGGACGAAAATAGAGATAGAAGAAAGGATATCAGAACAAAAAATCCATACAGAGAAGCAAATAAGCAAGATAGCTATAACAAATGACTATACAGCCAATCATGTGAATAGTCATGCTTTTGAACCTCAAAAAACACCAACCAAGCATATAATCGAAATAGAACAGAAAGAAACATAGAAACGAACAAGTTCTGAAAACTTAATACTAACAGATGTAGTCATATGGCTTCTAAACTTAAAGAAAACAGATAAATGGACTAGAATATGTAAGATGAAACGATATGAACAGAAAAAGAAAAGAAACAGAGAATCAGCAAGAAAAAATCTTAAAAACTATCATGCGAGACACAAAACTAACGGAAACAAACAAAACAATGCAAGACAGCACAAAACAAAGAACATAAATCAAAGAAAAATTAAAAAGAACTGCGAAAGGAGGGGGGACTTAGCTCGCAGGGCCGGTCCCCTGAGCTTCCTATTCTCTCTTTTACTCTCATTCTCTTCAGACCTTACTCCTTTCCTTGTTTCTTTTCCTTTACTCCTTTCAGATCTTTTTTTTAGTTTTTCCTTCTCTGGTCTTTTCTTTTAAGGCTTAAAGACGAAGCCTTTTGGGGTTTTGAGTTTGTGGGGGGTATTTATGGTGGTAAAAGGATGGATCTTGGGGGTGGTTTGAGTTTGGGGGTCGCCGGAGTTAGGGTTCCGACAACCCTTTTTGGGATATTCGAAGCGCTTGGGGTAGATTCGAGGGGAACCAGTGGTATAGGGATGTAGATCAGACCAAGGCGGTCCGATCGGCATTGGTTTGACGGGGAGTCTCGTTGTTTGGTGGTCACCGGCGTGGATTCCGGTGACCGAAATTTTATAGAGAAGGGTGGTTTCTGGGTTTTTTCTGGAATAAAGAAGAAGGAGAAGAAAAGAATGATGAAGGGGAAGTTAGAAAAGGCCGGCGACCACCGTAGGAGTGGTGGCCGCCATGGCCGTTCAAGGTTTGTGAGGTGAGGACGATGAAGATGAAGAGAGGAGTGAAGGGCGGCCGTCTTTAGGGTTTTAAAGAAAATGTCAAATTCGTTCAGACACAAGCCTTATATAGGCGAGGTGTCTGAGATAATCTGGACCGTTCATTGAAGGAAGATCAACGGCTCTGGTACGCGTTACTTAAACGGCACCGTTTTGAGCCTTATGAAGCCAAGGTCTTTGATCGTTGGATCAACCTTAAACGGACGGCTGAGATCAAATCTCAGCATAACTTATTAATCAATAATTCGCCTAATTAACCCCACCGTTGGATCACTTCGTATGAACGACCGAGATCAAAACGATTAAAGGACCAGGCGGGCCGTCTCTTTGGGCCAATATACTGGGCCAAACAAATAGGTTTCGACTGGCCCAGTCATGTTAAACCGATATATATTTTTTTTATTTTTTCTGCTTTTAATGATTTTTATGTATTTTCCTTTATAATTTTTTTTTCTTTTCTTTTTTATGAAAAATTATAAAATCTAATTTCCTACCTACTCTAATTATTTAGCAATTTTTGACAATTTTCTACTATTTTTCCTAATTTCTACTATTTAACACTATTTTTGCTAATTTTCTTAAAATCTAACTACTTAAACTAACAAATTAGTTACCTAGCCTATTTTTTGATTTTCTTCTAATTTCTACTTATTCACATTCAAAAGTATAGCTAATTTCAAACAAATCAAGTAATTGCACTCAAAAACATATTTATTTTAATTTTGGAATTAATTGCTTAGTGCAAAAATCATGTGCTCACAGCTGCCCCTCTTTGCTCGGGAACACGAAGAGTTTCAGTGCAAAGACAAGTGAGCAGTAATGAGAGATTTTGCACATTGGAACATTCCGTGAAAGCATTTTTGAAAAACCTTTTGACCGCACCCTGCTTTAGAGGTTGCCTACATATCCTGGGCTAAACATGAATCAGGTCAGTGTAGTTCGGGAAGGTCTGGCAGTTTTAAAAACTACCAGACTCACTGTTGCATTGACACTGTTGAGATCTGCTGACTTACTCCTTATTACACCGGGGAAAATATAAAATGAAGAAGCTATTTAAACTATGATCCTACAATTACAATTGTTCCTAATCTAGCTTTTGCTCTTCTTCCTTTTCCGGTGATGCAGAATCTCTTTCTTTTTTGTTGATTTTCTCTGATGCTGACTCTCTTTTTTGTTGATTTTCTTTGATGCTGACTCTCTTTTTTGTTGATTTTCTTGTTTTCCTCTTTTTTATTTTCACCGGTATTTCTTGATCTCGAGCTGAACCTGCTCAAAACAAAACAACAAACTACCCTTTTTTTCTTCTGCCCCAGTGTGGGCTTTTAGCTGTATAAACCATGATGTGCAAAAATGTATTCCCGTATTTGAAGGTGGGCGCCTAACCGAAATTAAACGTGCCATGCAAATGCGAGAAAAGTATTCCCGTATTTGAAGGTGGGCGCCTAACCGAAATTAAACGTGCCATGCAAATGCGGAAAAGTATTCCCGTATTAGAAGGTGGGCACCTAACCGAAATTAAACGTGCAATGCGATGCAAGAAAAGTATTCCCGTATTTGAAGGTGGGCACCCAACAGAATTTAAACGTGCAAT
This sequence comes from Nicotiana noctiflora, assembly GCA_032618575.1. Taxonomy (NCBI): domain Eukaryota; kingdom Viridiplantae; phylum Streptophyta; class Magnoliopsida; order Solanales; family Solanaceae; genus Nicotiana; species Nicotiana noctiflora. The sequence continues at coordinate 314,641 of JASVEL010009133.1, read as the reverse complement.
GCGATGCGGAAAATATTCCCGTATTAGAAGGTGGGCACCTAACGAATTTAAACGTGCAATGCAATGCGGAAAAATATTCCCGTATTAGAAGGTGGACACCTAACGAATTTAAACGTGCAATGCGATGCGAGAAAATATTCCCGTATTAGAAGGTGGGCACCTAACGAATTTAAACGTGCAATGCAATACAGAAAAATATTCCCGTATTAGAAGGTGGGCACCTAACGAAATTAAACGTGCAATGCAAAATGCGGAAAAGTATTCCCGTATTAGAAGGTGGGCACCTAACAGAAATTAAACGTGCAATGCGAATGCGAAAAATATTCCCGTATTAGAAGGTGGGCACCTAACGAAATTAAACGTGCAATGCAAATGCAGAAAAGTATTCCCGTATTAGAAGGTGGGCACCTAACGAAATTAAACGTGCAATGCGAATGCAAGAAAAGTATTCCCATATTAGAAGGTGGGCACCTAACGGAAATTAAACGTGCAATGCGAATGCGAGAAAAGTATTCCCGTATTAGAAGGTGGGCACCTAACGAAATTAAACGTGCAATGCGAATGCAGAAAGTATTCCCGTATTAGAAGGTGGGCACCTAACAGGAAATTAAACGTACAATGCAAATGCAGAAAAGTATTCCCGTATTAGAAGGTGGGCACCTAACGGAAATTAAACGTGCAATGCAAATGCATTCCCACAGCCTGAGGACTGGGGAGTTGATTTTAAAAGATATTACCTTCCTCTTTTTGGTATTTTCTTTTACCAATTACCTCTTGCTTGTGAATTTCTCCACTTATTCGGCGAGCCTTCTCTTTTTGTGTTTTCTATTTTCCACATTGGTCACATTCACTTTAAAGTGATTAGTGACGATTTGTTCCTGCATGAAACCAAATTTATTAGATATAAACTGCTGGCAACTGGCATCTGCCGTCCCCACTTCTTATAGCTTCCTTTGTTTTTGCTTTCTCACGCTGCATGACTTTTAACTTCTTATCCCTTACAAACTCTTTTTATATTTTCTCATTTCTCCATTTTTGTTTTGTTTTCTTTTCGTTTGGCCATGTTTGCCAAGCTTCTTTATTTCCTTCCCAAATCTTCCTTCTTTCTAATCTAGTGTCGTTTCAGCTTTCGTTATCAGGAGCTGGTAGTTAGCTCTCAAAAGGTAAACAATGAAATGCAGAAAAATGAAAGAAAAGTAAGGGTATTTTGGAGAGATGATAGAACTTATCTGGGTATTTGCTTGGCTGATTCCGCTGACCATGCCATGTATTTAAACTCTGACCCAGTTCGTTCCAATCATTATTTCTGACTCTGAATTGCCTTTAACCCAAACCGATACTATTTTTTGTTGCCTTTTCTCTTTTTTCTGATAGTCCTCACGATCGCCCTACGGTGCCTCGAAAGGTTTTCACCGATAAGACTCTCTCATTTATTCTCTAAATCTCACAAATCATCTCACAGTGCCGATTAAGGTTTTCACTGATGAGACTCTCTCATTTTATTTCTCTCAGCCTCACAATCGCCTCACAGTGCCAGTTAAGGTTTTCACTGATGAGACTCTCTCATTTTTTATTTTTTTCCATTTTTCCTTTTTGTATTTTGTTTTCTATACCACGGGTATTTTCTGATGCTTCGCTCCTCCTTCGTTGTATTTGTTATCATCTCGTAATCGATCAGAAGGTCTTTCTTTGGACTGTAACGTGGCTTTTGGATGGGTTAAGAAAGAAAGGTATAAAAGCTCAAAATCTCGCGAGGGTTCAAAGATATTTACAACTCTCGGAATTATTAAACATAACTTCTGCCCCAGTTTCAATATGTGGGGAATTTTTGGATTTTTTCTTTATTGTGACTGAACCTCAGAGAGGTTGCCTACGTACCCTTTCGGGATCAAGTCAGACGTAGTTCATCCAACTTCATTAGTTAGATGGATTTCTTTTTGACTTTTTCCCGATTTCTTTGTCTTTTTCTCTTTTTTTTTGTTTCATTTTTTTTTTCATCATTTTTTTTCATTTTTTTTTCATTTCATTTTTCCATCATTTCGTTTTTTCATTTTGGCAATTTCGATCTTATTGCACTAAAGCGATTTCGAGAGAGGGATATGAAAGAATTTATTCATTAAGGCTCAAAGGGGTTATCAACGGATAAAATGTTTGGATAGAGAATAAAATGCCTTCGTCATTTCAATTCCAAAATCACAACAAAATACAAAACACATGATTGAAAAGGAATCATACATAGTATCTTTTGACTGCATCTGAATTGATAGCAGTCTCTACGCACTTTCCTTCAACATCTGTTAAATACAATGCTCCATTAGACAACACCCGTGATACCACAAATGGTCCCTGCCAATTTGGCACAAACTTGACCTTTGCTTCGGCCCAATGCGGTAAGATACGCCTCAATACCAGGTTGTCCGACTTCAAACTTTCGAGGTCGTACCTTCTTATTATATGCTCTGGCCATTCTTCGTTGATACAACTGCCCATGGCAAACTGCGGCCAACCTCTTCTCATCAATCAAATTCAACTGCTCTAACCGGGCTTTTACCCATTCATCGTCATCTATCTCAGCTTCAGCTATGATCCGCAATGACGGTATTTCTATTTCTGCGGGTATAACAGCCTCTGTTCCATACACCAATGTATAAGGTGTGGTTCCGATAGAAGTACGCACCGTCGTGCGGTAACCCATGAGAGCAAAGGGTAACTTTTCATGCCATTGCCTGGATCCCTCCACCATTTTTCGGAGAATCTTCTTGATATTCTTATTCGCCGCCTCTACTGCACCATTCGCCTTTGGCCTGTAAGGTGTGGAATTGCGGTGTGTGATCTTAAATCTTTCACAAACTTCCGCCATAAGATGACTGTTTAGATTGGCTCCATTATCTGTGATAATCACCTTGGGGATTCCAAATCGGCATATAATATTCTCGTGCACAAAATCCACCACCGCTTTCTTCGTCACTGCCTTGAATGTCTTAGCTTCAACCCACTTGGTGAAATAATCAATTGCAACCAGAATGAACCTGTGCCCATTAGAAGCGGCCGGATCTATTGGGCCGATAACATCCATGCCCCAAGCAACAAAGGGCCAAGGTGCTGACATTGTATGCAACTCATAAGGCGGGGAATGGATCAGATCCCCATGTACCTGGCATTGATGGCATTTCTTTACGTACCTGATACAATCACGCTCCATAGTGAGCCAGTAGTACCCAACTCTCAAAATCTTCTTTGCTAAAACATATCCGCTCATGTGGGGTCCGCATACTCCGGCATGTACTTCAATCATGATTTCCATCTGCTTGTTGTGCATCCACATATCGCAATAAGCCCAGATCCGGTGTTCTTTTGTATACCACTCCTCCACTGAGGAAAAATCCATTAGCTAAACGGCTGATGGCTCTCTTCTGGTCTCCAGTGGCTTACTCCGGGTATTTGCCAGCTTTCAGGTATTCCCTGATATCATGATACCACGGCTCTCCATCTGACTCTTCTTCCACAGCGAAGCAATAAGCATTTTGATCACGGACTTGGATCCGGAGCGGATCTATATATGTCTTGTCAGGATGATGCAACATAGAGGACAGTGTGGCCAAAGCATCTGCGATCTCATTGTGCATTCTTGGGATGTGTTTGAACTCTATAGACCGGAATCTTTGAGACAACTCGTGCAAACAATACCGATAAGGTATCAATTTCAAATCTCGTGTCTCCCATTCCCCTTGAATTTGGTGTACCAAGAGATCCGAGTCACCCATGACCAAAATCTCTTGAATACCCATGTCAATTTCCATCCTTAATCCCAAGATGCACGCCTCATATTCGGCCATGTTGTTGGTACAGAAAAATCGGAGCTGAGCTGTGATGGAATAGTGCTGACCCGTACTTGAAATGAGTACCGCTCCGATACCAACGCCCTTGCTGTTGACAGCTCCGTCAAAGTACATCTTCCATCTTGGTCTCTCATCTTGCTCCATCTCTTCGACAATCATTGCCTCTTCATCCGGAAAGTACGTCTTCAATGGTTCATACTCATCATCTACCGGATTCTCAGCTAAGTGGTCTGCAATAGCTTGTGCCTTCATTGTCGTACGAGTCACATAGACAATGTCAAATTCTGTGAGCAGAATCTGCCATTTGGCCAGTCTTCCCGTAGGCATAGGCTTCTGAAATATATACTTCAGAGGATCCAGTCGTGATATCAAGTACGTGGTATATGCTGACAAATAATGCTTTAGCTTCTGAGCTACCCAAATCAATGCACAACAAGTTCTTTCAAGTTGGGTATACTTCACCTCGTAGGATGTAAACTTTTGCTGAGGTAATATATGGCTTGTTCTTTCTTGCCTGTCTCGTCATGTTGACCCAGTACACAACCGAAAGAGTTATCTAGCACCGTCACATACAAAATCAGAGGTCGCCCTGGTTCTGGAGGAACTAACACCGAAGGATTGGCCAAATATTCCTTGATCTTGTCAAAGGCTTCCTGACATTCGTCGGTCCATTTCACTGCTGCATCTTTCTTCAACAACTTGAAGATCGGCTCACACGTTGATATCAATTGAGCAACGAACCGACTAATGTAATTTATCCTTCCTAGTAAACTCATGACCTCCTTCTTGTTCTTCGGCGGAGGTAGACTTTGAATAGCCTTGATCTTTGATGGATCCAGTTCAATACCTCGCCGACTCACTATAAACCCCAGTAATTTCCCTGAAGGTACTCCAAAGGCGCACTTCGCAGGATTGAGCTTTAAATTGTACCTCCGGAGTCTTTGGAAAAACTTTTTCAAATCTCTCACATGATCAGGTTGTTTTCTGGACTTTATGATGACATCGTCCACATATACCTCAATTTCTCGATGCATCATATCGTGGAACATTGTGGTCATTGCCCTCATGTAAGTTGCCCCGCCATTCTTCAATCTAAACGGCATTACTCTGTAACAGTACGTTCCCCAAGGTGTAATGAAAGCAGTTTTCTCAGCGTCTTCTTCGTCCATCAGGATCTGGTGATAACCTGCATAACAGTCCACAAAACAAACCGATTTCATGCTTGGCGCAATTGTCGATCAATATGTGGATGTTTGGCAATGGGAAGTCATCCTTCGGACTGGCCTTGTTGAGGTCTCTGTAGTCTACACACACTCTGGTTTTGCCATCTTTCTTCGGGACCGGCACAACATTTGCCAACCAGGTGGGGTACTTGGTAACTCTTATGACCTTTGCCTCAAACTGCTTATTCACCTCTTCTTTTATCTTCACACTAATGTCCGTTTTGAATTTCCTCAGCTTTTGCTTTACCGGCCGGCATTCAGAATAGATAGGCAACTTGTGCACCACCAAATCAGTGCTAAGGCCGGGCATGTCATCATAGGACCAGGCAAAGATGTCCTTAAATTCATGTAACAACCTTATCAATTCATCCCTGAGGGGTGCCTCCAAATGTACACTAATCTTTGTTTCTCGGACATCATCTTCGCTCCCTAAATTTACAGATTCCGTATCACTCAGATTCGGTTTGGGTTTTTCCTCGTATTGTTTCATGTCCTTGCTTATTTCCTCCAGGGCTTCCTCATCCTCACATTCTATTTCACTATCTTCCTCGATTTCTTGTATAGTAACGTGATTGTCGGAACTGGGTCTAGAATCCTTCACGCATGACATGGCATCAGAATCAACACATACAAAACTGTACAAAAGGAAAAATAAAGAAAAATAAGGCAAACGTGATGAAAAGGAAAATTGCATTTCATTGATAAAAAGAACGAACAAAGTTTGGGATACATGGTGATTTTCTTTTCATGAGGGGAATGGGAAAACTATAAAAATAACAACTTTTGGGAAAGCAATGATGAAATTTTGGAGCTAACTACCAAGACTCCTTCCTGATAGGGAAAGAAGTAGCTTCCCAATTGTTCAACATGATTCCGGGTCCCACAAACTGCACATCCATTTTGCTTGTGCCTTCCCCTGCTTCAATCGTATTCACCTCCCAAAACATCTTCTCAAAACTCATCATTTCTTCATCAAGTTGGGTCTCAATGCACTTTGTCGCAGCATATGTTCGATATTCTGTACCAGTCCTGACGAAGGTATCGGATAATTTGGGTATGGGTTTAGGCAAGGTCCAGTTCTTTTTGGCTTTTGAGGCTCTCTGGATGTCGGCAAAGGTGGGTTTGAACCCTAAGCCGAACGTACCTTTGTTTTCTGGAAGCTGAACCGGCTGAATGACTCCCTGCAATGTTTTTTTCTAATCCCTTCCCTGGTGCAAATCCGTTTCTCAGCATTTGTCTGGCCACCATCACAGCAGTTGGTGCCATCATAGGGATTGGCAACTTCTCCCCTTCAGCAATTCTGTTTACCACAATAGCATCTGTCACTTGGTAGACCCAAGGACCTCTATCCCCATCAGTATCATCAAACGGTGTCACCACATTACAAGCATTTTCTTCCCCATGTACTACAATCTCTTGCTGTTCCCACTCGAACTTGACCATCTGGTGTAGAGAAGATGGTACTGCCTTGGCCGCGTGAATCCAGGGTCGGCCTAACAACAAGTTATATGACACAGCAATGTCGAGCACCTGGAACTCCATAGTAAAATCAACAGGACCGATGGTCACTTCCAGAATAATATCTCCCAATGTGTTTTTACCCCCACCGTCAAACCCTCTCACATTTATACTGTTCTTCCGGATTCTGTCCGGACTGATGTTTAGCTTCCCCAAAGTTGACAGTGTGCAAATGTTAGCGCTTGATCCGTTGTCTATCAATACCCTGGTCACTACTGACTCTTCACTCTTTACCGTAAGGTACAATGCCTTATTGTGCTCAGTTCCCTCCACCGGCAGCTCCTTATCAGAGAATGTGATCCTATTAGACTTGAAAATTTTGTTGGTGATCTTTTCCAAATGGCAAACTGAAATCTTTTCCGGAACATGAGCCTCATTTAGAATCTTCATCAGAGCCCTCCTGTGCTCTTCCGAGTGTATTAGCAAGGATAGCAGAGAGATCTGGGCAGGGGTCTTCCTCAACTGCTCAACCACGGAGTACTCTTGTGACTTCATCTTCTTGAGGAATTCCTCCGCTTCCTCTTCTGACACTGGTTTCTTCAATTGGCTCTCTTTTACTGCTTTCATCTTTCTCAGTTCCTCTGGAGCAAAGCATCTTCCAGACCGGGTGAGTCCATGCGTTTCATTAATTTCACCAGAAATCTCTTTTCCTTTATAAACTACTGCTACCTTGTTATAGTTCCAAGGTACAGTCTTTGTACTCACCACCGGCATTTGCACTATCGTCTTTATAATTACTGGCTCAGTACTTGCGCCTTTCACAGTCACAATCGTCTTTGCGCCTGGCACTACCACTTTCAAACCTCCCACCACTACTGGCTTTCCTGTTGGTTTCTCAACAATTGCTTTCTCTTTCACAGCTTCCTTTTCTACCTTGCCACTCGACTTTATCATCATCACAGCCTGAGATGGTTTTTGACTGCTATCACCTTGCACCAATTCTATCATGGTTGTCTCGTGGTGATTTGGCAGCGGATTCTGGGTAATGTTCGGGGCTTCGGAAGCCTGTACTTCAATTCTTCTCTCATCAATGAGATCCTGAATGGCATTCTTCAACTGCCAACATTTTTCAGTATCGTGGCCCAATGTTCCCGAACAGTATTCACATCTAACAGAAGGATCAAGGTTTTTCGGGGATGGGTTTGGGACTTTAGGTGCAACTGGGCTTAGCATCCCCAACTTTTTCAACCTATGATAAAGGCTGGTATATGATTCCCCGAGAGGGTGAATGTTTTCCTTGCCTTGTTTCTCCACTCGGAGTCAGGCCTGGGCCTATTTTGGTTTCTTTAAGGTTTAGAGGTTGGGTATGTGTTCTGGGTGTGGTACACATTGTGTGGAGCTTGAGCTCTCCACACATGGGGTGGTGGTGGTGGGTAGGCTTGGGCTTGTGGGTGGTGGTAATGTGGGACTGTCGGTGGGTATGGTGGTGGTGGTGGGTTATATGGGCTTGGTGTGTTGTATGGGTTTGGCGGGTAAGATGGTGGTGGTGGATTATATGGAGTTGACGGGTTTGGTGGGTGTTGGCGGTAGGGTCTTGGTGGGTTATAATGTGGGTTGCGACTCCATGGCCTCCTTTCTACGGTTGCTACCTCTTCCTTCTTCTTCTTTCCCATCACTCCCCCGTTTCCAGTTTGTATAGCTTGATTGGTGGCCTTGATGGCCGAAAAACTCATGATTTTATTCGTTTTCAATCCTTCCTCTACAAAACTTCCCATTTTCACGACTTCGTTGAAACTCTTCCCGATCGCAGACACTAAATGGCCGTAGTATGTAGGCTCCAAAGCCTGTAGAAAACAATCCACCATCTCCCCTTCTTTCATGGGTGGATCTACTCTCGCGGCCTGCTCCCTCCATCTGAAACCGTATTCCCTAAAGCTTTCCCCTGGCTTCTTCTCCATTTTGGTAAGGGATAACCTGTCGGGTATGATCTCCAAGTTGTACTGAAAATGAGTTGCAAAGGCTTGTGCTAGGTCATCCCAGACGAACCACCTTGTATGGTCTTGTCGAGTATACCATTCTAAAGCTGAACCACTCAGACTCTGGCTGAAGTACACCATCAATAACTCATCTCTACCCCCCGCCCCTCTCATCTTGCTACAGTATCCTCTGAGATGAGCTACCGGATCCCCGTGTCCGCTATACATGTCGAATTTTGGCAACTTGAATCCCACGGGAAGCTGCACCTCGGGGAACAGACACAGGTCTTTGTAGGCTACACTTACCTGCCCTCCTAGACCTTGCATAGTGCGGAAAGCATTCTCCAGACTTTTCACTTTTCGGGCCATCTCTTCTTGCCCGGCACTCTTTGCAATCCTTTCTTCACTTGTTTCTATCATCGGAGCATGAGACTCGTGTTGTCTGAAAGTTGGCTCTGGAGGGTAGTAGTGAGGGTCATGTATATGAAACATCGGTTCACTAGAGGATTTGTGCATAGCAGCGGGTGGAGGTGCTACATACACAGGAGCAACTTGTGGTATGTGAGGTGGTGCTTGCTTGGCTGGAGGTGGTGGTATCTGGGAGGTGGAGGCATAGTAGTGAGGGTAATCGGGGTAGGTGGAGGATGAGTTCATTGCAGGTGGTTCAGGATTAGGATTGGCTGGAGGGACATATGCGGGGTTGGCAGGGTAGGCTGGTAGTGGTTGACCTCTAGACCAGGCCTGGTACATCTCGGCCATCTGCTGCCTCAGCTTGTACATTTCCTCCTTCATTCCTGCCACATCCAGAATCTCTTCTTCGTGAGCAGGATCCACAATAGTTGCCTCAATTTCCTGGGACACAGCCTTTGTCATCTTTTTGTATCTGGTGTTGTATGGGTGAGTAGCCAGAATGCCAGTTGCCTAAAGAATCTGGACTCACAAGCATCAACACTCATTAGTTGTTAGCGCATGAACAAAATGCAACGACTTTAAAAACAAACACATTTGCTCGAGTCGTTATGTATCATCCCGGCCGCTGCTCATTTGGGCCAATCACTTTTCTCTTTTTCCGCTCTTTTTCTTTTCTTTCTTTTTCTTTCTTTCTTTTCTTTTCTCTTTTTCTTTTCTTTTTCTTCTTATTTCTTGCTCTTTTTTTTTCTTTTTCTTGCTTTTTCTTTCTCTCTCTTTTTTTTTCTTGCTTGCTTTTTCTTTACATCTCTTTTTCATTGTTATTTTCAAAATTACGTTCCTATTTATTTGCCTAGCGGATTTAAAAAGAAATGACATAAAGCAAAAGAATTGATAACAACACTTGTTTTCTCATTGATAATTCAAAACATTGATTACAAAGTGATGTTTTAAAAGAAAAATAAAGATGATGCGTGCCCTAAAAGTACATTAATGCACCTGGTGCCCGCGAGGCATCGTTCGGCCTTGCCGCGGGCCTATATGCTAATCCCCTTTGAAGCCTATCTAGGTCGGCCATGACTTGTTGTACAAAGAACTTCACTGCAGATACAAAAGTCCTTCGAGACATATCTTCACAAAGCTGAGTCTTCCGGGTGATGTATTGGGCGATGCGAACAATCTTTTCTCTGATGACCCCTTTTTCTTGCAATAACCGGCTTATTTGTTGAGTGCGAGCATCCAAGGTATGTTGGTTGTCCTTTTGCACTTGTTGCAGCTCCAATTCTAATCTAGCCATAGTCATGTAGCAGTGCTCTCTCTCCTCCTCAAGATCTTTGATAATCTTGTTACTCTTGACCGTGGCTGAAATTATTTTCTTTCTAAGTTGAGCTACTTCAAAATCGTGCTTGTCTTGTAGTTGCCGAACCAACTTGGCTCTTTCCTCAGCATCTTTGTCCATTTTCTTCCGAGCCCTGACTAACTCTTTTTCAGCTATGTCCAAATCGAAGCTATAGTCATTTACTTTTCGCCGGAGAATCTCAATTAACTTTTCATCTCGGGCTGAACGAACTGGGGTCTCGGATGCAATTTTCATTTAAGCTATTTGAGCCTTCAACATATCATTTTCTTTCTTCAGCTGTTTCTTTTCCACTTCATCGGATGCTGCTTGTAAGCCACTCTCGAAATGAAGATTTCTCAATTTATCCTCCAACAGACTGATTTTGGCCTTGTATTCTTTTTCCTTGGCCACCCATTTCTGATTCTCCTCGGATTGCTCTATCAGGTCTTGCAAGTGAGGTCTCTTTGAAAGACGTTCGTGTTCAACCCCTCGTCGGTACCATGTGGAGTATCCAGGTGATATCTCCCCCTTTGCCCTATTCGGCACACAAGTATCAATATTCAAATTTTGGCACTCATTCCAGATTTGCCGGATTTTTGCTTCCGGGAATTGCCCGTCCGGACCAATCTCCACAGCTTGCACACTGAGATCCCCATCTCTCGGAATAATCTGACACCGACCCAACTGTCGCAGGGCTCTGTATGGGGCATAAGGTTGTATACTCTTCAAACCCATGATCAAAAATGGCGATCCTTCCGTTGGCATGTATATCACCTCGTCAAGCGGTAACCAGTCATACGTCCAATCGATTTGACCATCAGTTAGTGATCGAAGATACACAATCCAACCTTGGACTCCCTCTAGCAACTTTACTTCTTTTGTCCTCGTATTGAACTCTTCCAAACATGTCCGTTCGGCCGAACCATAGCTCGAGAATGAAGGATGGTGGCATAGATGCTCAATTAGCCAGATTTGCAAGATCAAGTTACACCCTTCGAAGAAGCTAGCCCCTGCTTTGCACGCAGTCAGAGCACGGTAGATATCCGCCACAATCATTGGGGCCAAAGTACAGTTATCTTGTACTATCGGTGTGGTAGCTATCCCGACAACTTTTATATTGATATGTCCATCTTTCCTCGGGAATACAACAACTCCGAGAAATGCCACCAAAAATGCAAACCTCCGGTGTTCTTCCCATTTCGCTCGGTTGGACTTACAGCATAACTTGTTTGTGAGGTCGTTGAAACCCCCAACGTGTCCAAACCTACTGTAGATGAAGCTTAAAGAACAAAACCCGTTGGCCAGATCTTCATTATGAACATTCCGGGCAATTTTCAAAGAGTCGAGGAAGCGATGTACTGTTACCGTCCTCGGAGATACCGGGTATTTTCCTTTCAGCGGAACCTCGGTCTTCCCAATGTAAAAGGCAATCTCCTCCAAAGTTGGGGTAAGTTCAAAATCTGTGAAATGAAATACGTTGTGTGCCGAATCCCAAAACGTGACCAACGCTCTAACCACATCACCTCGAGGAACCATGTCTAGTAATCCCGTAAGGCCTTTTAAGTACTTTTTGGCTCAGTCTTGACCATCGGATCCCATGTCCTGCCACCATAATCTCAGCTCCAAGGGGATTTTATTTAGGGAAAAGTTGTTCATTCATCATCGTGCTCGTCCTGCACATTTATTAAGGTGATTTTATTTAGAAAAAAGAAAAATCTTTTTCAATGCAAGTTTTCAATTTTTGAAGGAAAGAAAAGAAAATGACTTTCAAAGTGGCCATTTTTGCCAAAACAGCCGTCTGTCGTCCTTTCGGAACATTCGGCCATTTCCAAAAATAGCAATCACCTCGATTATTTGAAAAGAAAATCTTTTTTGGTCTTTTTCTAAAAGTGTGGTTGGACCCGTTTAAGGGTTGCCTACGTATCCCACCTAATGGCGGGAATCAAACCTGCGTAGTTCGGTCAGATTATTTGACCAATTATTTCAACAAAAAACTGTTCCACCTTTTCTTGTTTCTAATTTTCTAATTTTCCGGATACCTATTTCTTACAAATCTTATTTTCCTCTCTCTCTTTTTCTTTTTCAACAATTTTTCTCTCCTCGGGATTTCCGCCGGTCCGCATAACGATCAAGGATAATAAAATGTAACACATAACATGCTCGGTCTTTTCAATACTGGGTCACCTGTCCTAGACGGACCCAACCCCTGTGTTGAGTCCCCTAAGTCAAATATGGTGAAAATAATCGTCTTAGACCTATGTTCAAAAATCTTACGGTTTCATGTAGTGCTAGACCGTGTACCCGAGCGGACAACTCGAATCGAGGAGGGGGCTACGTACCGGTGACCCGCGGAGTCAATCGGCTTTGTAACTTATCCGACCTCTGTTTTCTTAATTTAAGGTGACTTTAACAGAAAGGGGAGTCTCAACCAGTAAGCACATCCCCGAGGGAGAAGAGAGAAGGGTTTTCGGCACAGTTTTATATATACAGTTCACATAATATCAAAGCGATAAAGCACATAGCATGTTGTTCAAATCATATAATGAAGTCAAACAATAATGTGAACGGCAGTTCTAAGGAGCTCGAGTTCTTAAACCCCGAAACCGAAGTTCGGGGTTGGGTCCCCAACAGAGTCGCCAGAGCTGTCACACCTCCCTTTTTACTACCCCAAACACTTAAAAGCGTATAAATACACTTGTAGGGTATACCCCGATGCTCAAATATCCGAGATGGATAAAATAACGTAAGGGAAGGAGTTTTTCCAATTAAAGGACAATCGGTTCGGGATTTTATTAGAGATTAATCAGAGTCGCCACTTGGGAATGATAATGGTGTCCCAAGTCACCGGTTAATCCCGAATCCGAGGAATTTTGACTCTTAAAAATGTCTGCGAAGCAGAGATCCGGATAAGGAACTCTGTTAACCCGGGAGAAGGTGTTAGGCACTCCCGGATTCTGTGGTTTTAGCACGGTCGCTCCACCGTCGTTCTTGACTTTTGTTTGACTCAATTAAAGGTTTTAACAACATAATGTGCTTTTACGTTAAATATTATTTTTAGGAATTTGCGATATCGCGAAAACACACCTTGAGTCATACCGCAACCAGTACGCCTATGACTTTTGATGTATTTCAGCTGTACCGAGATTTGGATTTGAGTCGCACCAGGTGCGCACTCGTTTATAGGAAGGTATGTTAAAATCGTGCCTAAAGATAGTCTATATCGGCTTTTAACTTTGGGAGTGGCTATGGAATTCACTATTAGCCTCTCCAATTCTACTATGTCATCTTATCACTAAGTGGGGGCCCCGCTGTTATTCGGGCGAGGCTCGTCCCAATTTAATTTATTAAAGTCCAATCCTATTTTGCGTGTACTACATTTGCTATATTGTTTTTGCCTTAGACGATTTTGTATCATTAAACACTCCAGGCCTATCGAATTTTATTATTGGGCCTAGGTCTTGGAACGGTCTTCAGCTTAATGCCAGGTGCGCCCAGACAGTCTTTCGATTTATATATGGGCAGCCAAGTCGAGTAACACCATAGCTCAGGCCCACGTTACGTTTTGGGCCCAAACCGAATGAATTAATAATAACAAAACAGAAACACACATTCTCAGTATGATAAATACACATAATTAAGAAGTAAAATTTGAACATTCTTTATTAATCAGAATAGGAGATTCAATACACAAAGTACTATCTTTAAGTTCAATATCTATGTACATGGAATTTAACAAGCTACTTCTAACTCTTATACTAACAATTGAGGTTCATACTGATTTTGCGTAGACGGTTTGATTATGAATGAAATCTGAAGATCAATATTATTTCTAGATTAACCACTAATTAATGAGAACTAAACTAACTGACTACTTTCACCTTTATTTCTGTTGATCTATCATATATTAACATTGAAGTTTTTACACTAGGAGATCAATAATAAATAATTTAGCTATGGAATTATGATCTATAGGCTAATTACTAGCTATGTTACCAGATTATTACACTAAGTGACTAAGGAAAATTGAACAAGATTTATTACTGGATTTCTACTAATTGCCTCCATTTGTTATTACATTACCTGGTGGCAAATGATTCACTACTTCTATTGACCATTCTTGTCTCTAACAACTTCATAGATGTTACTCTGGTTATTTAAAAGATCCAGAGGCTATTGGATTATATATGAAAGCATAACGAACTATTTAATCTGATTAACCCTGATACTTAAGCTATCTGAATTTAAGATGAGCTATCCACAAGTTGCCAAGCCATCCACTGATTTTAAACTTATTAGATATCCCGAATCTAATTTTAATTACTCAGTTGCAATAACCCAGTCGTCTACATCTAAATGATTCAAAAACACGTTTATACTACTGATTTTACCCTGAAATACTGATTACTGGTCTTGCTGGTATTGTTGATTAACTTATGTTTTAGGAGTTTTTTACCTAATTAACTAGGTGATAAGCTATCGACACTATACTACTACTATACTATTACTACTATATTAATTATTACAACATTTTTTGTTTTGTTTTCGTACTACTACATCCTATAATACTACTATAGAAAAAGTTGAAACAAAGAGTAATATTAAAATTACAACATCAATGTATATGAAATTCAAGTCTTCATTGCATTCAACCGAATCTCTACAGCTCTTACTCGGATAAGAGAATACCTGGATCAAATGGAAAGAAAACCAATGAGTCTAAGGGGGAATAAAGCAGACAAGCACAGCAGAGACTCAAGCAGCAAATGCAACAGTGAGATAAGAGCTAGATCAACACAGCAACACAGCAGCAGCAAACAGAATTCCAGACGATTAGAGCAAAAATCCCAGAACCAGAAGAAACTAAACCAAGCACTCGCTCCAAAATATCAGAAGAACACTACTGTTCTATTGCTATCTCACTCTCAAAACTCTGTATTTAATCAGCCTAGGTATATCTCAGAATTGCTTAAGTTGGAACCCCGATATATTTTCAGATTGCTCAAAATTCCCCTTTTCAGCCCTTTCTTAGAGGTATATATAGTTGTATTTGAGGGCTGAAGACTTGGGGAGGAAGTATGGGATTAATCCCACTTCTCCCCCTCCTAAAACTATGAAATCTACACTTTAGCCCCTAAATCAGTTACCAGATATCCTTCCAGCATGTGCTGGAAGGTTCTAAAGATTCTTTTTAGGAGCTTTTTACCAATGTGACCTTAGGGGTTTGAGATTTTTACAGATTTCCCTTTTTAGGGAGACCATTATACCCTTAAATCTCTGCAAAATTGCATAAATCAGAGGTACAAAGGACTCCCTTACCCTCTTAGGTTCTAACTATTTACTATTTTACCTTTTTAATTCCCAATTGTGCCTCTAAGGGCACTGCTTATTTATTAGCTTACCTAGGTTAAATTTCAGCATCCTTTGAACCTATTTAACTAATAGCCGGCCCTGGCATTAGTATTTAAGGGCTGGCCAGATTTATTTTAAGGGACTATTTCAATTTTAGCCACTTCTGGATCTATTTCAGTTAATTAACACTAAGTTATTTCCATTTTTAAACTAATTGCAGGACTAGCCTGTTTTATTGTTAAAAGTAACTCTTTAAAATTTAGCCAGTCTCAAGTTGAGACTTAACTTTGGCTATTAGAGCCAATTACTGAACAACTGGGCCCAAAATTTTTACAGGTTTGGCCACTTTGCTGTTCAGGGCTCTGAAGAGAGCCTGGGCTAGTCTGCATTTGCAGACATAGCCATTTTGCACAACCAGCCACTTTTAAAGTGGGCCGTGTGTTAGGGCCTTATAGAATAGGTCAACCCTTTGCAAGGTTGACCATTCTTAGGCCAATTATTTAACTAACAGCCTATTTTGTGATTTTTTAAGCTTTATCCTATTTAAAAAACTAGCCATTTTCATGGAACCTAATGTTAACAGCTATAACCAATTCACCTAAGGTTCAAGTGATTAATCAGACATTCATAAGAAGCAAAAATCTAGCAAAACTTAAGCATTCTTAGCATGAATTGCATACAGAAACACATATGATCCAAGAGACATGCATTAATCAACTCAAATTCAGAGAGAACGGTAGATATGGTTGAATTTTAGTCAACTAACTCATCCTATCAGATTGTATGTGATGCAATGTGAATTCATGTCAATTCATACCTAGTTATTACCAATTCAAGTCATATGAAAGTTTGAAGAACTTCAAAAACCACCAGGATTCATGATGTAGGTACACAGAAGCATAGACATCTCACAAAATAGCCGAGAAGAAACAAAACTTGACTTATTTTAACTAAAAGGGTAATGGATCTTGACAGAATAAACAAGAATGGTAATGAATCAGACCTACTAATCTAAAGCTTTTCCAAATACCAACCTAAATCTAAAGATGAAGATAAAGAGATGAAGAGCATGGAGAAACAGTAAAGAAACATACTTCATCTATTATGTGAGGTAACAGAGAAGAAGCTCCATTTATTAAAACTAACAAAGAAGACTAGATTCAAAAATTAAACATGCAAAAGGAGATGTCGAAGATCCACAAGATTGAAAGAGCCTAATACTAACAAAGGACGAAAATAGAGATAGAAGAAAGGATATCAGAACAAAAAATCCATACAGAGAAGCAAATAAGCAAGATAGCTATAACAAATGACTATACAGCCAATCATGTGAATAGTCATGCTTTTTAACCTCAGAAACACCAACCAAGCATATAATCGAAATAGAACAGAAAGAAACATAGAAACGAACAAGTTCTGAAAACTTAATACTAACAGATGTAGTCATATGGCTTCTAAACTTAAAGAAAACAGAGAAATGGACTAGAATATGTAAGATGAAACGATATGAACAGAAAAAGAAAAGAAACAGAGAATCAGCAAGATAAAATCTTAAAAACTATCATGCGAGACACAAAACTAACGGAAACAAACAAAACAATGCAAGACAGCACAAAACAAAGAACATAAATCAAAGAAAAATTAAAAAGAACTGCGAAAGGAGGGGGGACTTAGCTCGCAGGGCCGGTCCCCTGAGCTTCCTATTCTCTCTTTTACTCTCACTCTCTTCAGACCTTACTCCTTTCCTTGTTTCTTTCCCTTTACTCCTTTCAGATCCTTTTTTTAGTTTTTCCTTCTCTGGTCTTTTCTTTTAAGGCTTAAAGACGAAGCCTTTTGGGGTTTTGAGTTTGTGGGGGGTATTTATGGTGGTAAAAGGATGGATCTTGGGGGTGGTTTGAGTTTGGGGGTCGCCGGAGTTAGGGTTCCGACAACCCTTTTTGGGATATTCGAAGCGCTTGGGGTAGATTCGAGGGGAACCAGTGGTATAGGGATGTAGATTAGACCAAGGCGGTCCGATCGGCATTGGTTTGACGGGGAGTCTCGTTGTTTGGTGGTCACCGGCGTGGATTCCGGTGACCGGAATTTTATGGAGAAGGGTGGTTTCTGGGTTTTTTCTGGAATAAAGAAGAAGGAGAAGAAAAGAATGATGAAGGGGAAGTTAGAAAAGGCCGGCGACCACCGTAGGAGTGGTGGCCGCCATGGCCGTTCAAGGTTTGTGAGGTGAGGACGATGAAGATGAAGAGAGGAGTGAAGGGCGGCCGTCTTTAGGGTTTTAGAGAAAATGTCAAATTCGTTCAGACACAAGCCTTACATAGGCGAGGTGTCTGAGATAATCTGGACCGTTCATTGAAGGGAGATCAACGGCTCCGGTGTGCGTTACTTAAATGGCACCGTTTTGAGCCTTATGAAGCCAAGGTCTTTGATCGTTGGATCAACCTTAAACGGACGGCTGAGATCAAATCTCAGCATAACTTATTAATCAATAATTCGCCTAATTAACCCCACCGTTGGATCACTTCGTATGAACGACCGAGATCAAAACGATTAAAGGACCAGGCGGGCCGTCTCTTTGGGCCAATATACTGGGCCAAACAAATAGGTTTCGACTGGCCCAGTCATGTTAAACCGATATATATTTTTTTATTTTTTCTGTTTTTAATGATTTTTATGTATTTTCCTTTATAATTTTTTTCTTTTCTTTTTTATGAAAAATTATAAAATCTAATTTCCTACCTACTCTAATTATTTAGCAATTTTTGATAATTTTCTACTATTTTTCCTAATTTCTACTATTTAACACTATTTTTGCTAATTTTCTTAAAATCTAACTAATTAAACTAACAAATTAATTACCTAGCCTATTTTTTGATTTTCTTCTAATTTCTACTTATTCACATTCAAAAGTATAGCCAATTTCGAACAAATCAAGTAATTGCACTCAAAAACATATTTATTTTAATTTTGGAATTATTTGCTTAGTGCAAAAATCATGTGCTCACAGTTGGGACCTTCCACCTTTGAGAAAGTGTCCTTTCCTACATCTTCATAAATTAAACTCTCCTTGAATATAAGTGAATTCATTAATGGAAAAGTACACTGTATGGAGCCAAATGTATCCCTTCACGTCTTTACGACCAGAGGGTACGACCTCTATCATATACCCCTTATAACATGCGTACAATTTAGACGTAGGGACGTGGGCGACGCCACTCACGATTAGACGTCTCCACTAAGAGGACGTCGACCACGCTCTAATATTTTTATTATTATTCTAAAGGAGGCCCCTCTCTATATAAAGGGGGCCTCCCCATTGTAAAGGCATCGGTGTTATTATCTAATAATATAACTCTCTCATTCTCTCTCTATTTTCTTAACTTCGACAAGCAATTATTCTTAAAGTTTTTCATTCTACAACATCTTATATGTTATAACTATATCGATCTCACATATAGGTTTATTATATATTTGGTTACGATTTACCTCTTCTCTATCTTTCGATTGTTTTAAGCTTGTAAGGTAACATTTAGTTTTTGAGCCAAACAATTTGGCGCCGTCTGTGGGGATTTCGAGAATCAAAATCATAGTATCCACCTACAGATTATCCAACCACCTTCCTCCACATCGCACAAAAATCAAAGATGGCTGAAAATGACACCAAATCCAAAGCGATAAGGGGGGTCACAACCAACCTTCTTGGTCCTCTCAACGAGGCCAGCGACAATGCTATCATCAACATAACCCCCGGCACCGCACCGGGTGCAGAGATCATCCAACGATCTTGCATGACAAAAGGGCCTCCATATCTGCTATCAAGGAGGCACCCTCGATGGTCAAAAAACTACTGGAAGAGTGGCTGACAAGCACCTTAAGTGGCTTGGTCGAGAAACCACCACAAGGCAACATAAGGTCAGTATCAATGATAAGTATCACCACTGCCATGGGCGAACACGAGGAGACACGAGTAAACAACCAACCCATCGAGGCGCGGACCAGTGATGGCACGCTAACCGCCATCCTATGGAAGATGGAGGAAATGGAAAACGATAACAAGGTACTCCGCGACCAGATGAAGGAACACCAGGAGAGGGCCGACAAAATTCCCAAATCCTCTAAGTTGCTACCGAAACGCGACATGGGGAGGTTCGTAGAGCAGCCATACTCTGAAGAAGCTGCCCCCTACTCTATCCCAAAAACATTCAAGATGCCCCCTACTTGAGGGTGTACGACGGAACTACTGATCTCGAGGATCATCTGATCCATTACGTCACTGCCGTGAAAGGCAACGACCTATCGAAAGAACAAGTACTATTAGTGCTACTGAAAACGTTAATCGGAGGGGCCTTGACGTGGTATTCCCAGTTGCCTGCCAAGGCAATATCAACGTTCGAAGAAATGGCGGATAAGTTCGTCACCACCCATGCGGGTGCAAAGAAGGCGGAAGCAAGGGTCAACGACATCTTCGCTGTCAGAAAAACCATAGGTATAGGGCTTAGGGACTTCATCGCTAGATTCTACAGGGTGAGAATGAGCCTGCCGAACATATCGAAAGAATGGCAGTCGCTTCCTTCCAGAACGGACTAAGCAGAGACGGCTCAAGAGCAACTAAGAAGCCGCTGAGCTGCCTCATGAAATATCCCCATACGATATAGGAGGACATCCACAACGCCTATTGCGCCGAAGTTCGGGCGAACGAGGACGATCTCAACGGGCCAACCCAACGACTGACATATACACTCAGAAGTAAGGAAAGACCGGCATCATGAGGGACACCGAGAACACCTCTCGTGCTCCAACAGAGAACGACATCAGCCATACATCAGATCCTCCTATCCACCACCTAGACATATGGACGCGTTGCAATGACATGTCGCCCCACTCATAAACGAAAGAGGTACGCCCCCTTATTATTAGTACATATCTTTTGCGTGTCTCCTTCAGAAATAGTGTATGCACTGGAGAAGCTAGCACCATGGTACAATGGCCTTAGAAGATGAAGTCAGATCCGGCCATAAGAAAATCAAACGTTCTGTGCGAATTCCATCAGGAACGAGGACACAAGATTGAATACTGCATAGGTCTACGGTAAGAGGTGGTCTGGATGCTGAACCAAGAATACCTAAAAGAGCTACTCAGCGACAAGGTAAAAAGTAACTTTGCACGCGGACAAGAGCAATCTCGCGGGCCACCAAAGCTCCATTCCCCAATGCGAATAATAAATATGATCATCGGTGGCGGTAACAACTCAACAATCAACCACGTCAAGTTCGCCAATACTCACAGGCTGATGCGGACCGTCTCCCATGAACGGTACGATGACTTCGAAGGTAGTATCACCTTCGATAAGTTTGATGCCGACGGTTTCTCTCTCCCTCACTATGATTTTTTAGTTATTACTTTACGCATTATTGATGCGGATGTCAAAAGAGTCATGATCGATGACGGAAGCGACACCTATATTATCCACCCAAGGGTCCTCACACAAATGGGACTTGGGGATAGGATAATACTGCACTGCATAACACTGACCGATTTTAACAATGTACTGGAACAGACGTCCGGGGAAATAACACTGTCCGTCCTTGCGAGAGGACTCACGCTGGAAACAACTTTCCACGTGATGAATAAGGAGACGACATATAACGTCATCATAGGGCGCCCATGGATACATGCCATGCGAGCGGTCCCTTGAAGACTTTACCAGGTGGTTAAATTCCCTATCCCATGGGGAATATTCAACATGAGGGGAGAGCCTCGCACTGCACAAGAGTGCTACAAAATAACCCAAGACTGCGCCCACACCCAACAACTAAGGGGGCAAGCACAGAGGCATAGCAATTATCCGTGTTGAGGACTGAAATCGACCCAACGGCAGACACCATCAAAGATCCTAACATCGTGGAAGCATGTAAAGCAACAATCGAAGATCTTGACCCAGTCCAATTGGATGATACCAACCCAGCAAAGAGAGCCTACATTGGCCACGACCTCACAGACCCAAGTAAGTATCATTAATTCAAAACTAACCATGCAGATCTGTTTGCTTTTTCCCATTCAGACATGCCATGGATTTCGCAAGATATCGCCACTCATAAGCTGAACGTCGATCTACTACATTCGCCGGTGCGACAGATAAGAAGGAAATTCAACGCCGCAATCAATGAAGCGGTTAGCGAAGAAATAGACAAACTACTCACCAACAACTCCAGCAGGGAATCAAAGTACCCTCAATGGATTGCCAACGTCGTCATTGTTAAGAAGAAAAATGGAAAGTGGAGGATGTGCGTGGATTTCACCGACCCGAATAAAACATGCCCAAAGGATTCATTCCCGCTTCCCCACATCGACCAGTTGATCGATGCCACCGCAGGACACGAACTATTGAGTTTCCTCATTGCCTATTCCGGCTACAACCAAATATTTATGGCCGAGGAAGATCAGGAGAAGACAACCTTCACCACCTTCCAAGGAACCTACTGCTACAAAGTGATGCCCTTCGGGCTAAAAAATGCAGGGGCTACCTACTAGAGATCGGTCACCAAGATGTTCAAAGAGCAGCTCGGTAAGACCATGGAAGTCTATATCGATGATATACTGGTGAAGTCGACGAGAAAAGAGGATCACATCGACCACCTAAAAGAAGCCTTCGAAATACTGAAGAGATACATGATGAATTTGAATCCCGAGAAATGTGCTTTCGACGAGGCCTCAGGGAATTTTTTAGGATTCCTCATATCCCAATGAGGTATCGAGGTCAACCCAGACCAAATCAAGGCAATAGATGCGATACCCGAGGTACGGAGCAGCAGAAAGCATGTGCAAAAACTAACTGGCCGAATAGCCGCTCTATCCAGATTCATCTCATGATCCTCTGATAGATGCCACATATTTTTCAATGTACTGAGAAAGGATAGCGGATTGCAATGGAACAAAGAATGCGTCGAAGCCTTGAGAGAACTGAAGGCGTATCTGTCCTCGCCTCCACTACTGGCCAAAGCGGACTTGGCGAGTCCCTACTGGTATACCTGGCCACGTCAGAAGTTGTCGTCAGCACTGTATTGGTCCGCGAGACTAAAGGTACGTAATCCGTTATTTATTATATTAGCAAATCCCTAGTGGACGCTGAAACAAGGTATCCACACCTTGAAAAATTAGCCCTGGCACTGGTCACAACTTTACAGAAGCTCAGACCCTATTTCCAATGCCACCCAGTGGTAACTACCTTCCTCTTGAGAAGCATACTGCATAAGCCTGAATTATTAGGCAGACTCGCCAAGTGGGCCATAGAGCTCAGCGAGCACGATATCTTGTACCTCCCGAGAACAACCATCAAGTTGCAGGTCCTCGCCGACTTCATGGCCAATTTTAGTGCAAAAATACTACCAGAAACGGAACAAGAAGCACATCGTGCCCCCTCCAATACTGGCCTATGGGCTCTCTATACAGACGGTTCCGTTAATGCCTTGGGTTCGGGGCTGGGACTTGTCCTCAAAATCCCACAGGCAAAATAATTCGCTAGTCCATACGATGCCACGAGATGACTAACAACGATGTAGAATATGAAGTCGTTATTGCAGGTATAAAGTTGGCCATCAAGTATGGAGCTCGCCGACTTGTTCTCCATTGCGACTTCCAACTCGTGGTAAACCAAGTCACTGGTACTTACCAAATCAAGGAGCAAAGATTACAAAAGTACCAGGCCGAAATCCACAGGTTAATGGATGAACTCGACGAGTGCCGCTTTGAGCAAGTTCCCAGGGCACAGAATGCCGAAGCGGATGGCCAGGGCACAGAATGCCGAAGCGGATGGCCTGGAAAAACTGGCCGCAACCACCAAAAACCTCGACAAAGAGAGCATGGTTACCTTCCTCCATTCGGCAATAGATTATACAGTTAATTATTTTTCGATGTATGCTGGTGTAACTAATGTTGTTTTTATTTTTGCTTTTGTTTGCCTTTCTCTCCCCTGCGCCGAGGGTCCATTGGAAACAGCCTCTCTGCCCTCTCGGGTAGAGGTAAGGCATGTCTACATATTACCCTCCCCAGACCCCACTTTGTGGGAATATACTGGGTTGTTGTTGTTGTTGTTGTTGTTGTAAGATGCTGGCGAGGAATCACACTGGAGAATTCATTTCAACATGGTTTCTCACAACTGCTTAGATTCATCATATTATTCATGCTTTCTCCGAGAGGCAAAGAAAAGAAAAAGATAGGTGAAACGAAATATCCTACCTTGTCAACTTGCAGAACTGGATACAAAGCAAATAATCGAAGATAAGTATTTGCAAAATAGGCTATTGTGGCAAAGATAAGCAAATACTTTTACTTTTACTTATCTTGTAGCCTGTTGTGGCAAAGCTGAATACCACTACAGTAGCTAATTCTCTGTTGTGACAACGGGCGGGTTTGGTATAAAAATAAACTTTTACCCATAGGACTCAGCCACTAAGATTATGTATCTGATAAGAATAGTTGCTTAGAGTAAAGTTATTTTTTACCAGGTGGGGGAATTAGACTGTTGAAGGTGGTAAAGCGGACATGATGTCAGGGTAATACCCCCTCCACCGCAGATTACGTTTGGAATCCAGGACTAATAGGCATAAAGCATCAAGAGAAAAAACTAGTTCAAGAATTAGGATATCCGACCATGGGACTAATCAATAGTCACAACTCACTGGAGAAAGTTCCTATAGCCATGACCTTTTTCTTACCTCTCTACCTATTAAGAGTTACTAAGAATAGCACGCTCGCTTGGAAAATAGCACTCGGAGGCGGAGTCACATGGACTTAAATTTCGTAGTAATATTACTGGACAATTTTCTTTTAAAGTCAATCTGTAAGGAGGCAACCAGCAGAATTTAAAGTATGCAGATAATCTTCGAATTGACTTTAGTCATTGGGTTCAACGGTTTCATCAATTGCAACATATGTTCTACCATCTTTTGGGAATGTAGATATGAGCATATTATTTATTTCATGAACGAAATCATTTTTTGTTGTCAAGATCACACGAGAAGCTATGGAGGAAGAATAGTCAAATAAAGAATCTTTATTGGGATATGTTACCTCAAATAACTTATTCAAGGATTCTTCTTCAGTTGTAAAAGGAATGATAAAAGAGTTAGGAATTTGAACTTTTTGCTAGGTGTCAAGTCTTTCTTTTCCATTTCCAATTCTCATCAAGTATTCACAAAAGCTAAAGCTGGGATCTGTTCTTGCATGCATATTCTCTGACAATTATAGTTTTTCTAGTTGACTCCAAATTTTAGAGTATAATAAAATTTCAGAAATGAAGTCTTCTTTTTTTCCATTTCAAACAACTGGAAGAGTTTGTCTAAAATCACCTCCAAAAACAACTACTTTTCCATCAAAGAGCATCTTAGTATCCATTAGATCCTTCAAAGTAAATTAAAGGCTTCAATCGTTTTCCCTTTAGCCATTGACGCCTCATCCCATATAATTAATTTTGCGTCTCGAATTAAACATGCAAGTGAGCTTTGCTTACTGATATTGCAACTAATATTTTCATCAATATCAATAGGGATCTTGAAGGGTGAATGAGCTGTTCGCCCTCCGGGAAGAATAGAAGGTGCAACACCAGAAAGTGTAGTTGCTAGTGCTACAAATCCCTTAGATCTAACACTAGCCAACAAACTTCGATATAAGAAAGTTTTACCAGTTCCTCCTGGCCCATCAATAAAAAAAGCTCCCGATTTGTTGGAAAATATCCTATCAACAATCATATTGTATGCTCTCCGTTGATCTATATTTTTTTTCTAATAACATATCTTGTTCGGAAACTCTTAGGCTTCTCTCAAAATGAACTTCTTTTGCCTCTTTTGCAATTGCAAAAGCTCTAATATTTTCTGCAACAAGCTTGTACTCGTTAATGTCGTGTCCCATCGAGTGTAATTCATCATTGATCTGGTTCATGACTCTATGGTGAATATCTTTATATCCATTATTTGGCAACCGTTTGAAGTCCTCAGACATTGAGTCTTCAAATTGTTCCCAAAACTCTTTTTGATTAGTAGGAGTACAATATACTAATAGCGTAGCAAATAATCGTTTTAAACTATATGGCAATTGATAGCTTGCAACTTCAGTCATACAGTCAACCAAACTGTTGTCGGAGTGTAATAATCCTTTTTTTTTCAGCAGCCTCTCTAAATGTAGTATAACTTCTTCCATTTGTAGTACGAAGATCTTCATATGATGTTGGTCCTTTCACATTTAGTAATAATAGTCTGAGACATGTAACAACGCGTCCAATAACATTTCGTTATTTTCGACGTGCCCACGTCTTGTCTGTAACTGACCAGACAAAGTATTCGGGAAACTCTTTATATAATAGCTTAAGTTCTATAGCATAATCATCTGTTTGGTTCATGACACAAAATTCTGTTAACATTGTTTTTCTAATCATAGGATTTTTTAAAATTGCATTTATACTCTCAATGCTTTTAAAAGAAACATATTGTTGTCCTTCAAGGTGTAATTGAAGATGATAAACACTTGGTGTCATCTCGCTAATAGAAAAACCAAATAAACGCCATGTAGCTTCGGGTGGAAATACCCATCTAGCAGACTGATATTCTTTTATTTCATCAATTTTTTTGTCTTTATCATTGTCATGTACAGAAAAAGAAATCTTGTCGTGCCCTTTACATATGTACTTGTAAAGATACTTGACAACTTTAATATCTGAGCATATCTCGACATTCATATGACAGTTAAACTTGCCAAGTAAAAAAGGATTATATGGTACCACCCATGAATTATCAAGGAATTGTTGTCTAATTTTTATTGCTTCACCTGTATATCATCTTTTGTAAATTGGGTAAGAGTTTTTTCCTTTTGATGTTCGATCAGCAAAATCTTTAGGGTAGTTGAATTTGCAATATCGATTTTTCATGCATGAATTTGCAGGATACAAATGACCACAAGGACCATGCATCATATGATGTACAACAAGTGAGTATAAGTAAGGTTCTTTATCAGGATCATGTAATTCAGAACAAACAACTTTGTCGTAAGACTCAGGTGTCAACAATTTGTATTCATTAGTAAGAATAATAAGGAAATGTGCATGTGGAAGACCACGTTTCTGTAATTCTACAGTGTACATAAAAGCAGCAACCTTTCCAAATATATTTCTTTTTAATATATCATTTTTTAGCTTTTCCAATTTTGCTCTAAATACGCGACTAATTAAGTCAGGTCTATTTTGTGCCTCATTAGTAGATAACAAATGTTCTTTTATTTCTGGCCATAATGGGTTGCATTTCATCATTAGAAACAAGTCAAGTTTTCCAAAATGTTGTACTAAAGCAATAGCATCCATATATCATCGGTGCATATCTCTTGGTCCCCCTGTAAATGTAACAGGAAGGAAAGTTTGTTTTCCGATTCTGGAAGCATCTTTTTCACCTTGTCTTAAGATATCAAGAATACCTTGCAAAACATCAATTCTAAACAAGTCTGGATTGAAAGAGAAGAAGTCTAGTCGTTGTGTTTCAAGTTTTATGAATACATCTACGACATATTGTTGTAATATCCTTCCGGTATGTAATATTTCATCAGTCTCATCATCTCTTATTTCAATTTTATAACAATAATATTCACGACAAGAGATGGTATTTCTTTTTTTTTCTTTGTTGTTCTAGTACCTGAGCTTCCATATAAAGAAAATTATCAATTGAACACATATTGTAACACTTGGTAGATTTTCCTGTTCACAGTAGACACGACATCTAGTAGTATTCTTTGGTTGTATTATTTTTTTTATACCCATCTTGACCATATGGAAATAACAGTGGGTATTGCAAGGGATCATAACATCCATAGTAATAGTTCACTAATTGGCTTTTATTGCTGTGATTATAAATTCGGATGTGAGGTGTGGAAA
This sequence comes from Nicotiana noctiflora, assembly GCA_032618575.1. NCBI lineage: Eukaryota > Viridiplantae > Streptophyta > Magnoliopsida > Solanales > Solanaceae > Nicotiana > Nicotiana noctiflora. Next base: position 287,144 of record JASVEL010009133.1, on the reverse strand, counting down.
TATGAAGGCCTTCTTCCACCATTATTGTTGCAACTTCAGATGCAGTAGGTAAGTTATATACCCGTTGATCTAAAGCTGAGTCACATTTAAGTGCAATATAAAAGTTCGATAATTCCGGTACATCTACCGAAGATTTAAAGAAAACACTATACGAATTATTTTGTAGTATATTCATCAATTTTCTGATCATTGACTCATTTACTCTAGTTGAACAAGCAATTCTGTTTGCTACCTTATTTTCGTTGTCATAGAAGCATAACTGGAAATTTCTTTCTTTCTCGTTCGCAGGATATAAATCATCTATAAAGTGATACATTTTTCCTTGAACTCTAAATGTATAGATACCATGGTTCCTCTTAGCTAGGTCTTTGTCGTATTTTATCCCGAGCGAAGTAAATGCAAACATGTTATTGTATATCCTAACATATGTTCGGAAATGGTCAGACTTTTCAGTAGTACCCAAAAATAATTCGCGTAGCTCTATAGGCATTTCATGTGAAGTAAGCTTGATTGAACCTTTATTGCAATTGTAACGACCCGACCGGTCATTTTTGAAAATTATGCCCCGATCCCCAATCTAACTATTTCCCTAAGTTCATCTCTTCTATTGTAGTTCGCCGGGAGGTTCGGTTATAGAATTTGAAGCGTTTTGGGACACTTAGTCCCTAAATGAGAGCCTTATAGTTGAAAAAATGGCCCGTATTTGGAATAGCATTAAGACAATCTCGGAATGGAAATCCGATGGTTCCATTAGCTCCGTTAGGTGATTTTGGGGTTGGGAGCGTGTTCGGAATGTATTTGGGAGGTCCGTAGCTCAATTAGGCTTGAAATGCCGAAGTTTGAAATTTTGGCGAATCCGAACGATAGGTGAGATTTTGATCCGGGGGTCAGAATGGAACTCCGACAATTTCTGTAGCTTTGTTATGTGATTTTGGATATGTCCGCAAATTTTCAGGTCATTCGGACGTCGTTTGGTCGGGTTTTTGATTAAATGCGTGTTTTGGAAGTTTTAGAAGAACTTAAGCTTGAATTCGATGAAATTTGATGGTATTGGTGTTGTTTGATGCATGTCGATGATTGGAACAAGTTTGCATGATGTTTTAGGAGGTGTTAGTATTTTTGGTTGAGGTCCCGGGAGCCTCGGGGTGATTTCGGATGGTTAACGGGAACTTTTGAAGTTGGAAAACTTCATAATAGGCGAAGATGTAAATGAGTGTGCACAAGACCTCACTTTAAACGGTCATATCTCCCGTTATATAAAGAGTTGTGTGAGCTACAACCTATCAAATTAAAACCCTTTGAGTCTAGTGTCCAAAAGCAACAAACCGTTCGTCATTTGGAGGTGTAAACAGAAAGTTATGACCATTTTTCTGGGCATGTGTCAGTAGCGCGGCCTTAGCACGGGAGCGCTAGTAGCTCGCGCTAATGGATTCTTTTCTGCCTTAACCCGCGCTAATTAGCGCGGGCGCGCTAGTAGCAGGCCCTAAATATACCTAAGGACGGGAAATGACAGATTTTGAGTCATTTCTCAAGCATAGGGCTTCCCCAACACCCCCAATTTGACCAAGGCACTCAATTGCACTCCTAAGGTAAGCTTTTAAGTGTGTTTTCATGGTGATTTCTCTTCTCAATCACTAGTTACAACATGATTTTTGGTTGAATTTCATAGGATCTCTTCAAAATCTCAAGAACACCCCCAAAGTTTGTCTTTCAAGATTTGATCTACAAGAGGTAATCCTACACCTTAGACTTACACATATGGTGTTATTATGAGAATATGAGTATGAATCAAGTATTACAACTTATGGCATGGTAATTGGAAGTCATAAATTCCCAATTTAAATACATGAACATGGTAGGGATTTAAAGGTGTTTATTTGATGGAATTTTTGTTGGTTGGATGTGAATGGATGGTCATACAGGTGTATTTGGAAGTTATAAATTGGTTAGGAATGATGGTGAGATGAATTGTTGGTTAATGGTGATAGTTGGAAGAACCAATACTATAGTTATGAGGTAAAAATAACCATGCCTACAAGGTGTTTGATAATATGCCTAAATGGCATAAGTTATGGAATTTATGATCAATATTGGCCCTATTGAATGTTGAATTGTAGATTGAAGTTACATAACTATATTGGATCATCGTAGTATCATTAAGGGGCAAATTTCGGATATGTATGGCTAAAAACGCCGTCTTTTAGAAATCGAGCTTCATCGATGTTTGTGTGATCTTGGTCATTTTTCATAATTTTTCGTATTAGCTTAGAATTTAATTGTAGAATAAATTACTTGAATTATTATTTACAATTTGCAATTTAATTGGATAGAGTTGAGCCACTCGGAGTCGGATACTCGTGGCAAGGGAGTCGTTTCTTAGCGGCTTTGTACCGGAATTCGAGGTAAGTGGCTTGTCTAACCTCGTGTGGGGGAACTTCCACCCCTAGGATTTTTATGTGAAAGTTTAAATGCCTTGTACGCGAGGTGACGAGCGTGTACATGCGCTGGTTGTTGAACACATACTTTATATAAAATGCCTAATTTGTGATATCCCTGTTTTTTTGCCGATTAATCTGATATTCTTACCCGGTAGTAGTTAGAAAATCATGATTAGGTAGTACTTTATGACTAGTTGCCTAATTGCCTTACTTGAGCTTCTTGATAGTTGTTGGCACTAATTTTGGTAAAGTTGTAGTTAAGTATATTATATTCTCTCTGCGTTTTCCTTTATTTGTTATGTTTGTGGACTGCGGGTTCAATTCCCGGAGACCCAGGGCTGTGGGTTCGATTCCCAGAGACCCGGAGTGATATTGGTAGGGACTGCGGGTTCGATTCCCGAGATCCTGAGTTATTGGTAGGGACTACGGGTTCGATTCCCGAGATTCTGAGTTATTGGTAGGGACTACGGGTTCGATTCCCGAGATCCTGAGTTATTGGTAGGGACTACGGGTTCGATTCCCGAGATCCTGAGTTATTGGTAGGGACTACGGGTTCGATTCCCGAGATCCTGAGTTATTGGTAGGGACTACGGGTTCGATTCCCGAGATCCTGAGTTATTGGTAGGGACTACGGATTCGATTCCCGAGATCCCGAGTTATTTGTAGGGACTACGGGTTCGATTCCCGAGATCCTGAGTTATTGGAAGGGAATGCGGGTTCGATTCCCGAGATCCTGAGTTATTGGTAGGGACTGCGGGTTCGATTCCCGGAGATCCCGAGTTATTGATTATTTATTGAGACATGGGCTGCGGGTTCGATTCCCGGAGACCCAGAGGTACTGTCAATGGGACGGTGGGTTTGATTCCCACAGGTCCCGGACGTGTTTTATTGAGTTGGTTATTTGTTGTTAGCTTAATTGTAGACGGTTGCAGTATTCATTTTATTGTTGTTATTGCTGTTATATGTTTAACTGTTTATTTTGTTATCATCACTATATTATTGTTTCTCAGTAGGGCCCTGACCTTCCTCGTCACTACTCCATCGAGGTTAGGCTTGGCACTTACTGAGTACCGCCGTGGTGTACTCATGCTACTCTTTTGCACACTTTTGTTGGGCAGATCCAGGTACATCGGGACAGGCTCATATTAGGTAATTCAGTATCATTTTGGGAGATCTCGAGGTATGATCTGCTACGTCCGCGGATCCGGAGGCCTTCCTTCTATTCTGATAGTATTAGTAGATGTTTTCTCTCATGTCTTTGTTAGATACTCTTCACACATAGAGCCACAGTTGTATTCTCTCTTTTAGTCTGTGTTGCCCGTGGGATTCCAGGTCTTGGTGGTGTTTTATACAGTGTGTTGACGAGTGTACGTGCCAAGCGGCACGGACTACATTCCTATTTATATTGTTTTTCCGCTATTTCTTGTTTAAAGTTTATAGACTTGTATATTCCGCAACGGGTTAGGCTTACCTAGTCGTGGGGACTGGGTGCCATCACGACATGTTCACGATTGGTGAACTAGGGTCGTGACAGCAATAGAATCCCGGGGGTTCATATTAACATCTTTTTGCAGCACAAAATTTACAGTTTGGGACAATTTTGAGAGCAACATATTCGGTTTGTGGACCAATAACATGACACAAACCTCTATTAGCTACATTTTCTGAACCAACATCATGACGGTCAGTAGATGTACCCAATGTGGATCCTAATATAGATGCAATTCTGAATTACATGAGTAAATGGTTTACAACAGTAGAAATTTTATTAAAATAATATGCTTCATATACTTGCCTGTTTCGAAGATGGAAAAATGACCAACTAAATCTTTTCCTTTCGCAGAAGCAGCAGGTAAAATACTAACTTCACATTTAGCAGCTAATAAAGACGCGTAAATTATATTTAGTTTATACTAACTGCAGTTAAACAGAAAGAGTGAAAGTTTAATTTGCTAACCTTGATTTGAAGTAAGAGAAAAATCTCTTATAATGATAGCACTCTCCCTTTGAAGCCTTGACCTACTTAGAGATGTTGATTTGACTGAGTTATCCAGAGTACGACTTTCTAGAAGATGTTTTCTTGAATCGAGTTCTTTCGTATGTCGATTTAACAATAATGCTTCCTTTCTATCTGCTGATATTTCCTTATATTTTTTACGACGATTGAATTTTATTTCAGCACTTCTATATGCCAAGCATGGACTTTTGTTCTTTTGTTCTGAACGTGATATAGGCACATCTTTTTTATCCCTCGACATATGTACTCATCCAATGTAAGCAATATTAAAAAATAACACCCTTCCTCCAAAAACATATCAAGTGAAACGCGAAGTTGAATAATTTGGTGGGGAACTAATGCTTTCTATTAGCATACTGCGTAAAGCCAGAGTAGTTAAACAAAGTAATCAGATTTTAATTCAAGAAACCTGCAAACAGCGTGCATCAGTCATTAAAGCAAAGTAGGCAAATCACATTTTTTGTTAAAAATTCATTATTCGAATATTCATAAAAGCCATTAAGTTAATGTTACTCCGTTCACAACTAAAATCCAATGATCATCTGAACAGTAGAAATTACTTGCTTCAGTAATTTAAGATGAGTTTGGTGAAAGTAACCTTGTTATAAAATCTTACTTCTAAATTATCACCAACTATAATGTCATGTCTTCTGAAATTTCTTTCTTTAAATTTCTTTCAGGAACAACTTGAAGAAAAAAAATAAGATTCAAGAGAGGACAAAACTTCGGATGATTTAAAGTAAGTGAGACTTGTCAAGAATTTGTACCAAATAAACTTGTGGGCAAACTTGAAGAAGCAAAACAAATTACAATGAGATGGAAATACACCAGTATAAAGTACTAAAATTAAATAATTATGAAAATTTGAAAGGCTAACTTATTTGCTCTACAGGTAAGCTAGAACATCAGTCCAAATGCACTGTATCCCTTCATCAAATACTCTTACAAATTATTATATCATTTTCCATCTGCAGTTTTTGTCTTTCTTCATATGTTTAATCTTCATTTTTTCTCCTCCAAGATTTAAATTTTAGTAGTTCAACATAATTTCTTGCTAAGTTTTACTTCAAAATTTTTGTGTAAATGCTTCACCACAAATTTAATCAGTACACTCCACTACAAAACAAAAGCCTAATTCGTTGAGTAATATTCTCAAACACCTACAGACAGAAGCTAAAACAGAAACAAAGAAGCTACCACGTAGAAAGGAAAGAGCACAGAGATAATGGAAATAATATATGGTAAATTGATTTCTCACCTGGAAGTGATCAAAAGAATAGCAGCAACAAAGCCGAAGAACACAACGAAAGTAAACAACAAACAGATTGTAAATTGATTGAAAATTGCAGGGGAAGAAAAGTAATACTCCATCTGATATTGCCCACCATTTACCCAAAAGCAAAAATAACAGATGGCTTTCTCTCAGGAGTGTGAGTCAGCACATCGAGTAGAAGCAATTTGGGAAATCTGATCTTCAGGAATGAAACGAAATTCCAAAAGCTATGTACTTGAGAGCTGAATATTTTTTATTTTTTTCGTTATTCGAAATCCAGAAGGAAGGCTAGAGATAACCCTCTGTTAGACCTGCTTAACTCTAAGAGAATTAATGTAAAATGACCAAGATACCCATATTGCACAAGCAGACATGTTGACGGAGACCTGCAAACCGCAATAATTGGGAAAATCGTACACAGTAAATCGACGTACAAGTCAGACACATTATTTCTTACTCATTAATACACATTCGTTCAAGTCGATATCACCTACCTATTTTTACACCTGTACTATAGGTCATGACAGTTAAAGTGAAAATGTATATTACTTAATTATAATTAAGCGATAAATCAATACGCAAAGTGTATATATCTCGTAATTATTCGTTTAATATAAATACTGAGTATCAGTAGATTTTAACGTGGACCAACTTTATTATGGAACACCTGCACCACTAAGTAATATCCCAACAGGAACAAGGAAAATTATGGTAAATTGACAATATGTTTATAATTTATTTATTTAAATAATTATAGTATCTATTTGTTATGTTTGTTGTTTAATCTGAATGCAGTTAACCATTTTAATACGGTTATAACAAAGAACTTGAATGCTATAATTATGGATATTAAAGTAAAAAAAGCAAAAGCAAAAGTGGGTATGCTACAATTCAAGAAAAGAAATGTTGGGAGTGAATTATTCCGCTGCCCAACACCGATTTCTGAAACAGAAGAATGATTTCCTTAAGCTACATTGACTACAATTGTCTTGAAGTTTGCCCACAAGTTTATTTGGTACAAGAAAGACCAAAATTGCAGATGGGAAATGATAAAATAATTTGTAAGAGTATTTGATGAAGTGATACAGTGCATTTGGACTGATATTCCAGCTTACCTGTAGAGCAAATAAATTTGCTTCTTCAAGTTTGCCCACAAGTAATAACAATTACTTGCTCAATTGATATAGTTACTTAGTCATAACAATTACTTGCTCAGCTTCAAAGATCTTCAAACAAGTTCTCATAAGCATCAAATAAGAATACATCAATTTAGCAATTTAGGACTCACGATCATGCTTGACCCCCAATGTATATATACTTGTCACCATGCCTAGCAACACTTATCTCGCTTTGCAACCAATTCAAAATTTCCAATAAGCCTTTGCCTCGCGAATTCGTCTGAAGCTTAACTCGTACGACATAATAATTAATTTCATATGAAATTGCAAATATTCCAAAAATTCTAACAACTTCAACCTATTTAGACTCATACAAAAGTGTACCACAATTAGGAGGATATTTATGGGTACATTGACTACATCCAACTACTACAATTTACCAGCAATTCATCAAATAATTAACTTTCAATCTATGGCTTCCAACCAAACTCCAACTACAATCCAATTGAAATCTCCATGAAAACACACTTAAAAACTTACTTTTGGTTTTTGGGATTTTGGGTTTTGGGGTATGGGGTTTGGGTTTGGGGTTTTTTTTTTTAAGCAAATATACCACTAGGCATGGTACCTAGTGGCCAATATATAAATAAATGAAAGAATACAAAATCCCAATCCGGGTTCAAAAGAATACAATTTGTCCGACTAGTTCTACCTTAGCCTTAAAAGTTGAAAATCTATGAAAAAAAAAAGGAAAACTAGCAACATGTCCATTATCATCTATAACATGATGTCCAAATGCATGCTTCAATGTCTTGTGGCTATGATTGACCTCTCCTGCCCATTTCAAGTACCATGTAGCACCAATCAAGCTCTCACCAGGTGCCAAGGTATGAGGGGTATGGGCAATGATAAAGTCCATCCAAGCGTGCCACAATAATGAAGCAAAATATGGCTTCCAAGCAGAGAATCTACTGCAATGTACAACTCTTGCGTCATGTTCCTGCGATAGACAATATACATTGTTTACTACTGTATCATCTCCAGACTGAGTATGAAATCATAATAATACCACTGGAAAATGACACAGCAATATCCAATATATTCCAAACACATAATGCAGCCATATCATAACTTTATATAGTCGCGGATTCTAACTGACTGTTGTGACTTCCATGTTGTATTGTAATTTCATCACTGTCCTTGTTCGATGAGACAATGTAGCTCGACTGCATACCATGCGCAGCAGTAAAATAGGTAACCTTCCAATGCAAATCTTGTGAAAGTGTCCAACAATTTTCAGAAGCCATATCATGACTGTAAATGATCGTGAATTCCAAATAATTGTTGTAACCTTCATGGCGTGCTGTAGTGCCTTCACAATTGGTCTTGTTCGATGAAACAGTGCAATTAACAAAAGCCAACTGATGTTACTGGTATTTGAGATGTCTAACAAAATCTCCATTCCCATTCCGATACTAATGATCTTGCCAACAATGCCGATGGTGTTTCTGCATGTATTTCTTTCACATTTGATCTGCTCTTCTCGTAATGCCTTTGCTGTACATACTCCCTTTCTGCAAATTATCAAACCACCCTCAGGTTGAGTATGAGTACATGTTGATACCACTGAGTAGTGACTTGACAACCTCCAGTAAGTGAGTGAATACAGTAGTGTCGATTTTTGCCTCTCTATTAGTCTGGTGCTTTTCTTTTAGCAATCCGAACTCTTAAGTTAGGCATTTGCGATTTGTCCATGTTGATCAATGTTTTTCCTTCAGATGGTAATTCTTGGAATGAATGAAACATAACAGTACCTGCAAAAGAAAAAACAAGGTTAGCTAAATAATTCGCTACTGTGTTGCCCTCCCTTAGCACATGCTGAAATATCACATTGTATATCCGTTTGATATTCTTGATCTTTCTCACTTCTGCCCCTATGCTCCATGGTGTCTCCCAGTCATCATCAATAACCTTCTTCATCACCAAAGAATCAGTTTCTAATATTAAAGGATGTAGCTGCTTCTCCACACAATACGATAGTCCATGTAAAATGGCTTTTGCTTCTGCCACTATGTTTGTTGTGTCACCTATCTCCATTGCACTGGCAACTATCAGATCACCATGATGATCCCTCACACAAAAACCATAAGAACTAGGACCTGGATTGCCCCTCGATGCACCATCAGTATTACATTTGAACCAACCATCATATGGGAGCTGCCATGTGACTCTTCTAGTCACTATGACTGGTTTGTAATTCTCGAAAAATCTGATCATTTCAGGCCATAACATTGGGATCCCAGGGAGCCATGAATACCTTACCTTTGCCAGATAGTATAAGGTCCTATTCACCTCATGAATAACCTTGCTGCAGGATACTGACCCACCATGTTTCATCGTATTCCTTCTCTTCCAGATTTCCCAGAGAATGACTGCAGGAACTGCCCGGAATAAAGGTTTCATCTTGGGGCAACATTTTGCATTCCACCATTCCTTTATAACTTGATGAACCTGTACCATGTTTATCAACAAACCTGCAGCCTGGCTAAAATAACTCCACAATTTCTTTGCAGTATCACTAGTCAAGAATAGATGCTGAAATGTATCTTCTTTGGGTGACAGGCAACACCAGCATTTAGAGACCACTACATATCCTCCATCCCTCCATATATCATCTGTAGGTACCTTTCTTTTCCAAACTCTCCATAAGAAAAAGGAAATTTTGAAAGGGAGTCCTTTTGTCCATAGCTTTGCATAATCTTGCTTAACTGGTTCTCTGTACCTCAATATCTTCCATGCACTACTCATAGAAAACTTTCCTGAGGGTGTAGGCATCCATCTTGGAGTATCCCAGTATCCATCTGTATCTGTAAATTGCACTTCTTCCCTAATATGATTCACAATCTCCAATGGGAATGTTTGATTTAAAAGTTCATCATTCCATTGCCCTGCTTCTCTTAACTCTACCACTTCCTGAAGCTCCTCATTGATATGAAACTCTGGTGGAACTACATGATATAATGATCCAAGCCCTGTCCAGTTTTCATGCCATATATTAGTAGCTCCCCGATTCATCTCCCATAAAATTTCATGTTCCACTTCATCTCTAACCTCCAACATTTTTCTCCAAACATGTGATCCATCCCTAAACTGTACCATAGTTGGAGGCTCTTTCTTGCAGTATTTGTTCCACATATAGTTAGCCCATAATAATTTTGATGTTCTAAATCTCCACCACAGCTTTGCAAACATGGACTTAGACACATCAAAGAGGGATCTGAAGCCTAAACGCCCCTCCTCCTTTGGCAGACATAGATTTTTCCACTTTGTCCAGTGCCTACTTCTCCCTTCTTCCTTATTACTCCAGAAAAATCTTGCAAATGTTTTATGGAGATGCTCAATGACATTGTTTGGTGGATCCAGTACAGATAAGATGTGAGTTGGCATACTTTGCAATACACTTGATATCAATGTGGCCTTTCCTCCATATGATAATAGCTTCCCTTTCCATGAGTGCAACTTGGCCTTTACTTTCTGAATCAGATCATTATAATAGTTCTTCCTCCTCCTTGTGTAAAAGATTGGACATCCTAGGTATGTAAAAGGGAATGTACCTTTAGAAAATCCAGTTATAGAGGCCACCGTATTCTTCAACCCTGCAGCTATCTTTGAGTGCACATAGTAAGAACTCTTTGCTTTGTTGATCAACTGACCTGATGTTTTCTTAAACAAAGCCTAAACTTCCATAATTTTCTACAATGAATATGGATCAGCTGAGGCAAATATGATGGTGTCATCTGCATAAGCAAGGTGGTTCAAAGAATCAGACCACTTTGGCATCCCAAATCCTTTAAATTGCCTATCTTCAAATAGCTTGTTCAGTGATCGAGATAGCACTTCTACTGAAAGCACAAACAATGCTGGAGATAAAGGGTCTCCCTGCTTCACCCCTCTTGTCGAGTGAAAAAATCCTGAAGCCTGACCATTCACCATCACTGAGTACCAATCGTTTGATATCAAATTCCACACCATGTGTATGAAACATTCTGCAAAGCCCATCTTCCTCAGTACATGCATCAAGAACTTCCATGATACCCTATCGTATGCCTTAGCCATATCCAATTTGATCACAATATTTGCTGGCTTTCCTCTTAATCTGATGTCAATGACAATCTCTTGTGTCAACAGGGTATTTTCAAATATGCTCCTTCCCTTGACAAAGCCAGACTGATTCAAAGAGATTAATGAAGGCAGTATCTTTTCAAGCCTATCATGCACTACTCTAGAGAAGACTTTGTTGATAAAATTACTTAGACTGATAGGTCTAAGATCAGAAAATGTTTGCACCTGAGGCTTCTTAGGTAGTAGTACTAGATTTGTGTGTGTTATTGATTTGGGCAAAGGACTACCCCCAAAGAACAATACTACCAATTCATGGATATCCTGCCCCACAATCTCCCAACATGCCTGAAAGAATAAGCCCGAGAAACCATCTGGACCACTTGCACTCTCACCACTTAATGTAAATACAGCATCCTTAACCTCTTGATGGATTGGTAATCTACTTAACTCCATATTGTGTTCTGCTGTCACCATCGAAGGAACATTATTCAGCATCTCAAAATTTTCAGAGTCTCCCTCATTAGTGAACTGCTTCAGATAGAATTCCACTACTGCATGTGCTAGATTGTTCTGATCTTCTATCCAGCCACCAGCACTGTCCAAGATTCTTTTCACCTTCAGCTTTTGTCTTTTTCCATTTACACAGTTGTGAAAGAACCTTGTATTTATATCTCCTTCTTCAAACCAATTCATACCTGCCTTTTGTTTCCAATATTGTTCTTCCAAGCTCAAATATTTCTTCAACTATGCCTGTGCTTGCTATAGAACTATTCTATTTTCAGAGGATGGATCCACCTCAAATAGCTTCTCCTTGATCCTCACCACATCTTCTCTGATGGCCAACTGCTTGAAAATATCCCCATAAGTCAGTTTACTCCATTTTGACAGAGCAGTTTTGACTCTTTTCAATTTCTGCTTGAACATCAAGAAAGGGTCTCCAGTGAAGTCAGCAAACCAGTTCAGCTTTACCACTCTTAAAAAATCCTCATGCTTTTTCCAGAAGTTCAGAAATTTGAATGGTTTTATGAAATTCATTGATTCCTCACCACAGCTCATCAATAAGGGAGCATGATCTGAGCCTGTCCTAGTAAGATGTTCCACTTCAATATCTGGAAACAAATTCTGAAAAGGCATGTTCACCAAAATTTTGTCAAGTCTTTTAAATATACATTCTTCATTTGGCCTCCCATTCCACCAAGTAAAATGACTCCCTTTATATCCAAGATCAGACAGTCCACATGAATTAGCACAAAAGGCAAAGTCTTCATATTCCGGAGGATAAACTGGTAGTCCACCTATTTTCTCATCCTCTCCCATCACAACATTGAAATCACCTCCAACTAGCCAAGGTAATTCCATATCACTTGCCAAGTAATATAAATTGTCCCATAGTTCTAGCCTCTCCAGTGCACAGCATTTGGCATATACAAATGTCATCATTATGTATTTCCCAAGCTCTTTATGGTACACTCTAAGAGTCAATTGCTGTTCAGTGTCTATCAGTAAGTCCCATTCGACCACAGCATCAAAGAACAGCCAAATTTTTCCATTCACATTTGAGATTGCAGCTTCCATGCCTAGTCTTCTTCTGTATTTCTGAAGAAACTTCATTTTTTGCATTGGTTCCATAAGTGCCACTATAAAAAAACCATGCTCCCTCTGCATATTAATAACCCTTTGAAATGCCTGCTGAGTTTTTACAGACCTTATGTTCCAAATGAGAGTCTTGATCTTCATCTTGACACATTTGAAGCTGCCCTTCTACGCAAGATTCTAACAGGTGGTTGCAACTCCTTAGATTGTTTTTTCTTGCCTTTCTTCCCACTTCTGCCTACTGATTTAGGAGATAGATCCCCTTCCCTTGCAATAGCTTTAAATTTTTCAGCTATAGATTCATCTTCTTCCTCATCTTCAACTTGTACTTGTTGGTCGATTATAGCCTGCTGTATATCAATAGGCAGCTCCTTATGAGTAATAATATCATGTAGCACCTGATTTGGAGTCCTCAATGGCACATTGAGATGAATCTGCATTGGCAATCCTGTGCTTGAAGCACATGCCACATGAGTAGGTTCCAACTCTCCAGTATCCTTAGCATCTATTGCATGTTCTGTAACCTCAGCACCATGTTGTAATGTTGTAGTATTCCCCATGATCTCCAATTTCTCTTGCATAAGCTTGAATTGAAGCTCGTACACAGATCCTAGGTCAGGGTTCACTGTAGCATTACATGCAGCAGTTACTGTTCCATTATGATCAACTGCTTTGTCTTGCTCTGGACGTTTGTGTAGGTTCTCTGATTCCTTTGATACCTGTGTAGAAACATCACCATCAATCTTTTTCCCCAAAGAGTATACAGGAACACCATCTACAAATGCCAAAACCTCCCCAGTTTCCTTAGTGGTTACTGTTTCATTGCCCTGCTTTGTGTTCTTTGATTGTTGAGCTGATCCATATTGCTTTATATCTTCCTTAGTTATTCCTTTACCTCTCCCCAGTTGCACTTCAGGTTGGTTCATCATATAGCTCGCATTAGCTTCTCCCTTAGTTTTACTTGTGCTAGAGATTACTGTAGCATCTTCCCTACTGTTCCTAGAGTGTCCAGTCTTGTTTTCCTTTTCCTTGTCTTCAATCACCTGTTCTTCTAATCTTTGCTCATCTGTAACTTCAATCTCATCACTCCATAAGTTCCTAATAGAATTGACCTCATGGATATCATCTTTTTGCCCATAGTTCATATGAGTTTGTGATGGTATTTCTTGACAAGATCGATTTGTGGCCACATTACATAATCTTAGCTCCTCCTTATTTGTCCCACATCTCCTGTGCACCCATTCAATAGTCTGTTCTTTCCTAACTGCAGCATCTTCATTTGTATCAACACCTGATTCCCTTATCATATTGGCCTTCTCGACTGCTTCCTTTTTTATTTGCCTAGCTTCAACTTCTTCCTTGTTTACAGAACCATTTCTACCATCCTTATGAGCTACATTGCCTTCTCCAATCCCAATAGAAGTAGGATTAGGAGAACAATTCCCTTTAATCTCCAGATGCTTCACTTTGTTATTCTCCTTTTCAGCTTGATCTTGTCCTGTTGCCTTGTCTATTCCATCTCCTATTCCATCTATAATTTCCATCATTGGTTGCACTCCTGCCTCTATCTCTAATGCTCCAAACTTGTTATTTGAAATCACAGCGCTTTCATTAAACTTTCCCTTACCTTTGTGATCTGCATTCTGCTTGTTTTCTTCAATTATGTAGCCTCTCTTATCTCTATGATACTTATTGGTTCTTGCTTTCATCCACTCCTGTTTAACATGATTAGTAACTGGTTTCCCAAGCACTTTTCCACTTGATAACACCTTAGTAGAGTTTGCTGCTGTACCAACAACATCAGTACTCAAAATTACTGATTGTTCCTTCACTTGTTCCTTGCCTTCACCAGTAGCAGCCTTATGAAGTTCTGGATGCATTACCCAACAATCTTGTTCATTATGGCCTTGCTTCTTACAGGTCTTACAATATTTAGGCATGTAATCGTACCTAATTTTAATCCATTTAGACTCCTCAGTACCTGTTTCATCAGCTTCTTCAATGATCTTAATCCTTTGTGGCAAAGTTGCAAGTAAATTCACCTCCACCTTCACTTTAGCACAACTAGGTCGTGTACCATTTTGAGTAGCAAGATCAACATGTAAAGGCCTACCTACTGCACTTTCCAATGAAAATACAAACTCCTTATCAAAGAAATTAGGTGGGAGATCTTGGAATGAGATCCAGGCAATTGCAATTGGTGTCTCAACCTCTGGAGACCACCATGGACTCCACTTCGTGCATCGCATCTGCCAGTATTCACTTTGGGCATTCAAGTAAAACGCTGGTTTGGACAATAGGTGAATATAGTCCTCCATTAAGGATAACTTGATCAATACGTGAGATTCTTCAATCAAACCTACTGAGCAGGCACCTTTAAGTTCACATTGGATTGGAATCACCTTTCGTAATTCTTGGATCACATGCTTTTCATATGAAAACTTTCCAAGAACTGCTAGATGCAAACCTTGTTGTATTATGGATTGTTTAACTTCAGCTTTCTTCCATCGAATCAATGGTTCACCATGCAAAATCTCCACTGGCTTCAGATTTAGGCTTTGTACGTACATGGGAGTATTTAATACTTGTGGTTGAAGTAAATTCGCATATGTTGGGATTGTTTTTGGATTAACAGTTGATTGTATGATTGCTGTATGATCATTAGACGACTTCCCAACCTCATGAGAAGGCTGGGCAGTGGCCGGCGAGGCCATTCTCGTGTGGCTCGAGCTTTCTCTCTCTAGTCGCCCAGTTTTTCTCTAGAGCTTCTCTCTCTAGCTCGCGGGTTTGGGTTTTTGGGGTTTGGGGTTTGGGGTTTGGGGTTTGGGATTTGAGGTTTGGGGTTTTTTTTTAAATAAATCCACTAGGCATATGCCTAGTGCTAGTTTTTATATAAATAAAACAAAAGCAAATACAATGATATTGTCTCTACGTCTAAAAAGATGAAATGGCACATAGTACCTATGATCAAGTAAAGCATAGTGCTTAAATTTGATCGTACAAGACTACTAAAATTTGCAAGAATAAAAACTAGCCCTATAGGTATGGTAAAACATGATCCAGCAGCCCAATTCCATGAGTCAAAATATTGTGGCCCAATTAAGACCATTTCATCTGAGCATATGTGACCTCCAATACGTATTGGGCCTATCAAATGGCCCATTTTGTGAGTCCAATATCTGGACCGTGTAGATTTGTTTTTTTTTTTAGCAAAATATACCACTAGGCATGGTACCTAGTGGCTAATATATAAATAAACGAATAAAATCTCAATCCGGGTCCAAAAGAATACAATTTGTCCTGCTACTATCAGTAGACTATGAAATGAATCTATCAAAAAGTAAAAACTAATCCGAAAACTAAAATCATCTAGCATATGAAGTCTAAATGATGATGTCCATGCCCTGCAGCTATGATTGACTTCTCCTGCCCATTTCAAGTACCATGTAGCACCACTCAAGCTCTCACCAGGTGCCAAGGTATGCGGAGTATAGGCAATGATCAAGTCGATCCAAGAGTACCACAGTGTAGGAACAAAAATTGACTTCCCATCCGATAATTTACTGCAATGAGATGCTATTATCTCAATCATCTTTGTTATATGTTGCCCTTGTACATTGTATACTACTATGTCACCTCCAGAATGAGTGTGGAACCACACTAATACCACTGAAAAATGACATAATAATATCCAATGTATTCCTAACACATAAATGATCCATGTCTTGACACTAGTCGATCGTGAGCTCCAAGAATCTGTTGAAGCTTCCCTGTTGCGTGCCTTTGCTGTTACTATTCTATGAAATAGTGTAATTGAATCAAGACAGATGAGTATGTCCCTTGAATTATACAACAGTGACATCTTTGTCATTACAAAGCAGAAGGCCCAGCCAATGATGCTGATGATGATGCTGCCTGTGGGCGTTTCACCTCTTGGCTCTATTTCATGTAATAACCATAGCACATATATATTGTCTACTACTATATCATCTCCAGGCTGAGTATGAAAGCATACTAATACCACTGGAAAATGACACAGCAGTATCCAACATATTCCAGACAAATAAAATAGCCATATCGTGGCAGTATGTAGTCGTGTATTCCAACTGGTTGTTGTAACTTCCATTTTCATAGTTGTCCTTGTTTGCTGAGACAATGTAGTTCGAATGCATACCATGCCTAGCAATAGCACAGTTGATCTTCCAATGCAACTCATGTCAAAGTGTCCAAAACTGTTTAGCAACCATACCAAGTCAGTGAATGATCGTGAATTCCAAAGGATTATAATGCCTTTCTTGGTGTGCTGCAGAACCCTCAGACTTAGTCCTTCTCGATGAATCAGAGTAATCAACAGAATCCAATTGATGTTAATGGTAATTAGGCTATCTAATACTATCTCCATTCCCATACAAAAACAAATGGTCCTGCGACTAATGCTCATAATGCTTCTGCGTGTATTCCCTTCACAATTGATCTGCTCATCTAGTGAAACCTTTACTGTGCACACTCCCTTCCTGAAAATTATCAACACACTCTTAGATTGAGCATGAAAACATGCTGATCCAACTGAGCAGTGAATTAATAACCTCCAGTAAGTTAATGAACACAGTACTGTCGATGTTTGCCTCTCCATTAGTCTGGTGCTTTTCTTTTAGCAATCCGAACTCTTAAATTAGGAATTTGAGCTTTGTCCATGTTGATCAATGCTTTTCCTTTAGCTGGTAATTCTTGAAATGAGTGAAAGTTAATTGTACCTGCAAAAGAAAAAACCAATTTAGCTAAATAGTATGCTACTGTGTTGCCCTCCCTTAGCACATGCTGAAATATGACATTGTATGTCCTCCTGAAGTCCTTGATCTTTCTCACATCTGCTGCTATAATCCATGGTACCTCCCATTCATCTTCAATCACTTTTTTCATCATCAACGAGTCAGTTTCCAAGATCGGTGGATGTAACTCCTTCTCTACACAGTATGACAACCCATGTACTATTGCCTTTGCCTCAGCTACTATGTTTGTTGTTTCGCCTATTTCCCTTGCACTTGCAAATATCATATCTCCATGATGATCCCTCACACATAAGCCATACGAGCTAGGGCCTGGATTTCCCTTTGATGCACCATCTGTGTTGCATTTGAACCAGTTATCATATGGAGTCTGCCATGTTACCCTTCTTGTCACTATGACTGGCTTGTACTGCTCAAAGAATTTGATCATATCAGGCCACATCATTGGAATCCCAGTGAGCCATGGTTATCTCACCTTTGCCAGCTGATGCAGTGTCCTATTTACCTCATGAGTAACCCTGCTGCAAGACACAACTCCTCCATGTTTCATTGTATTTCTTCTCTTCCATATTTCCCATAGAATAACTGCAGGAACTGCCTGAAACAAAGGTTTCAGCTTGGGACAACACTTAGCATTCCACCACTCCCTTATAACTTGATACACCTGTATCATATTGATCAGTAAACCTACTGCCTGGCTAAATGTGCTCCACATTTTTTGTGCAGTGTCACTGTGCAAGAATAGATGTTGAAAAGAATCTTCCTTAGGTGAGAGGCAACACCAGCATTTAGACACCACCATATATCCCCCATTTCTCCATATATCATCTGTTGGCACCTTGTCTTTCCAGGCTCTCCAGCAGAAGAAGGAAATCTTGAAGGGCAGTCCTTTTGTCCATAATTTTGCATAGTCTGAGTTGAATGATTCTCTGTGTCTCAAGATTTTCCAAGCACTGCTTACAGAAAATTTGCCCGATGTTGAAGGCATCCACCTTGGAATGTCCCAGTACTTATCAGAAGCTGTAAAATTTACTTCTTCTCTAATGTGATTCACAATATCTAATGGAAAAGTTTGGGTCAATAGGGCATCATTCCATTGCTCTTCTTCTCTCAACTCTGCCACCTCCTGAAGCTCCTCATTTATTTGAAAATCTGGAGGCACTACATAATACAAGGGCCCCAATCCAGTCTAATTTTCATGCCATATACTAGTAGAACCCCTGCTCAGCTCCCATAATATTTCATGTTCCACTTTATCTCTAACTTCTAACAGTTTCCTCCAAAAGTGGGATCCTTCCCTAAACTAGACCACAGTAGGTGTCTTTTTTTTGCAGTATTTATTCCACATGTAATTGGACCATAGTGACTTTGAAGTCCTAAACCTCCACCACAGCTTTGCAAACAAAGCATTAGACACATCAAATAATGATCGAAAGCCTACACCCCCTTCTTCCTTTGGCAAACATAAATTCTGCCACTTAGTCCAGTGCCTACTTCTCCCTTCTTTTTTATTACTCCAGAAGAATCTCGCAAAGTTTTTATGAAGATGCTCAATAACATTATTTGGTGGATTCACAACTGACAACATGTGTGTTGGCATGCTTTGCAGTACATGAGCTATCAATGTAGCCTTGCCTCCATATGACAGAAGCTTCCCTTTCCATGAATGTAGTTTGGATTTCACCTTCTGTATCAGATCATAGTAGTAAGTCTTTGTTCATCTTGTGCAAAAAATTGGACATCCAAGGTATGTAAATGGAAAGGTGCCTTTAGTGAATCCAGTTATAGTAGCCACTGTATTTTTCAAAGCTGCAGCAATCTTTGAATGTACATAATAGGAGCTCTTTGCCTTGTTGATCAATTGACCTGATGTCTTCTCGTATACTGCCAATACATCCATTATCTTCTGTAGTGAGTATGAATCAGCTGATGCAAAGATGATAGTATCATCTGCATACGCAAGATGATTCAGTGGCTCCGATCACTTTGGCATTCCAAAACCTCGAAATTGCTTGTCTTCAAATAATTTATTCAAAGATCTCGATAAGACTTCTGCTGAAAGAACAAACAGTGCAGGAGATAGAGGATCTCACTGCTTCACACCCCTAGTCGAATGAAAGAATCCTGTAGCCTGGCCATTCACCATCACTGAATACCAGTTGTTTGATATCAAATTCCATACCATGTGTATGAAACACTCTGCAAATCCCATCTTCCTCAACACATGCATCAAAAGTTTCCAAGACACTCTATCATATGCCTTGGCCATATCAAGATTGATTACCACATTTGCTGGCTTCCCTCTCAGTCGAATATCAGTTATAATCTCCTGTGTTAGCAATATGTTTTCAAAAATGCTCCTCCCCTTGACAAATCCTGATTGATTCAAAGAGATCAAAGAAGGCAGAATCCTTTCAAGTCTATCATGAAGTACTCTTGAAAAGATTTTGTTGATAAAGTTACTCAAGATAATAGGTCTGAGATCAAAGAAAGTTTGTACTTGAGGCTTCTTAGGTAACAACACTAGATTAGTGTATGTTATTGACTTGGGCAAAGGATTACCCTCAAAGAACAAGACTACCAGTGTATGAATATCCTGACCCACGATGTCCCAGCATGCTTGAAAGAATCGACCTGAAAAACCATCTGGCCCATTTGCACTCTTACCACTTAGTGCAAATACAGCATCTTTAACCTCCTTCTGGGTTGGAATTCTACATAACTCACTGTTGTGGCCTGCTGTAACCATAGAAGGCACATTGTTCATCATTTCAAAGTTTTCAGCATCACCCTCATTAGTGAATTGCTTCATGTAATATTCTACAGCAACTTGTGATAGTTTGTCTTGATCTTCTAGCCATGCACCATCACTATCCATAATCCTTTTCAATTTCAACTTTTGTCTTTTCCCATTGACACAGTTATGAAAGAATCTTGTATTTCGATCTCCTTCTTCAAACCAAACCATACCTGCCTTTTGTTTCCAATATTGTTCTTCTATGTTCAGATACTTCTTCAACTCTGCTTGTGCTCTTTGTAGGATTATCCTGTTTTCAGTCGATGGTTCCTCCTCAAATAGCTGCTCCTTGATTCACACCACATCTTATCTGATAGCCAACTGTTTAAAAATATCCCCATAAGTGAGTTTGCTCCATTTTGACAAAGCAATTTTGACCCTTTTCAACTTCTGCTTGAACATCAAGAACTGATCTCCAATGAAATCAGCATTCCAGTTATGCTTTACTACCTCTAAGAACTCCTCATGTTGTGTCCAAAAGTTCAGAAATTTAAATGGCTTTATAAAACTCATTGCTTCTTCACCACATCTCATCAATATAGGAGCATGATCCGAGCCTGTTCTAATAAGATGTTCCACTTCGATCGTTGGAAATAGATTCTGAAATGGCATGTTCACCAGTATTCGATCAAGTCTTTTAAAAATGCACTCTGCATTTGGCCTTCCATTCCACCATATAAAAGGACTCCCTTTGTAGCCAAGATCAAAGAGCCCACATGAGTTAGCACAGAAGGCAAAATCCTCATATTCAGGAGGATATACTGGCAGACCACCTATTTTCTCTTCTTCTCCCATCACAACATTAAAGTCACCACCAACTAGCCAAGGCAAATCCATATCACTTGCCAGATAGTATAAGTTATCCCATAACTCTAATCTTTCGATTGCACAACACTTGGCATATACAAATGTCATCATTATAACTTTACCAAGCTCCCGATGATATACTCTAAGTGTCATTTGCTGTTCAATATCTATTAATAAGTCCCATTCTACCACAGCATCAAAGAACAACCAAATCTTACCATTTACATTTGAGATTGCAGCTTCCATCCCTAACCTTCTTCTATACTTCTGAAGAAACTTCAACTTTTGCATTGGTTCCATCAGTGCAACAATAAAGAAACCATGCTCCTTCTGCATATTGATAACCCTTTGAAAGGCCTGCTGAGTTTTTACAGACCTTATGTTCCAAATGAGAGTCTTGACCTTCATCTTGACACATTAGAGGCTGCCCTTCTGGGCAAAATTCTAACAGGTGGTTGCAGCTCTTTGTGTTGTTTTTTCTTGCTTTTCTTCCCACTTCCAATTGCTGACTTAGGAGATAAATCCCCCTCCCTTGCAATAGCTTTGAAGTTTTCAGCTATAGACTCATTTTCTTCCTCATCACCTATCTGTGCTTGTTGTACAATCATAGCTTGCTGTATATCAACTGGCAGCTCCTTGCGAG
This sequence comes from Nicotiana noctiflora, assembly GCA_032618575.1. Classification (NCBI taxonomy): domain Eukaryota; kingdom Viridiplantae; phylum Streptophyta; class Magnoliopsida; order Solanales; family Solanaceae; genus Nicotiana; species Nicotiana noctiflora. The sequence goes on along the minus strand of JASVEL010009133.1, from coordinate 265,549 downwards.
TGATAATATCATGCAGTACTTGATTTGGATTCTTAAGTGGCATATTAAGGTGAATCTGCATTGGCAAACCTGTGCTTGAAGCATCTGCCACAGGAACAAGTTGCAATTCTCCAATATCCTTAGCAACAATTGCCTTATCCTTGATCTCATCAACATGTTTCATTATTGAAGTATCCCCCATAACTTCTAGTTTCTCTTGCATAAGCTTAAATTGTAGCTCATACACAGATCCTAGGTCGGGATTCACTGTAGCATGACATGCAGCAGTTACTGTTTCTTTGCGACCAACTTCTTTGTCTTGCTCTAGTTGTTTGTTCAGTCCCTCTGACTCTTTCAGCATCTTTATAGGGCCATCACCATCAATCTCTTTTCCCAGTGAGTATATAGGAACACCATCTACATATGCCACAAGCTCCTCAAAGTCACCAGTGTTTACTGTTCTATTGCCTTGCTGTGTGTTTTGCATTTGTTGAACTGATCCATCTTGTGTTATAATCTCCTTACTTATTCCTTGATGTCTCCCCTATTGCACTGCAGAATGGTTCTTTATACAATTTGCATTACCTTCAGCCTTGTCTTTTCGATTATTAGAATTCACTACAGCAGTATCACCCCTGATGTCCATGTGATATTCAGCATTGTTCTCCAGTTCTTTGCCTCCAATCACCTGCTCTCCTGATCTTTGCTTCTCCATAACCTCAATCTCTTCACTCCATAAGGTCTTAAAAGAGTTGACCTCATGAATATCATCCTTCTGTCCATAATCCTCATGAGTTTGTGATGGTATTTCTTGACAGGATCGATTTGTAGCCACATTACATAATCTGAGTTCCTCCTTACTTGTGCCAAATCTCCTATGCACCCAATCTATGGTTTGTTCCCTTCTAACTGCAGCATCATCAGTATTCTCTACCTCTGATTCCCTTACCTCATTGCTCTTCTCGACTGCCTCCTTTTTTATTCTCCTAGCTTCAATTTCTTGATTGTTAACTGCTCTTTTTTCACCCTTATTATGAACACCTTTTCCTGCATTGCCTTCTCCAATCCCAACAGAAGTAGGATTAGGAGATAAGTTTCCTTTGATTTCCCCTTGCTTCAACAGATTATTTTCTCTATCAGTTGGATCTTGCCCTATTGCCTTGTATTCTCCACTTCCAATTCCATCTATGATTTGCACTTCTTCATCCATTTCTAACACTCCAAATTTGTTATTTGAAATCACAGTATCTTCATCAATCTTTCCTTTGCCCTTGTGATCCTCATTCTCCTTGTTTTCCTCAATTATGTAGCCTCTTTTATCCCTGTTATACTTATTATGTCTTGCCTTCATCCACTCCTGTTTAGCCTGATTAGCGATTGGTTTCCCAAGCACTTTTCCACTTGATAACACCTTCGTTGAGTTTGCTGCTGTGCCAACAACTTCAGTACGCAGTATCATTGCTTTTTCCTTTACCTGCTCCTTGCCTTCTCCAGTGTTAGTCTTGTGTAAGTCTAGGTGTATTACCCAGCATTCCTGTTCATTATGGACTAGCTTCTTATAGGTTTTATAATATTTAGGCATATAATCATACCTAATTCTAATCCATTTTGATTCTTCAGGACCTGTTTCATCAGCTTCCTCAATAATTTTAATTCGTTGTGGTAGTGTTGTAAGCAAGTTCACCTCTACTTTCACCTTAGCACAACTAGGTCGCTTGCCATTTTGAGTAGCAAGATCAACATGTAAAGGCCTACCTACTGCACTTGCCAGTGAGAATACAAACTCCTTACCAAAGAAATTAGGTAGGAGATCCTGGAATGAGATCCATGCAATCGCAATTGGTGTCTCAGCATCCGGAGACCACCATGGACTCCACTTCGTGCATCGCATCTGCCAATATTCACCTTGGGCCTTCAAGTAGAATGCTGGTTTTGACAGTAGGTGAATATAATCCTCCATTAACGACAATTTGATCAGTACATGAGACTCTTCGATCAAGCCGATTGAACAAGCACCCTTAATCTCACATTGAATTGGTATCGCTTTCCTTAGTTCTTGGATCACTGGCTTTCCATACGAGAACTTTCCCAGGACTGCTAGATTAAGGCCTTGCTGTATAATAGATTGCTTAACTTCTTCCTTTTTCCATCGAACCATTGGCTCACCATGTAACATCTCCACCGGCTTCAAACTTAAGCTTTGTACGTGCATGGGAGTATTCAAAGTTTGCGGCCGTAACAGATTAGCATATGTTTGGCTTGTTTGATGATTAACAAAAGGTTGTAGGGTTGTTGCAAGATTGAGAGACGACTGCCCAACCTCAGAAGGAGGCTGGGCAGTGGCCGGCGAGGCCATTACAGTGAAGCTCGAAGCTTTCTCTCACTAGTCGCCCAGGTTTTCTCCAGAGCTTCTCTCTCTAGCTCGCGTTTTTAATAAAAACCACTAGACATGTTGCCTAGGGTTGATTTTCATTAATAAGATAAATATACAAATGATAGAGGGGGACCGGAACCTTACCTCCACAAGTAGTATGAAAGTACATTTGGCTACCCAAAAGTGGTAGTCATATGATACCTGTTCTATATGACATGAAGTGATAGCTATGATGATGCACCAATTGCCAATCCAAAGGGGATGGTTAATTGGCGTTACAAAACATAAGTGATGATAGTCTAGTTCAACTGTACAATGATGTCGATGTTCTAGATCTATCAAAGTTTCAAATTGAAAGCTATTCTTCCATATAATACAACATTTCCTACATCTATGAGAGGTATGGACATGTCCAAAAAAGGAAGAAATACATAAGTAACTCAAAAAGTGATTCATCTTCTTTATTACTTTGGCCGAGGAAAGGAAAGCATTAGAGAAGATGGAATTGAGAGAGAGTGTTGAAGTAGTCCGCTGCTTGAGAAACTTGAGAGTGTAGAAAGACCACTGAATTGTGGCAGCAACATATGTATTGTTTATCCTTGAGTATGAGAGGCATGACTGAAGGCAGGCAATGTGTTGGAAACATTGGTTCATGTGATGTATTCTCAATAGGATGAGCATCATCAATGCTAATACCACTTCATGAGAATATTTCACATGATCAACAACATCAAGAGAACCTGCAAAAGAGAGCAAACATGTTAGGAAAAATTGGGGGCTCAAGTGCCAGGTTCTTGTGTTACTGGACTTGAGACTGCGGATAGGGGAGCTACTGGGAATCCCTGTTCTGTACAATACTAAGTGCAGGTTCTTGTGTAAACTGCACTCAGTATGCTAGATGCTCATAATACTCAAGTAACTCAAGTTAATGAGACAGTGAGTGTTGGGGCTGTTAGAGATCCTCCTGTCATGATTGGTGATGGTGTGTCATTGGAAGTCATTTGTGTGCATGTGGTTGAGGTGTTTATGAATCAAGACTTGGTTGTTCCTGGTCTTCATGAGGTGTATAGGGGTTGTTTTTTGGAATAAGGAGCTACTGCACATGCTGTTACAGCATCTCAGGTGTATGAGAGAAATCCCTGATGCCAGGTTTATGGGTGGGTGTTGTGAGTGTTTGACAGGAGAGAGCAAGCATTGGGTCGGGGCTGATGCTTCAGTGACAGATGAGAGTGGTGAGGCATCCTCACAAGACAAGGTGCATGTAGGCATATTGCAACCTCCTGTTACATTACAGCATACATGTGAGTAAGGAGGTGATTTCCATATATTGTCCTTTTGGATCCAGTGATGTATTCTCTGCAGAAATGAGCATCAATGATGCTAATACCACTGCCTGAGAGTACCTCACTGGTTCCATTGTACCTGCAAAATAAAGAAGAAAGTGAGAAGGTGGGGAGTCACCCTCCAGGTTCTTGTGTAAACTGGGGGTGATACTGGGGAGAGGGGAGCAGTTGTGTGTCCCTGGTCTACCACCTGTGTGTAGGTTCTTGTGGAGGCTACAATAAGGTAAGTAGGTGCTCATGAGGGTGTGTTGGAGAAGCATTATGATGTCATTGTTTGAGATCTTCTTTCCTGCTAGATTGAGAAAACTTGTAAGATGCTGGCAGGTGTTGTATAAGCTGCTTTGGTGATGATTGGGATCCTTATGATATGATGCTAAGAGAATGAACATAGAGTATGTTAATACCACTCCTAGCAAACATAACCTAAGGGACCTGCAAAACACAACACACAATTAGTCCAAAAGAGGGCAGTGATGCCCTTGTGAAGGAGTCCAGCCTCTGTTTGTGATTGGTGGGAGATTTGTGGTGTTATTAGGTCATTGTTGAGTGATTGTGGTAGTTTGGGAGGTGTTATCTGGGAAAAATACATGGAAGAGGGTGTGTTAGTCATGAGCAGTGTTATAGAGATGTGAGAAACTGGGTGGGAGTGTGATTGCTTTGGTGAGCTTGTGTCTGAAAAAAAGGTGTGCCTTGTTGGTCTAGTATGATTTGGCCCCTAATCAGTGAGGGGACACTGTCCAGGTGTTGGTAGTGGGTAATAGTATTATGTGAGTGGCTTAGCTTGGACAGTGAGTTAGTAGGGCAATTAGCCTCTCTGAAAAACATGGGAGATAATGATTTGGTCACAGCTATTGCATAGCTGTTTGATCTTCTGAATGTGGTTTAAGATGTTCCATGGTGGAGGGTTGTTGTTGGTTAGCCAGTTAACCAAAAGGTTAGAGTCAGCTTCCAGATGAATCTTGGTGAAACCATGATCTATGCACCAAGATAGACCAATATGAGCAGCTTGAACTTCAGCCTGGTTGTTGGTGCCAATACCCAATGGAGAGGAGATAACATGAATGAAATGACCATTGTGATCTCTAATGATGATACCTGCTCTAATTCTCCCTGGATTGCCAAGAGCACTACCGTCAGAGTTGATTTTAACCAAACCAAGGGCAGGTTTATCCCAAATGACCTGCTGAACCTTGATTTGCTGAGTAGTGCACTCAGAAATGAAAGCAATGTCTTGCCATTTTCTTGGCCAGTTAATGTTGTGGTATGAGGCTTGAAGGAGAAGGCTGATATCAAAGTCAATGGAGAAGCAAGTTCTGGTTAGGGAAGATGTTCTAGCCCCATACTTTGCATTGCACCTATTTTTCCAAAGATTCCAGCAGATTATTATTGGGAGAGTGTCCAAAATGAGTTTTTGGACAGGGTTAATTCTCTTTAGCCTGCCCCAATGAATGATGGTATTTGTGAGAGGCATGGGTTTAGCATGGATGCCTAATGGAGATGAATAGATTTTCCACACAGCATTTGCAAATAAGCAAGTAGTGAACAAGTGATCCACAGTTCCAAATCCAGGTTTCAGGCAACACACTCATTTGGAGACAATTGGGTTAGTGAATCTCATCACTCTCTCATCAGTAGGTAGTTTGTTTCTCAAAGCCCTCCAAAGACAAAAGGACCATTTGAAGGGGATTGTTTTGTGCCATGTCAATTTGTTAGTGAGCAGCTTTGGCTTTTTTTGCCTAATAACTTCCCATGCAGAGGCACAGGTGAATTCACCACTGGCAGTAGGGATCCATATTGCTTTGTCAGGAATGTTTGGATCATAAAGGATAGGGATTTGGATGATATGTTGGATCATGTGGGGGGGGGATAAGTTATTGAGCTTTTGTAAGTCCCAGGTTCCATTGGTCCACAGGGATGAGACACAAATTTTCCCAGGTTTGTCTCCTATCTGCCTGTAACTAGCCAAATTCCCACAACCTAACCAGTTATCCCACCAAAAACTGGAATTACCTGAGTGCAAGGTCCATTGGATATGGTTTTCAACACCTTTTTTATTAGACATCATTCTTTTCCCAGTCTGGGATTGACCAGAGTCCCATTTCTTAGCAACAGGGTGTGATCTTTTACAGTATTTGGCAAGCAAGAAGGAACTCCAAAGAGTTTGCTTTGTTCTAAACCACCACCATTGTTTAAACTCTAGTGATGTACAGACATCCACTATGCTTTTGAAACCAACACCCCCTTCATCCAGAGTATGAGACAATTTTGACCAAGAAACCAAGAAGAAATTGGCTGCTAGCTTCTGAATTTGATTGATTGTGCAGAAAGGAGGTGTATTGGAATGGATTGGAGGACATGTTTGATGAGGGTGGCTCTACCCCTATATGACAGAAGTTTTGCATTCCAACCTCTAATCCTACTAACCACTTTGGATATGATGGGGTTGAAATGAATGATTCTTTTCCTTCATATGTAGAGAGGACAACCCAAATATGTGATAGGGGACTCTTTTTGAGTGAAACCTGTGAGCTGGTGGATTCTTCTGATGGTGTAGGGGAAAGTAGAAGGAGAAGTCATGAAATGACTTTTGTTTTTGTTGATGAGTTGACCTGAAGTGTTCTCATGAGCAAAGCTAAGGTGAGTGATTTGGGGACAATTTTTCTCCATATGAAAGCCATTGAAGAGTTGGTCTTGATTGAGGTTGTTGAGCATTCTAGATAGAAGTTCAGCACCCAAGATGAAGAGAGCAGGGGCTAGAGGGTCACCTTGTTTCAGACCTCTAGAAAAGTGAAAGAAACCAAATCTTGTTCCATTAACAACCACAGTGTACCAAGTTTAGGGTTTAGGGTTTGGGGTTTAGGATTTGGATTTGGGGTTTGACGTTTGGGGTTTGTGATTTGGGGTTTAGGGCTTGGGGTTTGGGGTTTGAGGTTTGGGGTTTAGGGTTTAGGGTTTGGGGTTTGGGGTTTATGGTTTGAGGTTTAGGGTGTGGGGTTTAGGGTTTAGGGTTTATGGTTTAGGGTTTGGGGTTTGGGGGGTTTAGGGTTTAGGGTTTAGGGTTTAGGGTTTAGAGTTTGGGGTTTAGGGTGTAGGGTTTAGGGTTAGGGTTTGAGGTATAGGGTTTAGGGTTTAGGTTTGGGATTTAGGGATTAGGGTCTAGGGTTTAGGGTTTAGGGTCTAGGGTTTAGGGTCTAGGGTTTAGGGTTTAGGGTTTAGAGTTTGGGGTTTAGGGTGTAGGGTTTAGGTTTAGGGTTTGAGGTATAGGGTTTAGGGATTAGGGTTAGAGTTTAGGGTTTAGGGTTTGGGGTTTAGGGTTTAGGGTTTAGGGATTAGGGTTAGGGTTTAGGGTTTAGGATTTAGGGTTTAGGAATTAGGGTTTGGGGTTTAGGGTTTAGGGTTTAGGGTTAGAGTTTAGGGTTTGGGGTTTAGGGTTTAGGGTTTAGGGTTTAAGATTTAGGGTTTGGGGTTTGGGGTTTAGGGTTTAGGGTTAGGGCAACCCTAAACCCTAAACCCTAAACCCTAACCCTAAACCCTAAACCCTAAACCCCAAACCCTAAACTCTAACCCTAAACCCTAAACCCTAAACCCTAACCCTAATCCCTAAACCCCAAACCCTAAACCCTAAACCCTAAACCCCAAACCCTAAACTCTAAACCCTAAACCCTAAACCCTAAACCCTAAACCCTAAACCCTAAACCCTAAACCCTATAACCCTAATCCCTAAACCCCAAACCCTAAACCCTAAACCCTAAACCCTAAACCCCAAACCCTAAACCCCAAAACCTAAACTCTAAACTCTAACCCTAAACCCCAAACCCTAAACCCCAAACCCTAAACCCTAAACCCCAAACCCTAAACCCTAAACCCCCCAAACCCAAACCCTAAACCCCAATCCCTAAACCCTAAACCATAAATCTAAACCCTAAACCCCAAACCCCAAACCCCAAACCCTAAATGCTGGTGCTCATTCTGTTGAGAGTACACCACATGTACCAACACACTCAACATATCTCTCTTTTCCCAGTTAAAAGCACTAGGAGGCCTCGAACAACTTCCACATTAGTAGCTCATTGCCTATGCTACTGCCTGTTCAACTGTTGCTGCAGCATACATGAGGGGACACCAAACATGACAATCCTACCAGCTCAACAGTATCCTCACCAAGGAACATACAAGGACTCCTCGCCAAAGTCATTTCAGAGCCCCCCCCTCTTCTGTCAAGTCTTCACGCTTCATTGATCAAGCTCATTGGACTCTTTTTGCCCTCTATCTTCCATCTAGCTTTCTTGTACTCTCATGTCAAAGCAAGGTAGAAGATAGAGTCTTTCATTATGATAGAATTTTTGTCACCTTTCATAGGTTTATCCTACACTATTACAAGTGTAGAGGTTGGTATATTTGGAACCGACTAATTAGCTTAGACCTTCATATTTTGTTCAGAGTTAGCTTAGTACTAACCGTTCTTTTGTATCATTGTCCGTATGAACTATTATGTTTAGTCATATGTGACACCATAGATTACAAGTCTCTCCAATGTGTACTTGTTCATATATTGCGGAGGTCAGGTCTATGCCCCCCTCCATTATTGTACTTTCCTTTATTATATATGAAAATCAACCCTAAGCAACACGCTTAGTGGCTTTATAAAAAAAAAAAAAAAAAAAAAAAACCCTAAATGCTAAACCCTAAACCCTAACCCTAATATGAAGGTCTAAGCTAACTGGAAATAATAATGAAGTGCATGAGGAACAACAAAGTGCGAGGAAACCGAGCTATAGTGATTGCAAAGCAGTAACAAGTTCAAAGAGGAGGCACCAACAACTTGTAAGAACTAAAAATGCAATTTCGGTAGATGAAAGAAAGTTGTTGGATGCGATGCTAACTGAAAATCCTATAGACATTTTGACTCGTATTCCTTATAGCCCTGTTCCTACGATCACTGAGAAAAGGAATGTGACTCAAGAAACAACACTCAGGCAAATTCCAATGAGAGCTGCAAAACAAAAAGGAATTGCATCCTCCACATCTACGAGGTCCAATAAATCCAACAAAAAATGAAGAATTTTGAAGAATTTTTGAAGACCGATAAAGAGGATTTTAAGAAAGTTCAAATTGAAGAACTCACAAGTTTGCTAAATGATGAGGGGCAAGACTCTAATTTATACATTGTTTTAGTTTTTCATTTTCAAAGCATCATCAATTGTAATACCTTCATAGAGTGTGTTATAAACTCTATGGAGATCATAGAATACTTGGTTCTCTCAAGTTCCTATTTTTTACATGCTTGCTAGATAGTGAGGTTTACAAGCCTCAATAGGATTAGTACGATAAGGTTAGCCCGGTATTTGTTATATGGGTAACAATTTCGGTGCTATTGTCCCCCTTATTGGTAGTTTTCCTATTTGTTGTAATTTTCCTTTTTGTTATTAATAAAAAACTAGCCCTAGGCTATGCCTAGTGGATTGCCAAAAAAAAAAAAAAACCCTAAACCCCCTAAACCCTTGACCTTAAACCCTAAACCCCAATCCCTAAATCCCATACCCTAAAACCAAACCCTAAACCCTCAACCCCAAACTCTAAACCCCCCTTGCTCGGTCTCCCTTGCACTAAGCTCTTCAGCAAGTCTTCCAGTAAACCAATGACTGGAGTCTGGCCGTCCTGACTGATAAGCACTACTAAACCTCGGTTCAGTGCCTAATTTCTTCCATAGCACCCTCTATTAGAGGGCAGACTGCTGTCTTGATCGTCCTTAAACCCCAAACCCCAAACCCTAAACCCTAAATCCCAAACTCCAAACCTCAAACCCTAAACCCCAAACCCCAAACCCTAAACCCCAAACCTCAAATCTCAAACCCCAAATTCCAAACCCCAAAACCCCAAGTCCCCCAAATCCAAACCCTAAACCCTAAACCTTTACCCTAAACCCCACCCTAAACACTAAACCCTATACCTCAAACCCTAAACCTCAAACCCTAAACCCCAAACCCCAAACCCTAAACCTCAAACCCAAACCCCAAACCCTAAACCTCAAACCCCAAACCCCAAACCTCAAACCCCAAACCCTAAACCCCAAATCCCAAACCCCTAAACCCCAAACCCCTAAACCCCAAACCTAAAAATACGTGATTTTATCTTAGAATCTTTAATTATTTCACTATAAATCGGAGCATTAATGGGGATTTTTACCCTAAGCTTGGGTTATGGTAAATCATCGATTTGAACAGGCAAACGGAGTTCGATTTTGATAAACTTTATATGTATGGACTCGTGTTGAGATAAGGATTCCGAAAACATAACTTTTGTAATTTTTCGAGAAGCGTACCAAAAGTCTGATTTTGACAACTTCGTGGATTTTGGTGTAAATCGAGTTATTTCGATTGGGTTATGTCATATCGATTTTGAGCAGATTTGCCATCCAAGGAGATTGATTTAAGAGGCAAGCGCAAAGCGATCTAGGACTATTACCGGTTCGAGCCCGTATGCTGAGATGAAACATGTGTCATGTGACGAGTGTGGTGGAATTGTGACTGGGGATTTGGACTTGGTCCTTCCCGATTGATAGTCTTAATGTGTATTATGACCGAGATTGAGCTAGAACAGGGTGGGATTCCCTGTTCTAGCTGAGTGGGTCTAGAGTCCAAGTCTATATTGACGGAGATAGGGTCGAGGATCCACTGTGAGATATTATATATATATATCTATATTGGATCGGGCTGCACGCCGCAGCACTATATATATATTGGATAGGACTACACGCCGTAGTAATATACATGTGGACCGGACTGTACGCCGCAGTATTATTGCGCTTGGGCTGTAGGAGCCCCTTCAGAGTGTGCACACATTCCCAGTGAGCGCTGTTATATATTGTTGGATACATGCCGCAGTAATATATGTGTGGATCGGGCTGCACGCCGCAGCATCATAGCGCTTGGGCCTAGGGAGCCCCTCCAAAGTCTATATACACCCCCAGTGAGCGCCGTCGACGTTAAATGGAGCGGGCCGCACGCCGCAGCGTTATATATATTGGAGCGGGCTGCACGCCGCAGCGTTATATATTGGAGCGGGCTGCACGCCTCAGCATTATACATATATATACATATATATTGGATCGGACTGCACGCCATAACAGAAAATATATTGGATCGGGATGCATGTGAGAACTAGGTCAGTGTGGGACCATTGTGAGACAGATGTGGACTGGAAATGAGATTATTCACTGTAAAAATGACTTACTTGTGAGGTTACCCTTATAACTGTTTAGTGTAGTACATGTGTTCTTATTTTCAGTTGTTATTTATTATTATTACTCACTGAGTTGAAATATACTCACCCCACTCCCTTGCACTTTTTGTGCAGATCCACAGGTTCAGGTGGGCAGTTGATCTATCGCAGCTGCTATTTCGAGGAGACTTCGAGGTAGCTGCCGACGTCCGTAGAACCTGATCTCTTCCTCGTTATCATTTTGTCTTTTCTATTCTGCCTAGACATGATTTGTGTAGAATATTTCATCTGTAGAGGCTCAAACTTGCGACACCACGATTGGTTAGGGCTGTATTTTGTTAGTTTCTATTTCCGTACTTAATGTTTTGATATGAAAACAAGTTATTAACGTTAATTGATTAGTCTTAATTAATAATCGGCTGGTAAGATAGGTAATATGGTCGGGCTTTCCTAGCAATGTGTTAGGCGCCATCACAACCGGGGTCTGGGTCGTGACAAGTTGGTATCAGAGCCTAGGTTAGCAGGTCTCGCGAGTCATGAGCCGGTTTAGTAGAGTCTCGTGGATCGGTACGGGGACGCCTGTACTTATCCTCGGGAGGCTGCAAACCTTTTAGGAAAGCTTCAAATTCTTGAAATTCTTATCGTGCGTACTTGATTCAGCTTGAGGTATGATTCTTGAAATTCCTTCTGCACATTGATGTACGCACTCGAGTGCTTAGTGATAAATTTGCCTTGATGGCTTATGATTCCCCAATCGAGGGGCGAGATATAACCTCCGTGAGTTTATGATGGGCAAGTGTGGAGGACTTGAGGCTGGATCTTTGTCTATGGCATGAGCACCGAGGATTTTGATTTTGTATGCTGAAGTTATAAACTTATATGTTTAGTATTATCCCTAATTGTGGGAATGTCGGCTAGATAGCCATGTGATATGTATCATGGTGGAAGGTGTGCTGAAATACTAAATTGAGGCGAAACAGGTGGGTTATCTCTTGTGGAGTGCCCTTAGGTGAGCTGATTCTTATGTGTAATTGAAAGGTATTTGATATGTATTATGATTCGATCAGGTACCACACATGTCAGTGTATCAATTTTGATAATATAATTCGTGCAGTATTGAGATTTAGGTTGTTGATATACCTTGTAGTGTCTTGTCGAGTTGTGGACATATATTGTTAGGATGGTTTGGTGATTCTCTGGCAGGTGGATAGGCCAAATTACAAAGGAACTCTATTGAAATTTTTGAAAAAATTAGGACTTAGAAAAATATTTCTATCACCTGGAGAGTAGGCTTAAATGTTGTGTGTGAATAAATACAAGAATTGTAGAAGAGTTAAGATTTCTGATGATTCGAGTCTCTACCAAAGCTTATATATGACTTGAGTTTAATCTCACTATAGCAATGCGGCATCATTTGAGTAAGAATACCATGAGTGGTTATAAGTGCCTTGGTATATGGCTTCGAGCCAAGTTGGAGAGGTTGCTATTGACTAGCTGATTGCACGGTTGCGTGCTATGTTGATTCTGTCTCTAAGTACGTTGGAAATTTTGGTAAAGGTTATGGTGCTTCGTAGATGTGAACAAATAATAGGGTGTTTTGAACTGCTGTGAGTAAAGAATGTTCAGTGTATAGAAAATAAAGATAGCTAATTGTACCTGTATATAGTCATGTTCTGCGACGTTAGAGTTTTAACAAGGCACGAGTGGTTCTGTTCAATAAGACAGTTGAATTATAACTGAATAAGGGTGAAAGACGCCCGAGAATAGTCTTGCGGTGTTCAAGATTTTGCTTGTAACGGTCAGGTGTTTTAAGGTTGTGCATGCGGCTAAAGACGGTGGTTTCATTAGAAGAGATCAAGACTTGTGTTATATTATGTGAATGATGGGATTCTATGTATCCGTATTGGAAGGTAATAATAACGAATTCAAATCGCTGGAAGTTCTTCAAAATAAAGTATTGTAGAAGGTGGTACTCTGGGAAACATTTGAGAGAGTATTCAGCGGCCTGTGAGCCTTAGATCGTGTGGTCTTGTGTATGAGTCTCGTGTGGTAACCTGAGTTGATATATTGTGATCCTTCAGTAAAGGAGAATATTAAATTAAAGATGATAATAAACCGGAATAGTATGAAAAGGACACGAATAACTCCTGATATGTGTTCGAAGTAATGAGTCTTGCATATATGGTGCAACAAAGCTCTTGAGTGCTGGCAGTTACGTAGCTCGATGTGGGTAAAAAGGACTTAGTCCTGGCAGTTAAACATATACAATAAATTGAAAGAAAGAGTTTGTGATGTGTTTTACGTGGTTTGAAATTGAGTATATTCCTGTCGGTATGCAAAGCATGGAATGTGTAATGATTTTTCTTCCATATAGGATCATGAAGGTCCATTATTTTGTCTTTTCGAATTATTTTTAACTAATGAACCCAATGTCAAAAATTCTCTCTCATAAGAAAACACTTACTCCTTTATCAATCCCATCAAAACCTCCAGATATTTTTAATTCATCAACATCATCATATACTATTGTTGATTCTAATAAGAACATCACCACTAAGAATCAAGATATGGCAATGAATATTGATTCACCTAACAAGCAACCTTCATATCTTCAAACCCTTCTTTGCCATAACTCAACTCCTACCAATGTTTCATTTAATGAAATTCATACCATTGGTCAAGATATTAATGAAGAGTTAGATGCTCCAATTGATTCTACCTCTACTTTATTTATTCCTATATCTATAGGAGAAAAATAAAGGATTTACAAGCCATGGAAGCATGCGGTTATTATCAAACTTTATGGACACAAGCTTGGACATCAAGTATTAAGGCAAAGAATTTATAATCTTTGGAAACCTACTGAAAATGTGCCTTTGGCAGACCTAGGTTCTGATTTTTACCTACTTAAATTTCAAAAAGAAGAAAATAAATTACATGCTTTAAATGATGGTCCTTGGTTTATCTTTAATTATTTTTTAACTGTTCGACCATGGGAGCCAAAATTCTTATCATCTGAGGCTACAATTAATTATTCTGCAATTTGGCTAAGGTTACCTGAGTTGCCTACAGAATTTTATGATATTCAAATTTTAAAAAACGCAGGCAACAAAATTGGTAAACTATTAGCAATTGATAATTTCACCTCTTCAATAATTAGGGGAAGATATGATAGATTGTGTGTATAAGTACCTCTTGATCATCCTCTTTGCACTTGTGTTCTTATTGGACATCACATGCAATCGATCCTATATGAAGGGATCAATTTGTTTTGTGTTAAGTGTGGAAGAATGGGGCATAATCAATTACTTTGTTCTTATGCAAAAGTTTCACATGATTGTACTACTCATCCGGTTACAAATAATTCTTCAAATACAACAAATTTGGAGTCTAAGGATGAATGGAAAATTGTTTCCTTTCCTACATATTCAACAAGAAGGGCCAACACTAGTAAGATCAATCAAAGGAAATCAGTTATGGCTAATGAGCTTAATAATTCGATTAATAATTTAGCTCTTAATAAATTATCTATAAATATTCTTAATAAAGTTTCTAATACTACAACTACTTCTCCTAATAAGTTATTACCTAACACTATTACTAAGTCTAATAATCCTTTTAGTATTTTAGACTCATTAAATATGGATAGTTATCATAACCGTACACACACTTTTTCTACAAACCCTACCTCCAAAATAATTACTACTCATTTACCTAAGGACCAATCAAATACAAGTATAACCCTACACACATTTTTCTCAACATGCACAAGGCCACCAAGACTTACACCTTATGATATCCTCTACCAATACAATTTCTAGTCGGTCAAAAACATTAAATGTTGCCCACCAAACCGATAATTCCCATCCAAAACCTAGCCTAACTAATACTATACCACCATTTCCCATAACCACCAAAATTCCCATGCAGGAACATCAAGATGGCTTTACCACCATCTTCACAAATGTTAACCATTTCACTCCAATTACTAGTCCCATCCAACCGCCCTTCTCTACCACTCCCAATACTCAAAAGCAACATAATCCTTCACTTGAAATTACTTCTTCAAATATATCTACTTCTCTTCAATTTTCGGACACTATCACTTCAATTGATTGTGACGACCCGGCCCGTCGTCACGGGAATTACCACCCCGTTATGTTGTAATTACATAATTCATGCTTTTATATAAGTGTTAGAGTCTATCGGGGGAGTTAGAAGTGAAATTAAATTGGAAATGAGGCATATAGCCTTTTTGGAGGAAGCTTGAATAAGGAAAGTCAACCCGGAGTTGACTATTTGGTTAGAGGGCTCGGAATCGGATTCTGATGATTCGGTTAGTTCCGGAAGGTGATTTATGACTTAGGGGAGCGATCGGAATTGAATTTGGAGGCCCGGTGTAGAAATAGGCTTGAATTGGCTAAGGTTGAATTTTGGCGAAATCCGAACGGTAGGTGAGATTTTGATCCGGGAGTCGGAATGGAATTCCGACAGTTGCAGTAGCTCCGTTAGGTGATTTTGGATGTGCCTGCAAAATTTCAGGTCATTCGGACGTCGTTTGGTCGGGTTTTTCATCAAATGTGTAATTCGGAAAGTTTTAAGAAATTTAGGCTTGAATCCGTGTGTAATTGGTGATTTTGATGTTTAGGATGGTGTTTTTATGATTGGAACAAGTTCGTATCGTGTTTTGGGGTATGTTGGTGGTTTTCGTTGGGGTTCCGGGGGCCTCGGGGTGAATCCGGACCATCATCCGGCATTTGGAAGCATGAAATGGTCTGCTGAAATCTGCAGATCACTGGGCATAAAATAAGCCTTCGCGTTCGCGAAGGAAGGTTCCGCGTTCACGAAGGCCAGGTTCAGTAAGGAATCGCGTTCGCGAGGGCGATGCCGCGTTCGCGAAGGTTGAGGCCAGTTGGCCATCGCGTTCGCGATGGATGGGTCGCGTTCGCGTAAGAGGAAAAAGTAAGGCATCGCGGACGCGTGACTTTACGTCGCGTTCGCGTAGGGTAAAAGTCAGGAGGCTGAGGAATTGATCTTCGCGGACGCGTGAGAGCGTGCCGCGTTCGCGATGAAGAAGGGGAATAAGGCATCGCGTTCGCGTGAGAGGCATCGCGAACGCGATGAAGAAATGAGGCTGGCAGTGAAGTTAAGTTCAGAACAGAACCAGTCGCGGGTTTAACACCCATAAACGCCATTTTTGAGTTCTAGAGAGAGAAACTCACGGGAATTGCTAGTAATTCATCGGGGATTCGTTGGAGGTAAGTTTTGTGGCTTAATTACATCATTTTAACATGAAATCCTTGGTTAAATCCCTGTAAATGGAAGATTTAAGGTGGGTTTGAGCCCTAGGCCTAAATTTAAGAAAAACACTGATTTGAGTGGGCAAATGGAGTCCTATTTTGGTAAATTTTATATGCCTAGACTCGTATCGAGATGAGGATTCCGAATATGTAATTTTTGTAATTTTTCGACAAGTGTACCAAAAGTCGGGTTTTGACAACTTGTGGGTTTTGATATAAATTGGGTTATTTCGAATGAATTTCGTGAAATTAGCGTATATTGATGCATTCTCTATGATTTTGAGCAGATTTGGCATCCGAGGAGATTGATTTGCGAGGCAAGCGCAAGGCGGATTGAAGCTTCTACCGGTTCGAGGTGAGTGGTAGTAGTAAATAATGTACCGAGGGTTTGAAACCCCGTACTAGCACTTTACAGTGCTATATTGAGATGAGACACGCGTTCTATGATGGGCGTGGTGACATTGTGATAGGGGTTCGGACTTAGTCCTTCCCGGCTAATAGAATACTGTGTTGTACAACTGTTAATGAGGTTATAGCTGTACAATTGGGCTAATAGCCATGTTTGGGGCCTTGTGCCGATCTGTAGAGCATTAGGGAACCTATAGAGCTAGGTGACCTTTATATCGTGTTGGAAATATACACTCAGCCGTAGCTCTAGCTGTATAGCATAATATGAGCCCGTACTAGATGTGTACATTGAGAGAGATTATCTAGGGTGGAATTCCCTGTTCTAGCTGAGTGGGCCTGAAAGGCCAAGTTTATACCGATTGAGATGAGATAGGGTCAAGGACCCACTATGAGATGTTATATTGGGCTTGAAAGGCCAAGTCTATATTAACTGAGACAGGGTCAAGGACCCATTGTGATATATTATATTGGGCCTGAGAGGCCAAGTGCATACTGACTGGGATAGGGTCGAGGACCCATTATGAGGTATTATGTATATAGATACCTATATTGGATCGGACCGCACGCCGCAGTAATGTACATGTAATATACATGTAATATACATGTGAGACGGACTGCACGCCGCAGTATTATTGCGCTTGGGCTGTAGGAGCCCCTTCGGAGTCCGAGTCTGCACACATTCTCAGTGAGCACTGGTGTATATTATGGGATCGGGCTGCACGCCGCAGCAGTATATATGTTGGATCGGACTGCACGCCGCAGTGATATATGGTGGACCTGGCTGCACGCCATAGCACCATAGCGCTTGGGCCTAGGGAGCCCCTCCGAAGTCCGTATACACCCCCAGTGAGCGCCGTCGACGTTAAATGGAGCGGGCTGCGCGCCGCAGCAGTATATGTATGGGAGCGGGCTGCACGTCGCAGCATTATACTTAATCATACCCTACTAGTTACTTAAATACTTATACATTATAGACATAAGTATGTGTCTTTATATGTTGAGATGGCCGTACACCGTAGGGGTACGAGCGAGGGTTAGTTCAGTGTGGAATCTTGTAGAGATAAACGTAGATTGGAGGTTAAAGTACTACTATAGTGATGACGTACTTGTGAAGGTTGCCTTAGAACTGCTAAGTGATAGCACATGAGTTCTTACTTTCACTTATTATTTATTATTGTTACTAACTGAGTTGAAATATACTCACCCCACTCCCCTGCACTTTTTGGTGCAGATCCACAGGTGCCCGAGAGCAGTTGAGACATTGTAGCTGCTGATCCATACCTACTTTTGCGGAGATTACGAGGTAGCTGCCAGCGTCCGCAGAGCTTGTTTTCTCCTTCTTTATCATCTTGTTGATTTCCTATTTGTCTAGACTTGGTTGTATTAGGATGCTATTCTGTAGAGGCTCAGTCTCGTGACACCACGATATGTTCGGGACCGTATTTTGTATGTTTTACATTTCGGTTATCACCCGTTATGACTAACTACTGTTTAAGTTTAATTTATTTAATAATTGGCTGGTTAAAGAGATAATATGGTCGGGCTTGCCTAGCATTGTGTTGGGTGCCATCACGACCAGGGTTTGGGTCGTGACAAGTTGGTATCAGAGCCTAGGTTAATAGGTCTCGCGAGTCATGAGCCGGTTGGTAGAGTCTCGTGGATCGGTGCGGGGACGCCTGTACTTATCCTCGGGAGGCTGCAAACCTTTTTAGGAAAAGTTTCAATTCTTGGAATTCTTGTCGTGCGATTACTTTTGACTTGAACTGAACTTTGACATTCTATTCTCTCGCGGATGGCGAGAACTCGATCATCCGGACGTGGAGGACGACCACCACTACCACCTACTAGAGGCCGTGGACGCGGTCGTGGTCGTGGCGGAGTTAGGGCGGCTGAGGCGGTGCCAGCTGACCCACGGCCCCCGATTGCGAGAGGTGCCGACGAAGACTCGGATCGAGCACCGGCCGTGCCCATTGCTATTCGGGTCTACGGGAGACCCCGGCTCGGATACTAGCGAGCTCGCACCGGCCTAGCACGGGCGGTTTCGGTTACTACTGCAGCAGGTGCATCGGGGATCGGGGGTGGTCATCGGACCCCGGCAGTACGCACTCCGGAGCCAGCGAGTGCAGGGCATACGGACACCGCAGGCTCCTCCGGTTCAGCCTCGTAGTTCTGGTTCAGCCGACGGATCGATTCGGGGGACGGGGTCCCGGCTATGACGGACGATGAGCGGCGTCGTCTCGAGAGGTTCACTAGGTTATCTCCTCCGGTGTTCACTGGTGCTCCGGGCGAGGACGCCCAAGGTTTTCCGGATAAGTGTCGTCGGATGCTTCGTACGGCGGGGATATTGGAGTCCGGTGGGGTATCTTTCACTACCTTTCAGTTTTTTATACACCTTACGCATGTTCGGGGTAGTAAAAAGGGAGGTGTGACACCACTATCATGGCCGGAGTTCTCCACTATGTTCTTGGAGAAATGGGTGCCTCGATCTCGGAGAGAGGAGATGCGTAGGCAGTTTGAGGGTCTCCGTCAGGGGGACATGTCAGTGTCAGAGTATGAGATCAGGTTTACAGAGTTGTCCAGATATGCACCGTGGTTGGTTCATTCCGACAGAGAGAGGATTGGGCGGTTCGTGGACGGCCTCATTTATCCCATTCGTATTCCGATGACTCGGGAGAGGGTTTTGAGTCGTACATTTGAGGATGCTGTGGATATTGCTCGCGACATAGAGACAGATCGTCGCCGGGAGCGGGATGAGAGGGAGGCCAAGAGGCCTCGAGGAGCAGCGAGTTCCAGTGGCACACAGACCAGAGGCCAGAGTCAGCGGAGCCGAGGTCGCTCTTTCAGGTCTTCGCAGTCGAGACGCTCAGATCGTCGCAGATGGTCTCCTAGACAGGATTATCAGGGTTCGCACCAGAGCCAGCCAGCTCTCAGTGCCATGCCAGCTCAGAGTTCTTCACAGGCCCCATCCGCTCAGGGTTCATCTCGGCCTAGTTCATCAGCTGGCCATTCCAGCGCCAGAGGTCCTTATCAGTCTCAGTACCCAGCACCGGGGAGTTACTACGAGTGCGGAGAGTTTGGGCATCACCGTAGGGAGTGTCCTCGTCTTGTTTCCAGATCTTATCAGCAGAGGGGGCAGCCCTCGTCATCTGGTCCTTCTACTTCAGCACCCGCCCCGCCAGCTAGGGGTGAGGGTCAGACAGCTAGGGGTCGCCCTCGAGGGGAGGCCGATCAGGCGGTCAGGCTAGATGCTATGCTTTTCAGGGCCGATCTGAGGCTGTTGCTTCTGATGATGTCATTACAGGTATTATTTCAGTCTGCCACAGAGATGCCTCAGTATTGTTTGATCCCGGTTCTACTTATTCTTATGTGTCTACATATTTTGCTCCTCATTTGGGCACGACCCGAGGGAGTCTTGAGTTGCCAGTGCATGTATCTACCCCGGTAGGGGATACTATTGTTGTGGACCACGTATACCGGTCCTGTTTGGTCACTATTGGAGGTCCGGAGACCCGAGTAGACCTGTTGCTTCTCAGCATGATTGATTTTGATGTTATATTGGGCATGGACTGGCTATCTCCATGTCATGCTATTCTGGACTGTCATGCTAAGACAGTCACTTTGGCTATGCCGGGCATTCAGAGGATCGAGTGGCGAGGCACGACTGAGTATGTACCTAGCAGGGTAATATCTTTCCTCAAGGCCCAACGAATGGTTGGGAAGGGATGTCTCTCTTATTTAGCATTTGTGCGGGAAGTCGAGGCCCAGACTCCCAGTATTGATTCTGTTCCCATTGTGCGAGACTTTCCTGATGTGTTTCCCTCAGACCTGCCGGGCATGCCGCCGGACAGGGATATTGATTTTGGTATCGATTTGGTGCCGGGCACTCAGCCTATTTCTATTCCTCCGTATCGTATGGCACCAGCTGAGTTGAAGGAGTTGAAGGAGCAGCTCCAGGAACTCCTAGATAAGGGGTTCATTCGGCCGAGTGTGTCGTCGTGGGGTGCACCGGTCCTGTTTGTTAAGAAGAAGGACGGATCTATGAGGATGTGTATTGACTATAGGCAGCTAAACAAAGTAACAGTGAAGAATAAGTATCCTCTTCCTCGTATTGATGATTTATTTGATCAGCTCCGGGGAGCTAGGGTGTTCTCGAAGATTGATCTTCGTTCAGGCTACCATCAGCTGAAGATTAGAGAGTCTGACATTATGAAGACTGCATTTCGGACCAGATATGGTCACTATGAGTTCCTTGTGATGTCTTTTGGGCTGACCAACGCCCCAGCAGCATTTATGCATCTGATGAACAGTGTATTCAAGCCGTATCTTGATTCATTTGTGATCGTATTCATTGATGACATACTTGTCTACTCTCGTAGCCAGGAGGAGCATGCTCGGCACTTGAGTGTTGTGTTGCAGAGATTGAGAGAGGAGAAGCTGTATGCCAAGTTCTCCAAATGTGAGTTCTGGCTTGAGTCCGTGGCATTCTTAGGGCACGTGGTGTCCTGTGATGGTATTCAGGTAGATCCGAGGAAGGTCGAGGCAGTGCAGAGTTGGCCCGGACCGACCTCAGTTACTGAGATCCGTAGCTTTCTGGGATTGGCAGGGTATTATCGCCGATTCGTTCAGGGGTTCTCTTCTATTGCTTCACCCTTGACTAGATTGACTCGGAAGGGTGTTCCTTTCTTATGGTCCGAGGAGTGCGAGGAGAGCTTTCAGGAAGCTCAAGACAGCACTGACCACAGCACCAGTCTTGATTCTACCGACAGCTTCAGGTTCTTATACTGTATATTGTGATGCCTCGGGAGTGGGCATTGGTTGTGTGTTGATGCAGGAGGGTAGGGTCATTGCTTATGCCTCTCGTCAGTTGAAGCCCCACGAGAAGAACTACCCTGTTCATGATTTGGAGCTAGCAACCATAGTTCATGCCTTGAAGATTTGGAGGCATTACCTGTATGGTGTCTCATGTGAGGTGTTCACGGATCATCGCAGCCTTCAGCACTTATTCAGACAGAAGGACCTTAATTTGAGACAGCGGAGGTGGTTGGAGTTGCTTAAGGACTATGATATCACTATTTTGTATCATCCGGGAAAGGCCAATGTGGTGGCCGATGCCTTGAGTCGGAAGGCGGTTAGCATGGGCAGCCTAGCTTTCATCCCAGTTGGGGAGAGGCCATTTGCTTATGATGTTCAGGCCCTAGCCAATCGGCTAGTGAGATTAGATATTTCGGAGCCGAGTCGAGTGTTGGCTTGTATTGTTTCTCGATCTTCCTTATATGATCGCATCAGGGAGCGACAGTATGATGACCCACATTTGCTTGTCCTTAAGGACAGAGTGCAGCATAATGATGTCAGAGATGTGACTATCGACAGTGATGGTGTTTTGAGGATGCAGGGCCGTATATGTGTGCCTAATGTAGACGATTTGCGGGAGTTGATACTTGAGGAGGCACACGGTTCGCGGTACTCTATTCACCCAGGTGCCGCAAAGATGTACCAAGACTTGAGACAACACTACTGGTGGAGGAGAATGAAGATGGATATTGTTAGGCATGTAGCTAAGTGCCTCAATTGCCAGCAGGTCAAATATGAGCATCAGAGACCGGGCGGTGTTCTTCAGCGTATGGTTATTCCCGAGTGGAAAAGGGAGAGGATCACCATGGATTTTGTTACTGGGCTACCTCGGACAGCGAGGAAGTTTGATTCTGTATGGGTGATTGTTGATCGGCTGACTAAGTCCGCACATTTCATCCCAGTATGTACTACTTACTCATCGGAGCAGTTGGCGGTGATCTTTATTCGGGAGATTGTCGGGTTGCATGGGGTCCCAGTGTCTATCATATATGACAGAGGCACTCAGTTCACTTCTCAGTTCTGGAGAGCATTTCAGCGGGAGCTGGGTACGCGGGTTGAGTTGAGCATTTCACCCCCAGACAGACGGGCAGTCTGAGCGTACTATTCAGATCCTGGAGGATATGTTGCGGGCATGTGTGATTGATTTTGGTGGTTCGTGGGATGAATTCTTACCACTTGCTGAGTTTGCCTACAACAACAACTACCAGTCGAGTATTCAGATGGCCCCGTACGAGGCATTGTATGGCAGACGGTGTAGATCTCCCGTCGGATGGTTCGAGCCTGGTGAGGATAGATTGATAGGGACTGAGTTAGTCCAAGATGCTCTGGATAGAGCAAAGTTGATCCAGGAGAGGCTTCGTACAGCACAGTCTCGTCAGGAAGAGTTATGCGGACCGTAGAGTTCGAGAGTTGTCTTTCATGGTTGGTGACAGAGTATTGTTGAAGGTTTCACCCATGAAGGGTGTCATGAGGTTCGGGAGGAAAGGGAAGTTGAGTCCCAGGTATATTGGCCCCTTTGAGATACTCAGGAGAGTTGGAGATGTGGCATATGAGTTAGCCTTGCCACCCAGTTTATCCAGCGTTCATCCGGTATTCCATGTGTCTATGCTCCGGAAGTACATTGGAGATCCGTCTCATGTATTAGATTTCAGCACCATCCAGCTTGATGGTGATCTATCCTATGATGTGGAGCCTATTGCTATTTTGGGTCGTCGGGTGAGAAAATTGAGGTCCAAGGAGATTGCATCGGTTAAGGTTCAGTGGAGAGGTCGACCCGTGGAGGAGGCTACTTGGGAGGTTGAGCGGGAGATGCGGAGCAGATACCCTCAGCTATTTGAGACTTCAGGTATGTTTCTTGACCCGCTCGAGGACGAGCGTTTGCTTAAGAGGGGGAGAATGTGATGACCCGGCCCGTCGTCATGGGAATTACCACCCCGTTATGTTGTAATTACATAATTCATGCTTTTATATAAGTGTTAGAGTCTATCGGGGGAGTTAGAAGTGAAATTAAATTGGAAATGAGGCATATAGCCTTTTTGGAGGAAGCTTGAATAAGGAAAGTCAACCCGGAGTTGACTATTTGGTTAGAGGGCTCGGAATCGGATTCTGATGATTCGGTTAGTTCCGGGAGGTGATTTGTGACTTAGGGGAGCGATCGGAATTGAATTTGGAGGCCGGTGTAGAAATAGGCTTGAATTGGCTAAGGTTGAATTTTGGCGAAATCCGAACGGTAGGTGAGATTTTGATCCGGGAGTCGGAATGGAGTTCCGACAGTTGCAGTAGCTCCGTTAGGTGATTTTGGATGTGCCT
Organism: Nicotiana noctiflora; assembly: GCA_032618575.1. NCBI lineage: Eukaryota > Viridiplantae > Streptophyta > Magnoliopsida > Solanales > Solanaceae > Nicotiana > Nicotiana noctiflora. The sequence continues at coordinate 241,763 of JASVEL010009133.1, read as the reverse complement.
GCAAAATTTCAAGTCATTCGGACGTCGTTTGGTCGGGTTTTTCATCAAATGTGTAATTCGGAAAGTTTTAAGAAATTTAGGCTTGAATCCGTGTGTAATTGGTGATTTTGATGTTTAGGATGGTGTTTTTATGATTGGAACAAGTTCGTATCGTGTTTTGGGGTATGTTGGTGGTTTTCGTTGGGGTTCCGGGGGCCTCGGGGTGAATCCGGACCATCATCCGGCATTTGGAAGCATGAAATGGTCTGCTGAAATATGCAGATCACTGGGCATAAAATAAGCCTTCGCGTTCGCGAAGGAAGGTTCCGCGTTCGCGAAGGCCAGGTTCAGTAAGGAATCGCGTTCGCGAGGGCGATGCCGCGTTCGCGAAGGTTGAGGCCAGTTGGCCATCGCGTTCGCGATGGATGGGTCGCGTTCGCGTAAGAGGAAAAAGTAAGGCATCGCGGACGCGTGACTTTACGTCGCGTTCGCGTAGAGTAAAAGTCAGGAGGCTGAGGAATTGATCTTCGCGGACGCGTGAGAGCGTGCCGCGTTCGCGATGAAGAAGGGGAATAAGGCATCGCGTTCGCGTGAGAGGCATCGCGAACGCGATGAAGAAATGAGGCTGGCAGTGAAGTTAAGTTCAGAACAGAACCAGTCGCGGGTTTAACACCCATAAACGCCATTTTTGAGTTCTAGAGAGAGAAACTCACGGGAATTGCTAGTAATTCATCGGGGATTCGTTGGAGGTAAGTTTTGTGGCTTAATTACATCATTTTAACATGAAATCCTTGGTTAAATCCCTGTAAATGGAAGATTTAAGGTGGGTTTGAGCCCTAGGCCTAAATTTAAGAAAAACACTGATTTGAGTGGGCAAATGGAGTCCTATTTTGGTAAATTTTATATGCCTAGACTCGTATCGAGATGAGGATTCCGAATATGTAATTTTTGTAATTTTTCGACAAGTGTACCAAAAGTCGGGTTTTGACAACTTGTGGGTTTTGATATAAATTGGGTTATTTCGAATGAATTTCGTGAAATTAGCGTATATTGATGCATTCTCTATGATTTTGAGTAGATTTGGCATCCGAGGAGATTGATTTGCGAGGCAAGCGCAAGGCGGATTGAAGCTTCTACCGGTTCGAGGTGAGTGGTAGTAGTAAATAATGTACCGAGGGTTTGAAACCCCGTACTAGCACTTTACAGTGCTATATTGAGATGAGACACACGTTCTATGACGGGCGTGGTGACATTGTGATTGGGGGTTCGGACTTAGTCCTTCCCGGCTAATAGAATACTGTGTTGTACAACTGTTAATGAGGTTATAACTGTACCATTGGGCTAATAGCCATGTTTGGGGCCTTGTGCCGATCTGTAGAGCATTAGGGAACCTATAGAGCTAGGTGACCTTCATATCGTGTTGGAAATATACACTCAGCCATAGCTCTAGCTGTATAGCATAATATGAGCCCGTACTAGATGTGTACATTGAGAGAGATTATCTAGGGTGGAATTCCCGGTTCTAGCTGAGTGGGCCTGAAAGGCCAAGTTTATACCGATTAAGATGAGATACGGTCAAGGACCCACTATGAGATGTTATATTGGGCCTGAAAGGCCAAGTCTATATTAATTGAGACAGGGTCAAGGACCCATTGTGATATATTATATTGGGCCTGAGAGGCCAAGTGCATACTGACCGGGATAGGGTCGAGGACCCATTATGAGGTATTATGTATATAGATACCTATATTGGATCGGACCGCACGCCGCAGTAATGTACATGTAATATACATGTAATATACATGTGGGACGGATCGCACGCCGCAGTATTATTGCGCTTGGGCTGTAGGAGCCCTTCGGAGTCCGAGTCTGCACACATTCCGGTGAGCGCTGGTATATTATGGGATCGGGCTGCACGCCGCAGCAGAGTATAATTATATATGTATATATATATATATATATTGGATCGGACCGCACGCCGCAAGTGATATATGGTGGACCTGGCCGCACGCCATAGCACCATAGCGCTTGGGCCTAGGGAGCCCTCCGAAGTCTGTATACACCCCCGGTGAGCGCCGTCGACGTTAAATGGAGCGGGCGCCGCGCCGCAGCGGTATATGTATGGGAGCGGGCCGCACGCCGCAGCATTATACTTAATCATACCCTACTAGTTACTTAAATACTTATACATTATAGACATAAGTATGTGTCTTTATATGTTGAGATGGCCGTACACCGTAGGGGTACGAGCGAGGGTTAGTTCAGGTGTGGAATCTTGTAGAGATAAACGTAGATTGGAGGTTAAAGTACTACTATAGTGATGACGTACTTGTGAAGGTTGCCTTAGAACTGCTAAGTGATAGCACAGGAGTTCTTACTTTCGGTTATTATTTATTATTGTTACTCACTGAGTTGAAATATACTCACCCCACTCCCCTGCACTTTTTGGTGCAGATCCACAGGTGCCCGAGAGCAGTTGAGACATTGTAGCTGCTGATCCATACCTACTTTTGCGGAGATTACGAGGTAGCTGCCAGCGTCCGCAGAGCTTGTTTTCTCCTTCTTTATCATCTTGTTGATTTCCTATTTGTCTAGACTTGGTTGTATTAGGATGCTATTCTGTAGAGGCTCAGGTCTCGTGACACCACGATATGTTCGGGACCGTATTTTGTATGTTTTACGTTTCGGTTATCACCCGTTATGACTAACTACTGTTTAAGTTTAATTTATTTAATAATTGGCTGGTTAAAGAGATAATATGGTCGGGCTTGCCTAGCATTGTGTTGGGCGCCATCACGACCAGGGTTTGGGTCGTGACATTGATAATGTTGGCCAACACTCTAAATTACCTAAGAAGGACACAAGCTTATCAACATCAAAATCCACCAAGTCATCACCACCTTCTTTCATCACCATACCCGATCACAATTCTCCCAAGTCACTTGACAATGGAGAAGAATCCTTTAATCTACACAGCCCAATCCCCACAAGTACCCCTAACCCTAACATCATGGTTAGAAACGGGACTTCAAAACCATGAACATTCACATTGAAAGTGAACAACCAAGAAGTCACAGTCCTCATCAACAATCCCTCCGACCTTGCTCAGATAATCATGGAAGGAATGCAATTGGGGATGGAACTTTATGCTCGTTACCATTGGTCTCTCATGGAAGAACCTCATCTATCTCCATATCAAACCCCTTCTTTCCCGGTGCCAACATGGGACCATCTCAATCACTACCCCAATCGAATTCAAATGCCATTTTACCCTCCATCTCCAACCCCATCAACTGCTTAGATTCAACCTTACATGAACCCTCAACTAATACTGCCCTAAATAGAAACTCATCTTCATCCTACCCCAACTCCAACTCCTGTGAACTTACCTCCTTTAAGTCCCAATCACAGCGTACAAAACAATAGTTTTCAGGAGGAACTAGACGTAGCAATCTCCTACAACAGAGAAACTCGTCCAATATATGCATGCCTAGATGGGATCAAAGTATTTGTGTTAAAGGAGGAGTACAAAAGAAAAGTTTTTGTAAGGACACCACGAACCCTAAGGAGTTTTTCAATATGACTAAGGCCTACCACAAATCCAGAGGTGGGAAAATATACAATGTTAATGCTTCCAACTTTTCTCCTACGTCTAGGAGAGAGCAGGAGCAACTGGCTTAATCGTAATACTAATCCTAGTGGGACACAAGTTAATCATATAAATTTCATAATTTGGAACTGTAGGGGTGCGATATCAGTGGAATTTAGAAGGAATGTTTTTTTCACTTTTAGACTATAATAGGCCTTCCTTGGTAGTTCTATTAGAAACACACTGTCAAACTCATCAATAGGTCAAGGATGATTTTAATTTTGATGGTATGCTGGAAGTTGCTGGGACAGGAAATTCTGGAGGCATTGTCATCTTATGGTTGTCCAATGCTTTGGATGTTCATCCAATAGCAAATACATCGCAAGAAATTAACTGTCAAATCGAGATCATTACTTTAACATCTGGGTAAATTCTCTGTCCATCTAGTCTACCGTGAGCAGAATATGGTTGGTGATAAGCTAGCTAAGTATGGTGCGCAACAACAATTGGAGGACTGCCAAATTTTTGAATCTCCACCAAGTTTTGTGATGTCTTGCTATCAACAAGACTGTCATGGCATACTCGATACTAGAGCAATTCGGCATGTTAGTAGTAATATTATTAAACCTGTTTTTAATTATCTAGTACCTTTGTTGGCTGTTGCTTTATCTAATAGGATAGAATCTCCACTAGGGAGTATCTACTCTTGTAGGTTTAATCTTGTAATTCAAATGCCATGTGGGCATCCCAAGCTCTAAACTATGTAAATTTTGTTATATATAATATGCATATCATTCCTACAAAAAAATATAATGAAGATTATCATTTTATTCTACAAGAAAAAGGTACCCATATGTTAAATTTGAAGTAACGTTTGATATCATCTGGGTCGCATTATTTGTTCAAGTGCCAATTTTCCCAGCCAAAACCACACTCATATGTTAAAATTTTTGATATTAATTCTCCATATTAGGGTTCAGGTCCGACACTTTCCGGCCCCAACTTTGATACTTGGTTCATTTTAATTTGTGTGAACATATTTGATCGGGTAAAAGTTTAAGAAAGAAATAAAGAGTTTCAAAACTTATGGTATTAGACATTTGTGTGACCATAATTCTATTGAAACATGTGGTAATAAACATGTCAGAGTGGCTATAAAACATTCTCATTGAACGCAGGATTGAAAGTTTATGTTAAATTCTTTTGTTATTTAAAAGAGAGATTATTCTTTTAGGAACTTAACAAAAAGTAAGCATGTTCACATAAACAAGAACATAGAGAGTATATAATTACATTCTTGATCGTCCTATAGAAAGGAAACTAGTTAAGGAGAATTGAAGTGATTATTGTATGGGTCAAAATTAGACCAAAGAAATTTGACACGTGAAGACATACGGCCAAGGTCAGACTGGCATCAATAAAGTCGAGGTCGGATAGGCCAAGGTCGGACTGTCATCAATAAAGCCAAGGTCGGAGCGTCATCAAGAAGGCTGAGGTCGGACATGCCGAGGTCGTGATGAAATAACTAGTTTGCTTTGGAATCCTCAAAAGGAATATTCTGCTGAATATTCTCTCCAATTTTACCTTTTTGTAGGGTTTTCTATAGATACTCCCATTGTAAATAGGAGGGGAGGACCTCCCCACAAAAGGGACTCTCTCTGTCTCTCTCTCCCTGTTCCTAGAAAATACGTAAACACACATCTCCAAAGAATGGAGAGGATCAGTGATCTAATACCTTTATCGGATCCAAAAAGGGTCATGAGGTTCTTATATTTGTCTATCGTTGATCTTTTCTACCATTGATCTTTATTAAATGAAAGAAGATCCGCCTCGCTGAAGATCGGGTGAATCTTTTCCTTTATTCATATTTTTGTTACTTAACGCATCTTTACTTATGCCATTAAATATAATCATAATCGTTGTCAACATTATATTTGATTATGTTTTTCTATTGCTCCTACTCATCTTGGATCTAGAGTTAATTATCTTTAACTAGAATTTACCTCTTCAACTATATTGTTTGATTTGCTCGAAAAGTATTGTTCAACTTTTGAGTCAAACAATTTGGCGCCGTCTGTGCGAATTTTCTAATTAAAATTTTAGTTTCCTTTAGATCTAGAATTCAATTCCAACAAAGAAAGGGGATTTGTTCAACCTAGTTCCGACCCTGGTTCAGTGCATATTCAACTAATAACTTTCCTATGTAATTGTTTTATCTGTTTTGCATTTGTTTCTGTTCACACCATAGTGAAAGAAGTAAACATAGATGTAAGATTGACATGTTCTATTAAAAATTGAGTTAGAGGGCCCATTGCGGTGGCGGAGCCAAAAATAGCAAGTTTGGTAAGTTACAATTTTTCTCGTTTGTCAAGGAGATTAAACAACTTACTTTTTTTCTCTATCGATGCAATATGATTTCCATTGAATGGTGATTTATTTTTTTACCTAGCTCCGGCAATACTCCAGCACATATGTAACTAATATTTTTCCAAAGTTACTGCTTTATCTATTCTTCATTTGCTTCTGTTCATTGTATCGTGGAGGAAGTGGAAATGGATGTAAGCTTGATATGTTTTCTCAAAAAATGAGTACTGATTTATGAGTAACTGTACATCATTTGGAGTGTCTTCAGGGAAGTCAATGAATTTGATACACCAAATAGCTTTTATATTCGGTGCCTGCATCTTTCTGCCACTCTACTAGTACAACCTGTAACTTATTTTTAGCCATTTGTTTGATGATCTTTCCGAGATAAGTTAGTAGTTAAACATAAAATAGGAACAAAAAGTACAAAATTTATTTGACAAAAGAGGACAAACTGAACTCTAAAAAGTGCCTGCCCATGAGTTGAGACTGAAACTAGCTCTCAAGTATGGAGCACGTCGAATCATCCTCTGACATGACTCACAACCCGTCGTCAACCAAGTCATAGGGTCTTTCTAAATAAAAAAACAAAGGCTACAAAAGTATCAGGCAGGAATTCACAAGCTATTGCCCGAATTTGACAAGTGTCAACTCGACTAGATATCCCGAGCATAAAATAACGAAATGATGGCCTCGTCAAATTGGTAGCGGCCATTGAAAGCATAACCGGAGAAGAGAACGTGATCAAACTAAGGTAATGTATGCTTTTATCTTGTTTTAACTAAATATTTCTCCAAGTGAAATAAAAGTAGGGGCAGTCGCCAAAGAAATGCAGAAGCTAAGCAAAACTGGGACACCCCATGAAATACATCATATTCTCTAATGCAAGAAAAATTAAACATATTGGGACTCCCCTAGGGATCCCTCTAAGGCTAAGGCCTTCTCCATCAAAGGTCGACAAGTTCGACCTCGTTCGAACTGGGATTCAAGCTAAGGCCTTTGCCATCAAAGATCGACAGGTTCGACCTCCTTCGAACTGGGATTGAGGCTAAGTGCCTTCGCCATCAAAGTATAACAAAGTTTGACCTCGCTCAAACAAGGAATCAGGATAAGTACCTTCGCTATCGACATATTACAGCTCAACCTCGGTCGAATTGGGACTCAAGCTAAGTGTGACGACCCGGCCCGTCATCACAGGAATTACCACCCCGTTACCTTGCATTTATGTGCTTTATATTTTTATATCAGTGTTAGAGTCTATCAGGTGAGTTAGGAGTGATTCTGATTGAAAATGAGGCAAATAGCCTTTTTGAAGGAAGCTTGAATATGGAAAGTCAACCTGGAGTTGACTAATTAGTTAGAGTGCTCAGAATCGGGTTTTGATGATTTGGTTAGTTTCGGGAGGTGATGTGTGACTTAGGGGAGTGATCGGAACTGAATTTAGAGGCCCGATGTAGAAATAGGCTTGGATTGGCTAAGGTTGAATTTTGGCGAAATCTGATCGGTAGGTAAGATTTTGATCTGGAGGTCGGAATGGAATTCCAATAATTTATGTAGCTTCGTTATGTGATTTTGGATATGTCTGCAAATTTTCACGTCATTCGGATATCGTTTGGTTGGGGTTTTTATTGAATGTTAGTTTCGGAAGTTTGAGTTGAATCCTAGGCTTGAATCCGCTATAATTCGATAATTTCTGTGTTTAAGGGCGTGTTTTTTATGGAACAAGTTCGTATGGTGATTTAGAGAATAATCGTATTTTTGGTTGAGGTCCCGGGGGCCTCGGGTTATTTTCGGAAGGCGAAGCGAGGATTTTTGGAGTTGCAGCAGGTCTGGAATACCTGACTGCTGCTATTTTCGCGCAAGTCCGCAGAAGCAGACTGTGGTGCGCAGAAGCGGATTGTGGTGCACAGAAGCGCTTGGAGGCTAGAAGCAGGGTTTCGCAGAAGCGGAAATCTATCCGCTGAGGCGGAATCGCGGAAGCGGATTATGCAGCGTAGGAGCGAGCACGCTTCTGCGAGTCTGAGGTCGCAGAAGCGGAAAGGCAAGCGACTGGGGAGAATCACAGGTGCGGAAGATTTCCGCAGAAGCGGCCTCATAGGTGCTATCACACCTCCTTTTTCCGCTAACCCACGAGGGCGCGAATGAGTTTTTCCAATTAAAGTACAATCGAAACGAAATTTATTTATTCAATTCAGAGTCGCCACTTGGGAGATTTGAGGTGTCCCAAGTTACCGGTTGAATCCCGAATCGAGGAAAAGAATGACTCCGTTTAACAGTCCGTGAACCAGAAATCTAGATAAGGAATTCTGTTAACCCGGGAGAAGGTGTTAGGCATTCCCGAGTTCCGTGGTTCTAGTACGGTCACTCAACTGTCATATTCGGCTTATTTATCTGATTTATACTATGCTTTTACTTATGTGCAAAATTTAATTTCTAACCGCTTTAATATTATTATTCATTATTTTAATAAAAGAATTGCAACATCATGAAAATGTATTTCAAACCACGTCACAATCAATGTACCCATGATTATTGACACTTCTCGATTCTGTTGAGATTTGGATTTGGGTCACATAAATGTGCCCCAGAATTTAAGAAAATAAGATTATTAGCACGCGCCTAAAGAATCTAACGTGTTGTTATTTTGCGAGAGGTCATGGATATTCGCTAAATGGCCCGCCTCGAGTTCTAAGGATTAAAAGTGCTACACAAGTAAGGGCCATGCATTTTGAAGTTTTGTTTGGCACGGCTCGCCTCGGCCTAAAAAAAACTACGGTGTTCATCATTCTTCCTAAACTTTGATACTACTACAAGTTCTTGAGATATGAATAATTAATTGAAGAAATGGATTAAATTAACCATAAAAAATTTGGACTAAAGGACTCTTAATAGAATGGCCATTAGACTACAAAAATGGCATTATTTTTTTAAGAATGAAAACCTCGAATCACTTTCTTTTCTTAAAAAAAAAAAAAAAAAACTGAAGACTAATAACTAAAGACGGATATTAAACTATAGGGAAAACAAGAAAACTCGCTCCAACAGTCCAAGTCATGGCAATGTGACGTTTTAATGAGGGATAAATAAATAAAAAAAAGTTAAAATAAAAAATGAAGCAAAGGCAAGCTTGAACCAAAAAATTGAGGGTGCTGCAATACTTTAAAGCATGTTTAAGAAGTGATTTAGAAAGGGATATACTATCAGATATATTACTTATAAGAAATTCACAAACACTTAAATAAATCCTTATTTCAGATTTCGTAACTTGGCATGCCACCATGTATATTTCTCAAAGTTGAAACTCATTACCTTGAAGGTAAATAAACAAGCTATAAACAAGAGACGAGTATAAACAGAGAATGGTGAGATGGCCACAATTGAGCTGAAAGACAAACTCAATACGAACAACCACCCACTTAGCAATCGACCAGATGAAACAACATATTTAACTTGACAACACTTCAGCAATCCTAAACTAAGTACAACTATGATAATATCATTTGCTAAAAAATTTGAAATTAGCTAGAATACTTAATGATTGCATACGATGTAAGGCACAAATGATAAAGAATAATAGAACTTAGATAAGTCTGCTGTCATGCTTTAGCTTCTCATTTCCATCTTCAAACTGAAATTTACATCAAGTAATGTTTAAGAAATGTACCTGGAATATAATGAAAAAAGGAGAAGCAGGCAATCATCAGCAGTAGTAAGCAGAATTCGAACAATTAGCCCAGAAATGAATTGAGCAATCCAAGAGAAGTTCGAAACCAAACAGAACCCAAAACACCACACCAACAACTCGAAATAGCTCAAATGAACTTGAAATTGAATCCAGGATCTCCAGAAAATCAGTCATACAACCGAAATAACTCAAACAATACCACTGAAACTTGAAATTGCAACCATAAACTTTAGAAAAACTTCCAGCAGTCAGATCCCGAATTAAACAGAAGGAAACTGGAAACTAAAACCAAATTAAACTCCAGTTTCTATTGCTCCTTTGAATGCCTAGCTCTCAGTTCTTATTCTTAGTTCTTTTGTAAATCAATCTCTATTCTTTTTTATCCTCTCTTCTATTTTGTTTTTCTCTTTTCTTTTATTCTCTCTTTTTCAGAATTGTCTCCCTATTCTGTGTTTTTCCAGAATTGTCTCCCTCTATGTTTAAAGCTCTCTCCCTCTATGTTTAAAACTCTCTCCTATCTCAGACTACTCCCCCATGTTCCTTCACTGGACTCTCTGATAATAGGTGAATTTGACTATAATTATACCCTAAATAATCACACTTTATTATAAGAATAATGTTGTTAAGAGAACAAAATGCTTTGATTAGTGTTTGATTGTGTTTTACAGGTACATGTGATGCATTGGATTCCTTAAAAAGCCATTTTGAAGCCATAAGTTGATGAAAAGGCCAAGAGAAGAGCTAAAGTGAAGAGGGCTGGACGAAGCAGTAAAGAAACAGAAGCACTGTTCATCCGCGGTCCACTCGCGGTCGCGGATGAACCGCGAAAAACGAAGCCCTCTGAATCTCGACTGTTCGCGGTCCGCTCGCGGCCGCGAACGAACCGCGGAGGTCCCAGCGGCAGTAATCCTAGTTGGACTCTAATTTGTTTTCTTAGCCCTAAAACCTCTATATAAACTCCTAGTTTGCCCCATAGAGGCATGTACATTATTTCTTCAATACTTTTGCAAGGTTTTAGTAGGAGAGATTCCTCTCAAACTCTTTCTATTATTTTATATCAAGCAATTCTTTATGATTTCAATTATTATTCTTGTTTCTTCAAGCATGAGTAGCTAAATTCTTTTCTAAGGTTTTGATGGAACCTATAGATAGATGAACTTATCGTTTATGTGATTACAAATTGTGATTTAGATTTCTATTTGTTCAACTTCATTCTTATTGTAGTTAATTGGTAGGATCCCCAATTAGCTCTGTGCCTATTTAGTGTGCATAACTTGGAAAAGAGTGCATATTTAGGTTTATTGTTGAACAACACCACACCTAGGTTATTAGAGGAATCTATAATTTTAGGCGTAAAGACGGGGTTAGGAATAACGAAGTCTTGGGTGCAATCTAAAGTGAACTATTCAAATTAAAGCTAGCTAGGGTAGCTCGGGAGAGTGCACTAGTAAATTATTGTAATTGCTCGGGAGAGGGTTACGATACACATAGCGTTCATGATTGATAGAATATATTAACAATTTGTATGAGCATAACGATAAGGGATTCCGTCAATAGGGAAATCAATACCTTAGTCTTTCTCTATATTATTTTATTTAACATTCCATCCTTTCTTTTAAAGCATTCTTTAATTCTTGCAAATTAGATATTCGAAAATCATACACAAAGATATTCTAAATTTTGGGAACTTGATTCATAAGTACTCTTGGGTTGTGAAAGTTGCAATTGGTAGGTTAATTCTCTGTGGGATCGATCTTGGACTTATTAAACCAAGTTATATTGACTACGACCGTTGTTTGGACGTGAATCAATTTTGGCGCCGTTGCGGGGATTTAACGGAATTATCAATTGCCATTGCCAGAACTGCAAGATTCTTGTGTATTCAAGTTCTTTCTACACTCTACATTGAATATTTTGACGTTTGTTGATTTGGGTATTCAGGTGCATGCCTAGAAAATCTGCAAGGACTGGAGAACTAATTGAAGGACTCTCGGACCCCGAGCAAACCTTCCGGGCACGTAACAAAGCCATCAAACAAATTCAACAATCTCAACAACCAATCAAACTAGACTTCGACATGGGTGACATGAACGCTCAAAACCAACAAGCCGGGCTAAACATGCAAGAGGCACAGGAGGCACAAGAAGGTGCATTGTTCGACTGGGCACAACCCACAGCGGATAATTTGGCAACTGCCATCGTTGTGCCAGCAATTCAAGCTGAGTCTTTCCAGATTACCAACAACATGCTTCACTTGTTGCAAAACAAGGGATTATTCTCTGGGTCTCAGGTTGAAGATCCACAGCAGCACCTCAAAAACTTTCTATCAATATGCAAAACACAAAGGCAACCGAATGTAACTCCGGAAGCTATCGGATTACTACTTTTTCCATTCTCAGTTACAGGAGCAGCACAGATATGGCTAAACTCACTCCCAATAAACTCCATTGCAACTTGGGATGAGTTAGTCAAACAATTCCACAACAAGTTTCATCCACCCAACAAAACAGCTCAACAAATTGATGAGATTGTGAGCTTCAAACAGAAACCATTGGAAACATTACATGAAACTTGGGGGAGATTCAAAGGCATGCTTGTTATGTGTCCTCACCATGGAATCCCTGAACAGATGTTGGGTCAAAGGTTCTACATGGGACTTTCAGACAGTATGAAGAATATTGTAGATGCTTCAGCAGGTGGGGCTTTTCTGAGCAAGACTTGGAGAGAGGGCCAAAATTTGCTAGACAAAATGGCTCAAAATTCCGGGTGGACGTCCAGGAATGCTCCTATCACACCAGTAGTACACTCTGTACCTCTGGATCCATCCAACACTCTAGAGGAGAACGTGGCAACTATATTGACACAGATGAGCATCCTGACAAAGAAGATGGAAGAATCGGGGGTTAAGCAGCAAGTTCACATTGTGGATACTACCAATGGTGGTTTATGCACATCTTGCATTAGCCAACCCATAGGTAATCCATGTGCTGCAGACCAAGAACATCATCATCAGCATGAAGATATGAACTATGTGGCTAACTATGGAGGACAGCGACAAGGTAATCAAAACTGGGGCCAACAGGCTCCAATGCAATACAGACCTCCCCAACCACAATTCAATGCAGCAGGTATGAGGCCACCACACAACATGGCTCCATATCCTAGACCTCGGAATTTCGGCAATCAGCAGCAGGGATATCATCCACCTCCATCACAGCATGGGGGTAGACATGACGATGGGTTCGCAGAATTGAAAGCTATGATGCAACAGGTAATCGGGTCAAATGCCAAAACCAATGAGAGAATAGATGCACATGATGCAGCAATCAAAAATATGGAAGTGCAGATGGGGCAGATTGCTATGTCACTAAATAATCGGCCTCAAGGGACATTACCTGCAGACATTCAAACTAACCCAAAGGACCAAATCCCAAAGCAAATAATGGCAGTGACTCTGAGAAGCGGTAGAGATCTTGATGCTGAGAATGAAAGTGAAAATATTGACAGACAGGCTGAGACACCTGCGCCATTGCACATTGAACTGGATGAATCTACAGGATTGACAAAAGCCACAGTCCAGCCAATTGCTGATAATAAAGAAGCACAACAGGGAGCGGAAAAAGTAGCCGAACAGGTAGAGCAGCAGGTGTTGAAGAAAAAGTGATAGAAAAAGAAAAATCCCAAGTCACTGGGAAGAAGAGGCCTCCACCACCATTCCCCCAAAGGTTGGCTAAACACCAGAAAGAGGAGCAATACAAAAAGTTCTTCGAGATACTCAAGCAAATCCAGGTAAACATTCCATTAATTGAAGCTTTAAAAGAAATGCCTGGTTATGCTAAGATGATGAAGGATTTGATGTCGCGGAAATTTGATTTCCAAGACTTGGCCACAGTTACACTCACCCAGACTTGTAGTGCAGTAGTCTCCAGACCCATTGCTGAGAAGCTATCTGATCCGGGTAGCTTCACCATCCCATGCACTATAGGGAATTATGCCTTCACTAAGGCTTTATGTGATTTGGGGGCAAGCATTAATCTCATGCCCTTAGTTATCTATAAGAGGTTAGGTATTGGGAGAGCCAGACCCACCTCTATGCTTTTACAGCTTGCTGACAGGACGGTTAAGCGTCCATTTGGTATTATAGATGATGTGCTAATCCAGGTTAGGAAGTTCGTGTTTCCCGCCGATTTTGTTATTCTTGATTGCAAGGTCGACGAAGAAATTCCCATAATCCTAGGAAGACCATTCCTAGCCACCGGAAGAGCCATAATTGATTGTGAAACTGGGGAACTCAAGATGAGGTTGAATGATGAGGAGATCATCTTCAATGTGCAAAAATCCATGAGGCGCCCTAGCGAGTTTGCAAATTGCTCTCTAGTTGATGCGGTCGATGTAATAGTGGAAACCGACGATGCAGAATTGACTATCGAAGACCCACTGCAAGCATGCCTGATGAACATGGAAGAGGTAAATGGTGAATGTCTAGCCGAATGGGTATTATCCTTGGAAGGCAAGGGATTTTGGAAGCGAGAGATCGAATTCGAACCCCTACACCTAGAAAAGAGAGAAAACCCACCAGCAAAGCCATCCATAGAAGAGCCACCGAAGCTTGAACTTAAACCACTACCATCACATCTCAGATATGAGTATTTAGGCCCTAACTCCACATTACCTGTTATTATCTCATCTAGTTTGTTAGATGTGCAGGCTCAAAAGCTTATACAGGTACTCAAGGAATGCAAGACTGCCATCGGGTGGACCATGGCGGACATAAAAGGAATCAGCCCAGCCTATTACATGCATAAAATCCTCCTGGAAGATGGACATAAACCTTCCAGGGAACATCAAAGAAGGCTGAACCCCAACATGAAGGAAGTGGTGAAGAAGGAGGTAATAAAGTGGCTAGATGCGGGAATAATCTTCCCAATCTCAGACAGCAGCTGGGTGAGTCCGGTCCAATGTGTACCCAAGAAAGGAGGCATGACGGTGGTGAAAAACGACAACAATGAACTGATCTCAACAAGAACCGTCACCGGATGGAGAATATGCATGGACTACAGGGAACTGAATCTAGCCACTCACAAGGATCACTTCCCACTTCCCTTCATTGATCAAATGCTTGACAGGTTGGCAGGGAGATCTCACTTTTGCTTTCTGGATGGATACTCGGGGTACAATCAAATCTCCATAGCCCCCGAAGATAGAGAGAAGACCTCCTTCACATGCCCTTATGGTATCTTCGCCTTCAGGAGGATGCCATTCGGACTATGCAATGCACCTGCCACTTTTCAAAGGTGCATGATGGCTATTTTCACCGACATGGTGGAAGACATTATGGAAGTGTTCATGGATGATTTCTCGGTGGTTGGAAATTCATTCGACGAATGCCTGGCCAATCTGAATAGAGTATTACAAAGATGCATGGAAACAAACTTAGTACTAAACTGGGAGAAGTGCCACTTTATGGTTCAAGAAGGTATAGTACTTGGGCACAGGGTTTCAAGCAAAGGCATTGAGGTGGACCGTGCTAAAGTCGACATCATTGCAAAGTTGCCTCCACCAACATCCGTCGGGGCCATAAGAAGCTTTCTTGGACACGCCGGTTTTTACCGGAGGTTCATTAAAGACTTCTCCAAAATATCAAACCCTCTCTGTAAGTTACTGGAGAAAGACCATTCTTTTGTTTTTACTGACGAATGCAAGATTGCTTTTGAGGAATTGAAAAAGAGGCTGGTCACAGCACCCATCATCATTGCCCCAGACTGGGATCAACCGTTTGAGTTAATATGCGATGCAAGTGATTATGCAGTGGGGGCAGTGCTGGGCCAGAGGAAAGATAAACTGATGCATCCAATATACTATACAAGCAGAACTCTGAGTGGAGCACAGCTAAACTACACAGTGACGGAAAAGGAGATGCTAGCGGTTGTGTTTGCATTCGACAAATTTCGGTCCTATCTCATAGGATCAAAGGTAATCGTCTACACAGACCATGCAACTTTAAGATATCTAATTGATAAAAAGGACTCTAAGCCACGCCTAATTCGTTGGGTGTTGCTTCTCCAAGAGTTCGACCTCGAAATCAGAGATAGAAAAGGCACTGAGAATCAAGTAGCCGACCATTTGTCAAGACTTGAAGGAGCTGAACTTGTCAAAGAGAGTGGGGAAATTCTGGAAACTTTTCCAGACGAGCAATTGCTCACAACTACTCTCCTGGAAGCTCCATGGTATGCTGACTACGCTAATTATCTGGCCGGTGGCATTGTTCCTTATGACCTATCATCGGTCCAGAGGAAAAGATTTTTTCGTGAAAGTCGGTATTATTATTGGGATGAACCATACTTGTTTAGGATATGTCTTGATAACATGATCCGGAGATGCGTCCCCGAGATAGAACAATCTTCTGTTTTGCAGGCATGTCACGCTTCAGCATATGGCGGTCACTTTGGAGGAATACGTACAGCTGCCAAAATACTCGAGGCCGGTTTCTATTGGCCGACGGTATTTAAGGATGCACACTTGTGGGTGAAAGGTTGCAACGAATGTCAACGCACCGGAAACATCTCTCGGCGTCATGAGATGCCAATGAATCCAATTCAGCAAGTGGAAGTATTCGATGTCTGGGGAATAGATTTCATGGGGCCCTTCATTAGCTCATACGGAAATAAGTACATACTTGTTGCTGTTGATTACGTGTCCAAATGGGTGGAAGCTGCAGCACTACCTACCAATGATGCTAAGGTGGTAGTGGGATTTTTGAAGAAGAATATTTTCACCCGGTTTGGGACTCCAAGGGCCATCATTAGTGACGGGGGCACACACTTTTGCAACCGAGCCTTTGAGAAATTATTGGCCAAGTATGATGTTAAACACAAGGTGGCCACTCCATATCACCCGCAAACTAGCGGACAAGTTGAGGTCTCCAACGGGGAGATTAAAAGTGTACTGACCAAAACAGTGAACGCTACAAGAACCGACTGGTCCAGGAAGCTCGATGACGCACTATGGGCATATAGAACAACATTCAAAACACCCATTGGCATGTCTCCTTACAAATTGGTGTTCGGAAAAGCTTGTCACTTACCGGTTGAATTAGAACATAAAGCGTGGTGGGCACTGAAACAATTGAATCTCAACTTGGATGAAGCAGGTAAAGCAAGGTCGACTGGATTGCATGAGTTGGAAGAATTTCGGTATCTAGCATTTGAAAATACAAGATTGTATAAAGAGAGGATGAAGCGGATCCATGATCAAAATATCGTTGAGCGTACCTTCAAAAATGGGGACAAGGTACTACTATACAATTCAAGATTACGACTGTTCCCAGGTAAATTGAAATCAAGGTGGTCAGGACCCTTCAAGGTAATTGAGGCATTTGAGTCCGGAGCTATGGAAATTCAAACTATGGATGGATCACGTACCTTTAAGGTAAACGGACAGCGGTTGAAACAATACATAGGCCTGGATGACATGGAGGACAAGATAGAATTGCGGTTGGATGAACCTCAAAGGTCCAGCGAGCCGTAAAATGCGCTAAGTTGAGTCGTGCCGCGACGTTAACTCGGGCGCTACGTGGGAGGCAACCCACGAACATGTTGTAAGTAATTTAATATTAGTAGTAAGTAATAAGGATTAAAAGAAAAAAACAAATAAAAATCTTTTGCTGAAGCAGTCGAATTTTTTTCATAACGGAGCACTGTCCGCGGTCCACTCGCGGACCGCGGATGAACCGCGGAAAAATACCCTCTCTGAACTTCTCTGTTCGCGGTCCATCCGCGGTCGCGAACCAACCGCGAAAAAATGCCTCCTCTGAATCTCGACTGTTCGCGGTCCATCCGCGGCCGCGAACGAACCGCGAACAGTCGCGGTCAGTTCCGCGGTCGGCAAAATTTAAAGTTTTTTTTTTATTTTTTTCCCTCCCCCCCCTTTTCTAAACCCTAAAATAACTTAACCCCCCTTTCCCAACACTCAAATCAGCCGCCCCTCCCCTCTCAAATCTCTCTCTCTCTCTAAATTCAAAACTTCTCCCTTCTCTCTAAAAATCCCCATCCCTCTCTTCTCCAAATCATCCCTTTCTTCCACCCCACTTCTCCATTACTATAAATTGTAAGTTTCTCTACTTCTCTCTTTTATTTTGCTCCATTTTTTTTAGCTTTTGATTGTTTAGTTTGTATAAATATTTAGTTAAGTATTAGTTAGGGTCCATTCTTGAATGTTGCTTGGTTTACCATTGTGCTTTTAATCTTGCCATGAAATTACTCTAAGGAACATTGTTCTACGATTGATGTTTGGAGAAGAATGGGTGTTGGGTTTTTAATTGTGTTGATTTTATGATTTGGAAACCCAACTAGTAGTTCTACCATATATATGTGTGGGTTGGTTAAGTTAGGGCACATTACATTGAGCGTAATAGACTAATGGAAATTAGGAGACATAATGCCAACTCTTAAAATGGTTATTGAATACTTTTTGGGGATGGACTAAGTTAATAGGATGTGTGCCAAGAACTAAGTGTGGGGTACGCAATTGGGCATGGAGGAAATTAGTTAGATAAAGAGTTTGCGGGAATTACACATAATTGATGGTCAATTGTGAATTATCAGGGATGGCGAAGTCTGAGTAGCCTTCCACTAACTAACAGTTTATACACTTTTTGGCTATCTTAATTGTACAGGATCATGGCTCCAAAGAGACCGCGACATGGTGCCAGCTCATCCAGGCAACCAACTTATGATGAATCTCGGTTTGCCGATGAAGGGGCGGAAAATGCATTTCACATCAAAGCGAACAAAAAGTGGCTTCAGGAGGTTGAAGTGGACAGAATAGCCATCCGCTCAGAAAAGCCGGAAATGTATGATGAGATCCGACGGCGAGAGATGGAGTTCCTTTTTGAAACACCCACTACGGTAAACAAGATGATTGTCAGAGAATTCTATGCCAACGCCCCGTACTCCTCGGTGAGACGAGTTTTCGTCAGAGGTAAGCAAGTAAATGCTCATATTCCCACCATTCGGCAGGTACTTCGCCTACCACTACACACGAGTGATATTGATTATTACCATGATAGGCCCGGTGTCACATGGGACATGTTAATTGAGGCCTTATGTGTAGATGGTGTTCCCGTATGGATTAGAAACCAAACTCTGCATTCTAACTGTTTCACACACATTGCCAAATGTTGGTTTTCTATAATTTGCAACCGCATTCTGCCCTCAAGTAACACTACAGATGTTAACTTTAATAGGGCTCTGTTGACTTGGTGTTTGGTAACACACCGGGATGTTGATATTGCCCGGGTTATTAGTGACGAGATGGTACTGAGGGGATCCCTCACTGCCAAGGGTTTCTATTACCCATCGCTTGTCACTACCTTGTGTCTCCTCAACCACACCCCAGTTACTGAGACTGATGGTGAGCTACTACCAAAAGCTCCATTTAGAGCTGCGACTATTTGGGTTGGACGAGACACCACACCCATTGACTTAGATGATGATGATGATCCTGTACCGGAGGCCCGGGCCAGCCACTCCATGGATTCAGCTGGACCTTCCAGGCCTGCTTCTCGCGGAGCAAGCATGTCTAGATCCGACTCCACACGACCTATGCTGAGGTCAATGGAGGAGGAAGTGGCTGCTCTACGCACTTCAGTTGACGGTCTACACACACGACTAGATGCCATGTCAACTAGGCAAGCCCGGTCGGAGAACAAATTTATGGCATGGTTCAGAGCACTTGGGAGAGCATGCCATGTCGACCCATCCACTGTTTCCGACTCCGAGTGAGTCACAGGTAAGTTTTCTTAAACCCTATTGTGCTTTCATATTGTTTATGCCATGAGGACATGGCATACTTTTAAGTGTGGGGTGGGAAACTTATCTTGTACATGATGTATATATTAGTGTAGTAAGTAATATAAAATAATAAAAATACAAAAAAATCAGAAAATTTTAAAAATCCAAAAATAGGAGTAGAGGACTCTTCCTGATGACGGACTATTTAGGACAAGTACTCTTGAGGAAGTAGTCCACGTAGGAATTTTTCTTTCTTTTATTTTCTTTTTATAGGTAATGTATCATTCCCCCTTGGTTTTTCTTTTGACCACGGTTCTTTTCCAAGGGTTTTTATTTGAACCGGGTTAGGTAGATTTTTCTTTTCTTAGGATTAGAGGTAAAAGGGCAACATGTAACCCCGAATATGCATATTAGCAAAAGCGTAAATTGAACTTGAGAATGTATCATCTAAACTTGATTGTAGAATCTCAATATGCCTTAAATTGCACAATAATGCTTGCTTGAACATTGATAGGATTTTGTAGATAAACCGGATTCCAAATGAGTTGCATGCCATGTGTGTGTGAGGTTTTTACTTACATTGTATGTTGTACATGATGCCTAGAACTTGCCCTGTGTGTTTGCAAAGCGAAATAGAAGTTATTCGGTTGTAGAAAGGATAGAGGCATTTCTTTGTGTAACCCCATATATCAATAGACATGAATTCACCCGTACATTATATCTTAGTTAACCCCTTTGAGCTTAAAGCCTATTTCTTTGATAACCCTTGAATACTCTTAAAATTATTATATTTGTTCTACTTTACCTCCTAGAAGCACTTGTATTGTAATGAATATGCAAAAGTTTAAGTGTGGGGTGAAGGGAAATTGAAAAGGGAAAATCAAGAATGAATGGTAGAAATTAGTAAGCTGGCCAAAATAATATAAATGTGTTGCAAAGCAATGAGAAAAAGAACTATATCAATGTATATATGAAAATTACAAAGGCCAGTTACACCAACAAAAGAAAAAAAAATGGGGATTAAAAGTAAATAAAGGTGAATAAATGTTTTCGGGAGACATAAGGAAGAAAACTAAAAGGGAAAGTGGTGAAAGAGAAAAGAAAAGTGCTTAGGGAGGCTAGTCACTATACCCAAAAGTATCCTACCCGTCCCATAGCCTACATTACAACCCTTAAAGACCTCTTGATCTATGATTGGATAACTCGATTAGTGGAGTATTACACTAGGGGCAAGCCTATGGTGTGTCTGTATTCATATAAATGTTCTTTGTAGAGAGTGAGTGAATTTTTCTAATATCTATAAGTTCCATGTATTTGAATTGTTAATGTGTGGGAACTTCTCTCAATAACTTTTGTGAGGGCATGTAATTCAAGAGGAAGAAGGTAAATTTGCAAGATTTTGGTAATAAGTAGAGTAAGTAATAACGTGCGGGCATGAGAATTTACAGAGTTAAGTAAAGATTATGCATATCTTAGGTTGTTCATGTATAATAGCTTTTGTGACATATTTTGGGGGAGACAAAAATTTTTTTGGCCTAAGGTGTGATTAAAGGTTGCTCGAGGACGAGCAAAGGTTTAAGTGTGGGGTATTGATAATAGGTGAATTTGACTATAATTATACCCTAAATAATCACACTTTATTATAAGAATAATGTTGTTAAGAGAACAAAATGCTTTGATTAGTGTTTGATTGTGTTTTACAGGTACATGTGATGCATTGGATGCCTTAAAAAGCCATTTTGAAGCCATAAGTTGATGAAAAGGCCAAGAGAAGAGCTAAAGTGAAGAGGGCTGGACGAAGCAGTGAAGAAACAGAAGCACTGTTCATCCGCGGTCCACTCGCGGTCGCGGATGAACCGCGAAAAACGAAGCCCTCTGAATCTCGACTGTTCGCGGTCCGCTCGCGGCCGCGAACGAACCGCGGAGGTCCCAGCGGCAGTAATCCTAGTTGGACTCTAATTTGTTTTCTTAGCCCTAAAACCTCTATATAAACTCCTAGTTTGCCCCATAGAGGCATGTACATTATTTCTTCAATACTTTTGCAAGGTTTTAGTAGGAGAGATTCCTCTCAAACTCTTTCTATTATTTTATATCAAGCAATTCTTTATGATTTCAATTATTATTCTTGTTTCTTCAAGCATGAGTAGCTAAATTCTTTTCTAAGGTTTTGATGGAACCTATAGATAGATGAACTTATCGTTTATGTGATTACAAATTGTGATTTAGATTTCTATTTGTTCAACTTCATTCTTATTGTAGTTAATTGGTAGGATCCCCAATTAGCTCTGTGCCTATTTAGTGTGCATAACTTGGAAAAGAGTGCATATTTAGGTTTATTGTTGAACAACACCACACCTAGGTTATTAGAGGAATCTATAATTTTAGGCGTAAAGACGGGGTTAGGAATAACGAAGTCTTGGGTGCAATCTAAAGTGAACTATTCAAATTAAAGCTAGCTAAGGTAGCTCGGGAGAGTGCACTAGTAAATTATTGTAATTGCTCGGGAGAGGGTTACGATACACATAGCGTTCATGATTGATAGAATATATTAACAATTTGTATGAGCATAACGATAAGGGATTCCGTCAATAGGGGAAATCAATACCTTAGTCTTTCTCTATATTATTTTATTTAACATTCCATCCTTTCTTTTAAAGCATTCTTTAATTCTTGCAAATTAGATATTCGAAAATCATACACAAAGATATTCTAAATTTTGGGAACTTGATTCATAAGTACTCTTGGGTTGTGAAAGTTACAATTGGTAGGTTAATTCTCTGTGGGATCGATCTTGGACTTATTAAACCAAGTTATATTGACTACGACCGTTGTTTGGACGTGAATCACTCTCCCATTTATAGCCAAAAGCCAGGCTCTTTTCCAGTCTGTTTTCCATTCCCATGTGCACCCTTTAACCCTTTTATCACACCTCTCATGTGAGTTTTGATTTTCCAACTCTTAAGAGCACTCAATGAATTAAGAATTCAATCCCTGACCATTATATTCCCTAGCAGCCCATTATTATTAAACAACGTGTTAGTTTAATAGTCTACAGTACTTATCTTCAGACCAACAAATATAAACTATCCTCAGGCCTTATCCTCCACTGATTAAAACCATGTATTCACTGACACCACTGCCCTAAAACTAATCCCATTTCACTCTCTTTCAAAATCAGCTATAACCAATTCGATTGTGTTTAAATCAAAGTTCTACTAATACATAAACTCACACAGGATCACTGAAATTGAAGCTAACAAACCAAAACAAATTTTCAGTCAAGCAAATTCAAGTTCACTGCCACATTGTTCTAACCAACAGACTTATGCGAAGCTAAGCGACGACATTCGATTAGTCGATTATAAGGCGTATAATCGATAACAACTAATCGACGGACCAGTGATTCGTAAGTATCGGGCAAAGACAAAGGAATTGCGAAACTAACTATTCGATGACATTTGTTAAATCGATCACAACATACAACACGTATAATCGATAACAAATCAATTGTCGAATCAGTGATTCAAAATTCTCAGGCAAACAAATAAAAACGCATGATGAAACACTTGACAGTATTGATCGAACCGACTACGCATTCTATAACTCAACATATTCCAACAAACAAACAAAAGAATGACCAAATAAAGGCCTTATGGTGTAGAAGAACAGAAAAATAAAAAAGAGAAAAAAAATAGATAATCATTCACACGACTAACAAACAAAATAAGAATAAAGACAGAGGAAAATACCTCAGACAGTGGCAAAATGAGAACAGTCTTGGACCATTTCGGCTTTGAGCTTGGATTTTGAAGTCGAATGGAACTTAATCGAAGTATTCTCAACTGAAAATACTTCGATTAAGGTCTATTAGACTCCAAATCTCTGGTTAATCGGACGAAGATCCCTATTTTATAATTTAGGGTTCTTGACTAATTTTTTTTCGATCTGAAATTCGAAAAGCCCGGCTAAGTTTCGAGGGATGAGGGTTAGGGATTTGGAATGGGGAGAGGGAGGAGGTCCTAGGGTGTTGTTTTGGCGGTCATTGGCGTTGTTGCCGCTGGGGTTTGGGTGCGAAGGTCGTCTGGCGGCGGCTAGGGTTCCATGGTTAAAGATGAAAGGAGCTGGCTTGGGGATTTTCAGAAATGGGAAGGGTTTAGGGGTATTGGGTGGTTTGATATATCAAAAATGCATGAATTGATTTAAACCGTTGGATTATAAGAATCCAACGGCTGTGATTGCGGCTATTTTGTGAACGGGTAATGGGTCGGGTTAGACAAAAATGGGTAAGGGGAAATATGATATTGGCCGTTGATCAATTTGAGATCAATGGCCCAAATCAAATGTGACCAAACGACGTCGTTTGGCTGTCTCTAAAGAGGGTTCGAATCAGACTGGGTAATTGGGCCATTTGGATTAGGTTATTTGGGGAATTTGGGCTGGTCTTATCCAAATTCAAACCAAGTTTTCAATTATTTCCTTTTCTCAATTAATTAATTCCTAATTTATTAAAACAAAAATTCTAACTATACTGCAAAATTAAATAAAAATTACAAAAATACTAATTAAGTTACACTAATAATTAGCATACATAATTAAATATAATTAACATAATTGGGACATTAAATACTAGAAAAATACAAAAATACATATTTTTGGTTATTTTTATTTTCGCAAGACAAACTTAATTAGTCTAAATTACAAACATGAATTTTATATACAAATGAAAATATTTTTTTTTGTATTTTATATTAATTTAAATAAATAGACATGTACACACAAAAAATGTAAATAATAAGAGAAAAATAACACAAAAATCACAAAATCACGCACAACACAAAACTATTTTATTTTTTTTGAATTTTTTGGGAGTAATTCTCATGTAGGGCAAAAATCACGTGCTCACAGCTGCCCCTCTTTGCGCGGAAACATGAAGAGTTTTCGTGCAAAGATAAGTGAGCGGCTACGAGCGATTTTTGCCCGTTTGAGCACTCCGTATGAAGCATTTTTGGAAAAGTTTGACCGAACCTTTGCTTCGAAGGCCTCTTACATATCCTGGGCTGAACAGGAATCAGGTCAATGTAGTTCGGGAAGTTTTGGTAGCTGGGACTACCATGACTGCTGTGATTTTGCTGTTACTGTTGTTGCTGCTGATGTCACTGCTTAACGGATCTTCTTATTACACCATGCTAAATGAAAAATAAGAATCTAGACTAAGTTACAGTATTGAAATTTCTTATCTATCTTTTCAACTTGATCTTGTCATGTTCCTTGCCATCCTGCTGGCTTTGATGTTTCTTCACATTTCTTCTCTTCTGACAATTGTTATTTCGGCCTATCTTGATTGCCGAACTCTGACCGTTGGTATCTTCCTTGTGATCTTTGAACTATTTTCTTTCGGAGTCTGAATCTATCTTTTTTGACCCTTGTTGCCTTCCTTCTGATTTTGAACTTGGATTCGTGCTGAGGATTTCCTTTATACTCTATCACTTTCCGATTGTTCACTATCCTTATCAAATCTTAGGAACTGAGACGTCGTTCTTCTTTTCCGGCGGGCTTCTGGCTTTATCAACAAACTTTAATCATAAATCTCCACTCCATTCTTCAGGCGGGCTCCCTGACTTCGATAATAACTTCAAAACTAAATCGCCACTCCATTCTTCAGGCAGGCTCCCACACTTCAATAACAATTTCAAAACTAAATCGCCACTCCATTCTTCAGGCGGGCTCCCTGACTTCAACAATAACTTCAAAATAAATCATCACTCCATTCTTCAGGCGGGCTCCCTGACTTCAACATCAACTCACTAACTCCATCCCATCACTGTCGCCTTCCTTTGCTTCCTGTACCACTTTCTTCTTCCTGCCTCGCCTCTTGGGCCATCCTTTCTTCAATATTACCTTGTTTCGGAATTGCTTTCCTCCTGGGTCGTGTTATTTATCCCTTGACTGCTGAGGATATCTTTGGAATTGTTTACTTACCTGCTGAGGATAATGATGCTGGGAAAATTTTCCTTCATTCACTCCCTTTATATGACTCATTGCGCTTGAATTTGCGCTAGGAACTCTTGTTGTAACCCTCTGCTTTATGGTGGGTTACTGGTTTCAAGACCTGCAATGTAATGAGTGAAGACATGCCTATTGTTATACAGGTAGGCGCCTATTTTTATTAGCAACTTTTGAATTTAAAATGCATTCTAGCAATAATTTACGAAGTATGCATAGGACAATGTAAAATAAAACAAACGTAAAATATCCTATTCGAGGGCGAATACTCCCATTGTATTCTATTCGAGGGAGAATACTCCGAGCGTACTATTCAGATCTTGGAGGATATATTGAGAGCTTGTGCTATTGACTTTGGCGGTTTGTGGGCTGATTACTTGCCTCTCACAGAGTTTGCTATAACAACAGCTACCAATCCAGTATCCAGATGGCGCCGTATGAGGCTTTATATGGGAGACGATGTAGATCTCCAGTTGGTTGGTTTGAGCCCGATGAGGCAAGGTTGTTAGGGACAGAGTTAGTCCAGGATGCTTTGGATAGGGTGAAGGTTATTCAGGAGAGACTTCGCACAGCTCAGTCATGCCGGAAGAGTTATGCGGACCGGAAGGTTCGGGATGTGTCTTATTTGGGTGAGAAAGTCTTATTGAAGGTTTCGCCGATGAAAGGCGTCATGAGATTTGGTAGAAAGGAAAGCTCAGTCCGAGATTCATTGACCCTTTTGAGATCCTCAGGAGGATTCGGAGAGGTGGCGTATATGCTTGATTTGCCACCCAGTCTATCGGGAGTTCATCCAGTGTTTCACGTATCCATGCTCCGGAAGTATGTTGGCGACCCATCGCATGTGTTGGACTTTAGCACTATTCAGCTTGATGATGACTTGACCTATGATATGGAGCCTATAGCTATATTGGGTCGTCAGGTGAGAAGATTGAGGTCCAAGGACATTGTATCAATTAAGGTTCAGTGGAGAGGTCGACCTGTAGAGGAGGCCACTTGGGAGATCGAGCGGGAGATGCGGAGTAGATATCCTCACTTGTTTGAATCTTCAGGTATGTTTCTTGACCTGCTCGAGGACGAGCGTTTGCTTAAGTAGGGGAGAATTTGACGACCCGGCCCGTCGTCACGGGAATTACCACCCCGTTACCTTGAATTTATGTATTTTATGCTTTTATATCGGCGTTAGAGTCTATCGGGTGAGTTAGGAGTGATTTTGGTTGAAAATGAGGCAAATAGCCTTTTTGAAGGAAGCTTGAATATGGAAAGTCAACCTAGAGCTGACTAATTAATTAGAGTGCTCGGAATCGGGTTCTGATGATTTGGTTAGTTCCAGGAGGTGATATGTGACTTAGGGGAGCGATCAGAACTGAATTTGGAGCCCCGATATAGAAATAGACTTGAATATGCTAAGGTTGAATTTTGGCAAAATCCGATCGGTAAGTGAGATTTTGATCCGGGGGTCGGAATGGAATTTTGACAATTTCTATAGCTTCGTTATGTGATTTTGGATATGTCTACAAATTTTCAAGTCATTCAGACGTCGTTTGGTCAAGGTTTTTGATTGAATATTTATTTCGGAAGTTTGAGTTGAATCCTAGGCTTGAATCCGCTATAATTCGAAGATTTCTGTGTTTAAGGGCGTGTTTTTATGATCGGAACAAGTTCGTATGGTGATTTAGAGTATAATCATATTTTTGGTTGAGGTCCCGGGGGCCTAGGGTTATTTTCGAAGGTGAAGCGAGGATTTTTGGAGTTGCAGCAGGTCTAGAATACCTGACTGCTCTGTTTTCGCTCCTGCGGAAATAGGGGCGCAGAGGCGAGTCCGCAGAAGCAGACTGTGGTGCACAGAAGCGCTTGGAGGCTGGAAGCGGGGGTTTCGCAGAAGCGGAACTCTATTCGCTGAGGCAGAATCGCGGAAGCGGATTATGCAGCGCAGGAGCGAGCACGCTTCTGCGAGTCTGAGGTCGCAGAAGCGGAAAGGCAGGCGACTGGGGAGAATCGTAGGTGCGAAAGATTTCCGCAGAAGTGGCCTCGCAGGTGCGATACCTGGGCCGCAGGTACGGAAGCGGCCGACTAGAGCTGGAATCCCAGAAGCGACCAGTTGGTCGCAGATACGAACTCGCAGGTGCGAGATTTTGTCCGCAGAAGCGGATATCGTAGAAGGATTCAAAATATCTGAAATTAAAATTTCAGAACAGTCTAAAACATTTAGGGCTCGGACTTAAGAGACGACTTGGGCGATTTTGAAGGGGAATTCAAGGAGATTCTTCAGGTAATCAACTATGGACTCAAATTATGGTTTTGTATTGATAAATTAAGCAATTAACACCTGAAATTCGAGGAATTAGGGGTGTATTAATGGAAGTTTTCACCCTAGGCTTGGACTATAGAAAATCAATAGTTTGAATGGGCAAATGGAGTCCTATTTTGGTAAATTTTAAATGCTTAGACTCGTGTTGAGACGAGGGTTCCGAATATGTGACTTTCGTAATTTTTCGAGAAGCGTACCAAAAGTCGGGTTTTGGCAACTTTGTAGTTTTTGGTGTAAATTGAATTGTTTTGACTGGGTATCATCCCATTGGCCTAATTTGATGTATTTCCACTATATTTGATCAGATTCTACGCCTGCGGAGCTTGATTCTCGTGGCAAAGGCATCGCGGATTAGTCGTCGAGCCGAATTGAGGTGAGTAATGGATGTGGGTGATGACCAGCGGGTTCGAAACCCCGGTATACCACTTTGTGATGCTGTATAGCGGTGAGACACGTACTCTCTTATGAGTGCGGGGTCGATTGGGATTGGGGACTATGTCTTAGTCCGACCTGTTGATATTATATTGTGATGTTGGCTATTCTTGAGCCGGTGAACCTCCTTTTCGGATGGTTGTGTACATTATGGGCTGGGAGCCAGTTATTGGGATCCTGCGAGGATCGTTATCATCATTTTTGTGATATTGACATGCTAGCTTTACTACCAGTCCGGAGCTATTACTATTATTATGATTTTCCAATCTCTGGAACTTTGACATACTGTTTTCAACTGAAAAATGACAAAAGAGTTTTCAAAACTACTTTTGAGCCTGCGAGGCTGCATTTGCATATTAGCTGACTAGTAGTGGATCGGGCTGCGCGCCGCAACGTATTCATGATATTGTGCTTGGGCTGTTGATCGATTGCAAACTCAACCCGAAGGAAGAGCATGCACATCTAACTTTTACCCGAATAGTGGTTCGGGGTCAATCCAGAGGGAGTTGGAATTTAGAGTGAGAAATTGCGATGAACTAGAATTACGAGTTAGCTTCTAATTTATCTTCAAACATATTTGTGTTTTCTTTTTAATAACTACTTTATCAAACTACTAAAAAGAAATTTAAATAATGCTAAGGATGATTCTAAAAGTATAATGCAAGTAGGAAAAGAACTAGGGTAGTAGCATTTACCTAGGTGGATAAATAATGGGTAATGAAATTCAATGCAAAGATGACATGATGGGATAATTGGATAACCGTTGCACTATGCACTCATTCTCACACCTCTCGGTAGAGAGAACGATTTTTTCCAATTGACTCTCTCGAGACAAATTGGGTAGGCTAATTTTCCCAAGCAACTTTAGGTTCAAGTTGGGTAATTACTCTCTCGAGGTTTTTACCCGTTACTTGCGACTACCATTCTCATGGGTCCATCCCAAATCCTTGTTGGGATTGATTGAGAAGTTTTAGGCTCTCTTTCTCAAGAAGAGCCCAAACCCACAAAGCTAGATTTAGTGTTTGCAACCACAAAATCCTAATGAAAAATATTCAATCAACCCAAATCCTAACACCCATAATCATCTAAGCATTAAATAATCTAACCCATTAATTACCCATATTAGGGTTGAGCTACAACCCTAGCTATGAGTTTAGCTAGCCATGAACAATGAAGAAAATGAAGAAATTAAAGTTGAAATTGACATAATATCTGATTACAAATTAAATCTAGAAGTTTCAATGATAAAAGACTAAGAAAATTGCCCAAAATAAGCGACAAATTGTCCTCACGAGTGCAGCTGTTCGTATCTAATATCTGACATGTCCTAAAAAAGTAAAAGAAGCTATTTATACTGTACAGAAATTTCTGGACAAAAATACCCCTGAGGGTCTGACGCGGACCGCACACTTTTGACGTGCGGCCGCGTAGGGCATTTGGTCTTCAGATAAGCTGGCACCTGGAGCATGTCATGCGGACCGTGTACTTTTGTCACGCGGCCGCGTAGGCTCAGCAATGCGGACCACGTAGAAATGGAGCACGGCCGCACTGTGTAATTCCTCTGATTGCGAACTCTGTGAATCTTCACCCACGCGGGCCACACTGTTTTGGCACGCGGCCACATGGGACTTTGCCTTGAATTGTCTAGTCTTTGATCTTCATTGTTGCGGACCGCTTGAAAATGGGCGCGATCCGCGTAGATTTGCCTTCTCATTCTAGCCTCTTTGAACTTGTCTGCGAGGCCGCACACCAAATCAATGCGGTCCGCGCAGTTGAAGGTAAGTCTGGTCTGCTCTCTGAATCACCTTGTGCGGCCGCACAACAGAACAGTGCGGCCCGCACAGGTCCCTTTTGTGTCCTTCTACTTCTTCACTTGACGCTTAGCCAGTTTCACTCCTCTTTGAGCTGATTTAACGGTATTCGTCCTTTTGTCGCTCAAACCTGCAAAATAGCGCACTTGTAAGGAAATCAAGGCCATACTAACACATTTTATGCACAAAGCTCGGGCAAGAAAGGGGTCTAAAAGTATGCAAAATTCCTAGTTATCAACTCCCCCAAACTTAAACGGTTGCTTGTCCTCAAGAAAATCAAAACGAGACCTAACTTTTAGAGAAAAGACATCAAAACAAGTCCTATTTGTCCGAGGGTAACCTCACAAACATCAATTGGGATTAACAATTGTCCCTAATGCAAATGTAACATTGACACCTTTTTGAAAATTTGAAGCTTTATGGATCAAGTGTGACACAAGAGCTTCGAGGGTTGACTCGATCCATCAAGGAGCCTTTCTCAAAACACTTTGGTTATTGTGGACCCCAAACTCATACATCCTCCGCTCTCCCTAAGTGCACCTCACCTTTGTGAGTATTTGAACACAAATCAATGTAGAGGATATCACGCTCACTCTCTCAAATAAGAGAAGCTAAGCCCGACGCTAGGTACCATAGGCTTGCCCTTCATGTAAGTATCCACTAATGTAGTCTTTTCTCAACTTGAGATCATATAGGACTTTTCGGGAAGTCATTGTGAAGGCATTTTGGGTAGGATAGGAATTTGGTTCTTATTGGTTCAATCTTCCCTAAAGCGCTTCTTCTGATTCTTTGATGGCACACTTCTTCACTCTTTTTGAGTATTTTTTCTTTCAAGGGTTGAATGAGAGACACCATGGCACTTTTCCTTTTTGCGATTGACACATTTTCCTTTGATCCCTTCATTCACATTTTTTCCTTTTTTTCTTTTCGCTTTTCAATTCTTTTTAGTCCCCCCTTTTTGTCTTATTCAACTTTTTTGTTTGTTTTTCTCTTTTTTTGTTTTTCAATGCCTTTCTTTCCTTTTTGCTTTTGTGCCTTTTTACCACATTGGTGCCTTTCTTGTCTTCCCCCACCCCCCTCCCCCCAAACTTACACTTTTGCTATCACTTTAAGGGAAGATTTCTAGGTGCCAAGAGAAGGTCTAAATTGAAACGGGTATAGGCTTGCAACTTGGTTTATGAAGGAATAAGGTTTAAGGCTCAAAGGGGTGAACTAGGGATCCTTATATTGGTAGGTTGGAAAGAATGGTTCAAGGTACATTCATTTGGATCCAAGATGGCCTACACTCACTTCTCAAGTCAAGTTTCACCTATGATTTCGCCTCAACAAACATTCGGGGAAATTTCTAGACCATTGGTACGGTAATTGGGCGCGCAAATCTATTTCTCACCGCACCTACCCTTAGAGATCACCAAAAATGGAGTTGAAAGCCCACAACAACCTCGGATAAGATTCAAGCACACGTTGGTTTACATGACCAATCGATGGTTGTTCGGTCAACACAAGATTCTCAAGGCCACAACTTTCACCATTCTAGACACAACTCGATGTCTTTGATCATGAGATCGGAGACAAATGTGCTAGGCCCAAGTGAAGTTTGCCTGAGGTACCCTTAACTACCACAACTTCGAAAATCAAAAAGAAAAAGATAGCAAAAAGAAAAAATGACTCAACCCTTAAGAAAGTTGTCACGCTATCTATCATAGGGAAGAGCCACCCGGTTCGCACAATACTTTACCCTTGGAAAGAACCGTGACAATAAGAAAGCCAAGGGTTTATTGAAAACATAAAACAAAACCGAATGATTTTTACGAGAATAACAAAAACGAAAAGAAATCCAACTGAAACCAAATGAATATGTACAAAGATGGATTAGAATATACAGATCCAAAGGGTTCAAAATGAAAGCTAGAGTAGATAAGCTAAAGTAGATCAAATTAATAAAATATATACAAACCACTACAACCAAAAGTGTACTAAAGAATAATAAATATATACAGTTCAAAGAAAAAAAATAGTAGGACATACCCCTACGAATAAAAGCTAGCATTGTCTCCAATGCTAACTACCAAATAAGCACCAAAAAAGGATATAAATGGCTCCTCAAGCCTCATCAAACGGACGACTATGCTCAGTGGCTCCCACATCCGCTGTAGTGGTAGGGACCTCAGACTGGTCCCCAACCTGCTGCTGTGCTGCTGGGATGGATGCCTGCTCTGGAGGTGGCTCATCTACTGCAGGGGCACTGGAGGGCCCCTCTTGCTCAGGAGCTACCATAATGACAACTCCCTCAGTGTTGGGGAGTTTCCTCTTCTTCCGTGGCCTAGGCTCTTCCTGTGGCTGCTCCACTCGTGGCTTTGCGGCCGGCTCCTCAAATAGCAAATCAAGTGGCAATTGGTCTGCCATGAGCTTGTCCACTTGCTCCTTTAAAGATGCAACTGACTCTTTGGAGGCCTTGGTCTTCCTCAATTTCCTGTGCTCCCTAGCAATGCTCTCGAGCTGCTTGCTATGTCCTTCATCTGCCTCGGCCAAACTGTCTTGCTTCTTCATCATCAACTCCTGGTTAGCCAGGATCTTCTTCAATGTCTCCTCAACAGAAGCAGGAACCTCCACAGTCACTGGTGCACTATGAGCCTGAACAGTAGTCGTCAATATGGATAACTTAGATGTCGCTGCCGACATCCAGTTGTTCAAACTGGCCAATGAATATGTGAGCTGGTTGGCTGTGAACCTGTGAGTCTTGGAGACTGGGATCTCCGGATCAGCAGTAGAGGAGGAAGGTGTTGTGGAAGGACCCGGAGGGAGGGAAGTAGTCTGCTCAGTGGCAACTGGCTCCTCAGACTGGCCAGCTGCGAAGGAAGTAGTGGCTTGGCTCTTCTTTGCCGTCTTAGGGTTGTCCGGACCCTTTTGATCATACCAAGAGTAAGGCCCCACCGGAGGCATCATCACATCAAATTTCTTCTTCTTCACCTTGAGCTCCTTGAAGTACATAGTCAGGGTGTTGGGAAAGGGATGGTTGGTCTTGGTCTCATGGCCCACTGTGGAGATCACCCGGTGCATAATCTTTCCCACATTTAATGGGAAGCCAGCCATAATAGAAGCTACCAAAACCACACGATCAATAGGAACTGAACGATCATGTGTGGTTGGGTCCAGTCGGTTGCATACAAATGTCAACCACCCTTTCGCTTCAAAGCTAAGGGTGTTTATGTAGATCTTCTCTTGTGCCTTCAGCCATACCGGAACAGTGTCGAGAGCAGCTTGCACTTCTGCCAACCATGGACGAGCCTCCTTTTTAAAAGGAAAACTTCTCCAAATATTGGGACTCATCTTCATCAACGAACCCTAAGAACTCATTTAAAGATTTGCCATCGAATAGCACTATCTGATCCCTCACCTTTGTAGCAATGGAATCCCGGACTATGTGGTGGATATTGGCATATAATTCTTTGACCATGTGCTCATAAGCCATCTCCACTCGCTCCTTGAAGAAGCCCCAACCCTCTCTAGTGTGAAACTGTGCCTAAACATGAGGGTTGTGAGGTAACAAGTCCGCATCAATGAACCGCCTCTCCGGAATCAGTCTTCTCTCCGACCACCATTCACTAAACTTGTGCCATGCTAACTCACTCACAAATCTATCGGCACAAACATTTGGGTCCCTTGTTCGCTCAATACCACCCACTTGTGGCTCCCCTCCTTCCGCATGTCTCCACTATCCCTTGATAATGAAGC
The DNA here is from genome assembly GCA_032618575.1 of Nicotiana noctiflora. Classification (NCBI taxonomy): domain Eukaryota; kingdom Viridiplantae; phylum Streptophyta; class Magnoliopsida; order Solanales; family Solanaceae; genus Nicotiana; species Nicotiana noctiflora. Next base: position 208,066 of record JASVEL010009133.1, on the reverse strand, counting down.
TGTAGGAGAGGTGGAGTATTCATCATCACTGTTCCTGTCCGCTCTAGACTCATCAGACGAGTCTGAGACTACATTCACCGGCTTGGAGGTGGCAGCTGTTGGTTGGTCTGGAGAGGAGGATGCCATGTTGGGTACGGAGATGGACATGTGGGAGGGGGCTGACTCTGAGCTCACACTCCTGGAGGGTATGTAATCACTCCCAGTAGAATGAGAGGCCACCCTATCAGCTTCTCGAATCAGCTTTTGGGTTTTCTTTATGTTTACCCGGGCCTCAAGAGTGAGCTTTACTATCCTTTTTCCTTTTCCCCCTCGGGAGGGTCCACCTCTCCCGGGTTGTTTACCCCCACGTTGCGCAATATGTTTCTTCACCATTGTCTGCAAGATGTAGAGTCAAGATTGGTTAGTAGAGGCACATAAGCAGTGTACAATGTGAGCAGAGTTTCAAAGAAAAGGCACAGGTGGGTAACAGGGGTCACGCGGACCGCATGAAAATGCTACGCGGTCCGCACAAGCTAAACAGCAACAGATGCACTTCTCTGAAGTTGACCTACGCAGACCGCACTAATTTGTGTTGCGGCCGTATGAGGTCAACACGGACCGCCCAAAAATGGACGCGGTCCGCACAGGCTAATCATCAAAAGAATCAACTCTCTGAAGTTGACCTACGCGAACCACACTGATTTGTGTTGCGGCCGCGTGAGGTCAACGCGGACCTCCCAGTAATGGACGCGGTCCGCACATAAGAGACTATCAAAGTACACTTCTCTGAACCTTGGACACGCGGTCCGCACTGATTTGGACCGCGACCGCGTAGGTTTTAGCCTTCATAAAGGTTCATGCATGCGGACCGCACAAAAATGGTGTGCGGCCGCGTAGGGAAAATTTAACTAGTAGGGTGTTTTGTTCATTTGAGTCCAATGTTTCCAACACTATGCGTCCTAAGTGTCCCTACTCAGTTATTTTAGCAAAGATGTTAGCCTTAATTATACAATTATCATGCTTGAATCTAGTCTAGCAATTAAAAGAGGTAAAAAATAAAGAAATTAAGAAGTTATTCTAGCATTAATCAATTTATGTACATCATAAAGTAATCTAAATATTGAATTAGAAGTGAAATGTTACCAAGGATTAATTGTGATTGCAATATTGAGCACAAGATATCACAAGGTGAACAGTACAAGCTCTCAGATGAAAATTTGGCCAAAAGGTTAAATGAAGGCGAGGGATCCCTATTTATAGAAAAGGGAGTGGGACCCATCACTTACCGACCTGCGCGGCCGCACAGAAATGTCATGCAGACCGCTCAAGCTTTAACCACACATCATTTTGTTAAGCAAGGTCACGCGGACATCACTGTTTTGGTGCGCGGCCGCGTGACAACTTCAGAGACCTGCTATAATGGGCATTTTCCACGCGGACCGCACTAATTTGGTGCGTGGCTACGTGGTAAACTTCAGAGACCTTCCATATTTCATCCATTCCATGCGGACCGCATAATATGCCACGCGGGCTACGTGGGTTGCCCTGAGGTCACTCTTTTAGCTTGGAAAAGCCACGCGGACCGCACTGTTTTGTTGTGCGGCCGCATGGCCAAACTTCAGAGACTTTTCAAATTGTGTGTTTTCCCTGCACTGTTTCAACATAACCCCTGCAACACTTCACAAACTATCAGCTCAAAAATCTTACTCTACGAATGAGGAAAAACAAAGGAAAAGAAAAAGACATGGGTTGCCTCCCAAGAAGCGCCTGATTTAACGTCGCGGCACGACGCAAGTAACCATTCACTCATTTCAAATGCAAGAATACCACCACTTGGCTATCATCAATCTTTCCCAAATAATACTTCACACGATGCCCATTGACTCGGAATACTTCACCATTTTTGTTCTTCAGATCAAGGGCTCCGAACGGAGTCACACACACCACTTCGAATGGACCACTCCACTTGGATTTTGGCTTTCCCGGGAATAACATCAACCGAGAATTGAAAAGAAGAACCATATCACCCACTTTGAATTCCTTGCCTCGAGCATATTTGTCATGTAGATACTTCATCTTATCCTTATACAAGGACGAGCTGGAGTATGCATGAAACCAAAACTCATCAAGCTCGTTCAAATGATCCACACCAAGATTTGCAGCTACATCCCATTCCAAATTCAACTTTTTCAAAGCCCACATAGCCTTATGCTCAAGTTCCACCGGGAGATGACATGACTTACCAAACACCAACCGATAAGGAGACATACCAATTGGAGTTTTATAAGCTGTCATATAAGCCCAGCGTCATCTAATTTCTTTGACCAATCGGTCCTATTGGCATTGACAGTTTTAGACAAAATACTCTTGATTTCACAGTTGGAAACTTTCACTTGGACACTCGCTTGAGGATGATACGGGGTAGTGATCTTATGATTTACTCCATACTTGGTAAGCAATGAATCAAATGCCTTGTTGCAAAAATGAGAACCCCCATCACTAATGATAGCACGGGGAGTCCCAAATCTTGTAAAATTATATACTTCTTCAAAAAGGTCACAACACTTCGAGCTTTATTGTTCGGAAGAGCCACAGCTTCAACCCACTTTGACACATAATCCACCGCTACCAAAATGTACGTGTTCCCACAATAGCTCACAAAAGGCCCCATAAAGTCAATCCCTCATACATCAAAAATATCAACCTCTAGAATGGTATTGAGAGGCATCTCATATTTCTTTGAAATACCAACGGCCCTTTGGCAAGCATCACAACTTTTCACCAAATCACTAGCATCTTTGAAAATCGTTTGCCAATAAAAACCACAACTCAAAACTTTGGAAGCCGTTCTCACTCCCCCATGATGACCACCGTAGGAAGAAGAGTGACAAGCCTCCAAGATACTCATTTGCTCACTTTCAGGAACACACCTTCGAATTACCCCATCCGCGCAAATCTTGAAGAGATACGGATCATCCCAATAGAAATCCAAGCTATCCCACTTGAGCTTTTTCCTTTGGTTAGAAGAGAGCTCATACGGAACCATACCGGTCACAAGATAATTGGTAACATCGGCAAACCACGACATATCATACATTGACACCGCGATGAGTTGTTCATCCAGGAATGAATCATTTATTTCAGGTTTATTGGATGGCCTCCCCTCCTCCTCCAAACGGGACAAGTGGTCTGCCACTTGGTTTTCACTACCATTGCGATCAACAATTTCTAGATCAAACTCTTGAAGAAGTCGGACCCATCTCATCAACCTTGCCTTTGAGTCCTTCTTTGTCATCAAATACCTAAGGGCGGCATGATCGGTATGAATAATCACCTTGGCCCCCATAAGGTAAGGACGGAACTTTTCCATAGCAAAAACAATAGCTAGCAACTCCTTCTCGGTCATGATATAATTTCTTTGAGCCTCGTTCATTGTCTTGCTTGATTAGTACACCGGATGGAACATCTTGTTGATTCTTTGGCCAAGTACCGCTCCTACCGCCACATCACTTGCATCGCACATAAGTTCAAATGGCAAGTTCCACTTAGGTGCAGTAATGATGTGAGTAGTAGTCAACTTTTACTTCAATAACTCAAAAGATTCCATACATCTCTCGTCAAAGACAAACTTGGCATCCTTCTCCAATAGCTTACACAATGGGTTGACGATCTTGGAAAAATCCTTTATGAAGCGTCGATAGAAGCCGGCGTGACCTAAGAAACTCCTCACCCCTTTGACCGAGTTAGGGGGAGGGAGCCTTGAAATAACCTCTATCTTTGCTTTGTCAACTTCAATGTCGTTCTTTGAGACTTTGTGGCCCAATACAATTCTTTCTCGCACCATGAAGTGACACTTCTCCCAGTTAAGCACAAGGTTTGTATCCTCACATCTTGCCAACACACGATCCAAGTTTAACAAACAATCCTCAAAAGAATCCCCTACCACACTAAAGTCATCCATGAATATCTCAAGAATGTCCTCCACCATATCGGTGAAGATCGCCATCAAGCACCTCTGAAATGTAGCTGGGGCATTACATAGTCCAAATGGCATTCTAAGAAGGCGAATGTGCCATACGGACATGTAAATGTTGTCTTTTCCTGATCCTCTGGGGCGATAAGTATTTGATTGTACCCCGAATAGCCATCAAGGAAGCAATAATAGGCTCTCCCTGCAAGTCGGTCCAACATTTGATCCAAGAAAGGTAATGGAAAATGGTCCTTCCGTCTCACTTTGTTGAGCTTCCTATAGTCCATGCACACTCTCCAACCTGTGACCGTATGAGTAAGAATCAATTCATTGTTTGCATTAGTGACAACCGTCATGCCACCCTTCTTTGGAACACATTGGACCGGAGAGGTCCAAGAACTATCCAAAATGGGGTAGACCACCCCGGTATCCAACCATTTGATGATTTCCTTTTTGACTACCTCTTGCATGGCCTCATTTAATCTTCTTTGGTGCTCAAGTGATGGCCTAGCATTCTCCTCCAATATGATCTTGTGCATGCAAAAAGCGGGGCTTATACCCCGAATATCCGCCAAGGTCCATCCAATTGCTCGCTTGCACTTTTGTAAGACCGCCAAAGTGGCGTCAACTTGCATGTTAGTTAAGCAAGAGGAAAGTATAACCGGCAAAGTGAAATTAGGACCCAAGTATTCATACCTGAGGTGAGGAGGAAGTGGTTTCAACTCCAACATCGGCGGCTCCTCAATAGATGGCTTAGTTGGAGGGGTCTTGTGATTTTCAAGGTCCAAAGATAGCTTCCTCGGCTCATAAGAGTAAGAGCCCATACCATGCAAAGCATTTACACATTCAACACGATCGGCATTATCATTGACCTCCATGTTCAAAAGAACCACTTCAAGTGGATCTTTAACATTGATCATTGCGCTTGTGTCATCCACTATCACCGCTGTGACAATGTCAACAAACGAGCACACCTCGGTGCTATTTGGTTGTCGCATGGATTTGCACACGTGAAACACCACTTTTTCATTACCGACCCAAAAAGTCAATTCTCCCGCTTCAACATCAACTAAGGCTTTCCCGGTGGCTAAGAATGGCCTTCCAACAATGATCGAGACTTCAAAGTCCACTTCACAATCAAGAATGACAAAATCGGCCGGCAAGATAAACTTGTCAACTCGAGCTAGAACATCGTCGATGATTCCCAAAGGCCTCTTCATAGACCGATTCGCCATTTGGAGCCTCATTGAAGTTGGACGGGGTTGTCCAATACCCAAGGTCTTAAATACGGAATATGGCATGAGATTGATACTTGCACCCAAATCACAAAGTGCTTTAGCAAAATTAGCACTTCCAATTGTACAAGGAATGGTGAAAGCACCGGGGTCTTCTAACTTAGGAACCATGGAATGAACTATCGCATTCACTTGGTGAGTTATCATTATCGTCTCACAATCCATCGACCTCTTTTTCGTAACCAAGTCCTTCATGAATTTAGCATAACCCGGCCTTTGGTTGAGTTCCTCCACCAAAGGCAAATTAATGGTCAGACTCTTCATCATCTTTATGAATTTCTTGAATTGATTATCTCCCTTTTGCTTTGCCAATCTTTGCGGATAAGGTGGAGGAGGCCTTGGCAAGGGTGCCTTGGCCTTTGGAATAGCCAGCTCGGGAATATCAATGATGTGTTCCCTAAATGGGTTCACGGTATCTTGAGATTCAATCCCAGCCTCATCCTCAATATCAATCCGCACATCATTTGTTTCAATAGGTTCAACCACATTGTTATCATTCACCGGCATATCATCATCATTCAAATGTACTTCCGCATTCACAACTCGATTCTCATTTGAGGCATTCACGTCACCCCCTATTCCAATTCTTGTTGTCACGGCCATCACATGATTGTTCCCTCCCTTCGGGAATACCATCGTGTCACTTGGTAGTGCACCATTGGGTCGGGAATTCAAAGACTGAGAAAGTTGGGCGATTTGAACTTCCAAATTCCGGATTGAAGTATTGTGATAAGCTAGTTGGGCATCCGAATCTTGATTCTTCTTCATCATTTTTTCAAACATTACTTCAATTTGACCCATATCATTGCCCGAAGAACTTGATCCTTGTGAATGGAAAGGGGGTGGATTGTTGGGTTGTTGATACATGGGAGCTCTTTGAAAACCTTGCCCCCGATTATTTTGATTTCCGCCACTATTCCAACTGTCTTGATTGTTGTTGTTCCCCCAATTGCTATTAGTACCACTCCAATTGCCACCATTATTTCCTTGATTGTTCCAATTGTTGCCTTGATTGTTCCAATTGTTTCCTTGGTTGTTCCAATCACCATCGTTGTTCCCATTGTTATTATTGTTCCAATTTCCTCTTCCTTGTTGGTTCCCTCAATTGCCTTGGGAACGCCATTGTTGATTATTTTTATTTCCTTTATTGCCTCGAAAGTTATTCACATATTGGCAATCTTCGTCTTGATCATCAAAGCCATCATTCGAAAATCCTCCATTGTCATTGTTGTTCTCATTTTGATCACATTGGCCTTGTTGTGCTTGTTGCCCTTTATTCCTTCTTTTCAACATCGAGACACTTTCCATGGAATTTACTTGGCGTGGATTTTGCACTTGTTGAAGTTGAGATTTTTCCAATTGATTCATGGTTGTAGTGAGCTCGGCAATGGATTGGCCGTGGTCATGCAACTCTTTGTGTAAATGGATAACATGTGGATCGCCTTGAGGTACATTCGCCCGACTTTGCCATGTCGAAGAAGTGTCGGCCATTTGGTCCATAACATCACATGCTTCCTCCAAAGATAACTTCATGAAATTGCCACCCGCCAATTGGTTCACAATACATTGATTAGCCGTGTTGCTCCCCCTATAGAAAGTTTGTTGAACCATAGCATCGGTCATGTCATTGTTAGGGCACTCTTTCACCATAGTCCGGTACCTCTCCCAAATTTCATGTAACAGCTCTGTTGGCTCTTGTTTGAAGGCTAGAATCTCATCTCTCAGGGCCGCCATATGAGTTGGGAAAAAGAACTTGGCGATGAATTTTGTCCGCCAATTCATCCCATGTAGTGATTGAGTGATTTGGTAACCGGTCCAACCAATCCAACGCCTTACCCCTCAATGAGAAAGGGAAAAGCCGCAGTCGCGAAACATCTTCGGACACATTGGTTTGTTTGCTTCCCCAACAGGTATCTACGAACCCCTTCAAGTGCTTGTAGGCATTTTGATTGGAGGCGCCCGTAAAATACCCTCTTTGCTCCAATAGTGTCAGCATCACATTTGTAATTTGAAAGTTCCCCACCCGGATTCGGGGAGAAATAATGGCACTGGCGTATTCTTTGTTTGTTATTGCTCTTGGCGCGACCCTTGGCGGTGGCGGATGAGGGTTTGGGAGTTGGTCCTGTTGATTTGCATTGGTATTTCGGGCCCTCCGTGGTACATGTTGTACCGGGAATTCATCTTGCTCAAGGTCCTCTACCTCCTCCCCCGCCATGGCATCACCAAAGGGGAACATTAGCATTTACATTAAGAGCCATTTGCACCTGTTAGATCGAGTCAAGAAAATTAGTAAAAGAAGAAAAGAAGAAGCAAAACACAACACTAGCAACGTAATTAATCAACACCGTCAACTCCCCGGCAATGGCACCAAAAATTGCGAACTCAACCCGAAGGAAGAGTGGGCACAACTAACTTTTACCTGAATAGTGGTTCGGGGTCAATCCACAGGGAGTTGGAATTTGGAGTGAGAAATTGCGATGAACTAGAATAGCGAGTTAGCTTCTAATTTGTCTTCAAACATATTTGTGTTTTCTTTTTAATAAATACTTTATCAACTACTAATAAGAAGTCTAAATTATGCTAAGGATGATTCTAAAAGTATAATGCAAGCAGGAAAAGGACTTGGACAGTAGCATTTACCTAGGTGGATAACTGATTCACGTCCAAGCAATGATCGCAGTCAATATAACCTGGTCTAATAAGTCCAAGATCGATCCCACAGGGAATTAACCTACCAATTACAACGTTCACAACCTAAGAGTACTTCCGAATCAAGTTCCCAAAAATTCGAGTATATGTTTATTGTGAATTTCGAACTTCTACTTTTGCAAGAATTAAAAAGGCTTAAAAGAAAGAATTGAATATTGGGTAAATAATATGGAGAAAGACTAAGGTATTGATTTTCCCTACTGATGGAATCCCTTATCGTTATGCTCATACAAATTGTTAATATATTCTATCAATCATGAACGCTATTCGTATCGTAACCCTCTCCCGAGCAATTACAATAATTTACTAGTGCACTCTCCCGAGCTACCCTAGCTAGCTTTAATTTGAATAGTTCACTTAAGATTGCACCCAAGACTTCGTTATTCCTAACCTCGTCTTTACGCCTAAAGTTATAGATTCCTCCAATAACCTAGGTGTGGTGTTGTTCAACAATAACCTAAATATGCACTCTTTTCCAAGTTATGCACACTAAATAGGCACGGCTAATTAGGGATCCTACCAATTAACTACAACAAGAATGAAGTTGAACAAATAGAAATCTAGCTAACAAGTAATCACATAAACGATAAGTTCATCACTCAATAGGTTCCATCAAAACCTTAAAAAAGAATTTAGCTACTCATGCTCAAAGAAACAAGAATAATAATTGAATTCATAAAATAAATACTTGATATAAAATAAAGGAATGAGATAACAGAGTTCTCTCTTACTAATTGTCTTGCAAAAGTAGTGAAAAATAGACAACATGCCTCTATTGGGCGAACTAAGAGTTTATATAGAGGTTTTAGGGCTAAAAAACTAAATTTGTACACAACTAGGAAACATTCTGTGGCGCCTTCCGCGGTTCGTCCGCGGCTGCAGGCGAATCGCGAACAGAGCAATCCTCTGATTCTTCTGAAAAGTTCAGAGAGCTTGATTTCTCGCAGTTCATCCGCGGTCGCGAGTGAACCGCGGATGAACATTACTTCTGATTTTTCTTTGATTCTTCAAGCTCACTTCACTTCAACTCTTTTCTTGGCCTTTTCATCGACATGTGACTCCAAAATAGCTCCTTTTAGCATCCAATGGTTCATATGTACCTATAACACACCAATAAACACTAATCAAAGCATTATTTCATCATAAACAACATTAATTCAACAACAAAGTGTGATTATTTAGGGCATAATTATAGTCAAATTCACCTATTATCAACACCCCACACTTAAACCTTTGCTCGTCCTCGAGCAACCTTAATCACACTTTAGGCCAATTTTAATTATGTCTCCCCCAAAATATGTCACAAAAGCCATCTTTCATGATTAACCTAAGATATGCACAATCTTTACCTAACCGTAAACTCTTATGCCAGCACATTATTGCTTACTCTACTTATTACCAAAAACTTGCAAATTTACCTTCTTCCTCTTGAGTTACATGCCCTCATATAATTTATTGAGAGAGGTTCCCACACCTAAGCAATTTAGAACATGGAACTTATAAATACCTGAAAAATTCACTCACTCTCAACAAAGAACATTCATATGCATACAGACACACCATAGGCTTGCCCCTAGTGTAATACTCCACTAATCAAGTTATTCAATCATATATCAAGAGGTCTTTAAGAGTTGTAATGTTGGCTACGGGGCGGCTAGGATACTTTTGGTTATAGTGGCTAACCTCCCTAAGCACTTTTCTTTTCCTTTTCAAAATTTCCCTTTAGTTTTCTTCCTTATGTCTCCCCTAAACATTCCTTCACCTTTATTTACTTTGAATCCCCACTTTTCTTTTGTTGGTGTAACTGACCTTACTAATTTTCATTGATATAGCTCTTTTTATTAGAATATCTCTTTGCTTTGCAACACATGTACATTATTTTGGTCAGTTCACTATTTTCTACCATTCATTCTTGATTTTCCCTTTTTCAATTTCCCTTCACCACACATTTAGACTTCTTCATATTCAATTCAATACAAGTGCTTCTATGAGGTAAAGTAGAACAATATAATAATTTGATGAACATTCAAGGGTTATCAAAGAATAGGTTTAAGCTCAAAGGGGTTAACTAAAATATTATGTACGGGTGAATTCATATCTATTGGTTTATGGGGTTACACAAAGAAATGCATATATCCTTTCTACAACCAAACAACTTCTATTTCGCTTTGCAAACACACAGGGCAAGTTCTAGGCATCATATAAAGCATACAATGTAAGTAAAGCCTCACACACACATAGCATGCAACTCATTTGGAATCCGGTTCATCTACAAAGTCCTATCGATGATTAAGCAAGCATTATTGTGCAAATTTAAGGCATATTTAGATTCTACAATCAGGCTTAGAGAATACATTCTCAAGTTCAATTAAACTTTTGCTAATGTGCATACTTGGGGTTACATGTTACCTTTTTTCCTCTAATCCTAAGAAAAGAAAAATCTACCTAACCCAGTTCAAATAAAAACCCTTGGAAAAAACCGTGGTCAAAAGAAAAACCAAGGGGGAGATGATACACTACCTAGAAAAAGAAAATAAAAGAAAGAAAAATTCCTACGTGGACTGCTTCCCTCAAGAGTACTTGTCCTATATAGTCCGTCATCAGGAAGAGTCCTCTACTCATATTTTTAGATTTTTTTAAATTTCTTTTTTGATTTTTTTGTATTTTTTTTATATTAACCACTACAACTAATATATACAACATATACTAGATAAGTCATCCACCCCACACTTAAAAACATGTCATGTCCTCATGACATCAAGAAAGATATAGCTCAAGAGGGGCGAGAAAACTTACCTGAGACTCACTCGGAGTCGGAGACGGTGGATGAGTCGACGTTACATGCTCGTCCAAGTGCTCAGAGCCATGCCATGAACCTGCTGTCTGACGAGCTTGCCTCTGAGACATCGCGACTAAACGCGTGTGCAAGCCATCAACTGAGGTGCGCAGATCAGCAACCTCCTCCTCCATGGACCTAAGCATAGGTCGTGAGGATTCGGACCTAGACATACTCGCTCCACGGTGAGCATGCCTGGAAGGTCCGGCTGAGTCAGTGGAGTGCCTGGCCCGGGCAACCGGTACAGGGTCAACCTCCGCATCCAAGTCAATTGGGTCAGTGTCTCGGCCGACCCGGATTTGGGAAGCTCTAAAAGGAGCTTTTGGTGGTAGATCACCATCTGCGGCCATGACTGGGGTCTGATGGCTGAGACAAAGTGTAGTGACAAGAGATGGGTAATAAAAACCCTTGGCTTTGAGGGATCCCCTCAGCACCATCTCATCACTAATTAAGCGGGCGATGTCCACGTCCCACTGTGTTACAAAACACCATGTTAGAAGTGCCCTATTAAAATTGACATCTGTGGTGTTGCTAGAGGGCAAGAGCCGGTTACATATGATAGAAAACCAATATTTAGCGGTATGTGTAAAGCAGTTAGAATGGAGTGTTTTATTTCTAATCCACACAGGGATGCCATCTACACATAAGGCCTCAATTAGCATGTCCCAGGTGACACCATGCCTATCGTGGTAGTAGTCCACGTCACTAGTATGATTTGGCAGTCTAAGTGCCTGCCTAATAGTATGAGCATGGGCGTAGACGTACTTACCTCTGACGAATATCCTCCTAGCCATCCCATAGGGAGCATTGGCATAAAACTCCCTGATAAGCATCTTGTTCACTAGGGGCGGTGCGTCAAATAGGAACTCCATTTCGCGTCTGCGAATTTCGTCATATATTTCTGGCTTTTCAGACCGGAGGGCTATCCGGTCAACTTCAACTTCCTGGAGCCATGACTTAGCTGCCTTGGCGTGGAAATCACCCTCCGCCTCTTCGCAGGTGAACCTTGATTCGTCATAAGTAGGTTGCCTCGAAGAGCTAGCACCCTGTCATGATCTTTTGGGGGCCATGATCCTGCACAAATTAGACAACCAAAAATTTGCATAATGTTAGACACCGGTTGGCTACTCAGACTTCGCCATCCGTGGACTATCACAATTGTCTCTTTAGTGCAATCATCCCATAACTCGTATACTTAATCACTTATCTAACAATTTCACACATCCATATTCAAGCACCCCACACTTATTTATTTTGACATCCTAACATTACCCAATTAACCTAAGCCATCTCCAATAATATACAACAACAAGCAATTTACTCTTTGGGCATTATTTCTCCTAAAAATTCATTAAACAATTACTACTTAAACAATTGCCCAACTTGGCCAACCAACCACAATTATAATTACCAACACTTTTGGGTCTCCAAAACAACAAAATTAGCATTATAAACCTAATTGGAGACCCACAACACTATTTCTACCATACTTCCATCCATGTCACAAAGTTCTTTGAAAAAGAAATTCATACAACATTCAACTTACAAAATAAACCAAGTAATATTCATGGATTCTACTAAATTAGCACAATAGACTACATATAATACAAAGTACACTGAAATTAACCAAGTAAGTCTACCAAATTAAAAATCAAGAACTAAGAGAAAGAAATAAAAAGAATAAGAAGAAGGAAACTTACTAGTGGGAGTAGTAGATTAGTAGGATGGAAGAGGGGGAGTGATTTGGAGAAGAAAGGGGGAGGGATTGTAGAGAGAAGGTGGAGAGAATTTAGAGAGAGAGGGAGAATTTGGGAGGGATAGGCGGCTGTGGATGGGGGAATAAGGGAGAGGGATCGTGTTTTAGGGTTATTAAAGAAGGGGGAGAGGAAAAAACATTAAAAAATCTTTTTGTTTCTGCCGACCTCGGAGCTGACCGCGGTCGTTCGCAGTTCGTCGCGGTCACAGATGAACCGCGAACAGTCAAACTTCATAGATGTCATTTTTTCACGGTTCGTTCGCTGTCGCGGACGGACTGCGAACAGTCAAAACTTCAAAGGGGTCACTTTTTCGCGGTTCATTCGCGGTCGCGGATGAACCGCGAACAGTGGTCCTCTCTGAATTTTGTTTCCGCTGGTCAGAATTTTTTTTATTATATATACTAACTATAATGATAATATTTACAACATGTTCGTGGGTTGCCTCCCACGTAGTGCCTGATTTAACGTCGCGGTACGACTCGTCTTAGCGCATTTTAAGGCTCGCTAGACCTTTGAGGTTCATCCAACCGTAATTCCACTTTGTCCTCGATGTCATCCATGCCTACATAAGGTTTCAACCTCTGTCCATTTACCTTGAATGTGCGTGAACCATCAATGGTTTGAATTTGCACAGCGCCTGAATCAAATTCCTCAATTACCCGGAAGGGTCCTGACCACCTTGATTTCAAATCGTAATCTTGAATTGTATAACAGTACCTTGTCCCCGCTTTTGAAGTTCTGCTTAACGATATTCGGATCGTGAATCCGCTTCATCCTCTCTTTATATAGTCTAGTGCTTTCAAATGCCAGATACCGGAATTCTTCTAGTTCATGCAACCCGGTCATTCTAGATTTCCCCGCTTCATCCCATTTGAGATTCAATTGCTTCAGTGCCTACCATGCTTTGTGCTTTAATTCCACAAGTAGGTGACAAGCTTTCCCAAACACCAATTTGTATGGTGACATGCCGATTGGTGTCTTGAATGCTGTTCTATAAGCCCATAATGCGTCATCAAGCTTCCTGGACCAGTCGGTCCTTGTGGCGTTCACTGTTTTAGTTAATACACTCTTTATCTCCCTGTTGGAGACCTCAACTTGCCCGCTGGTCTGCGGGTGATACGGAGTGGCCACTCAGTGTTTCACATCATACTTGGCCAATAATTTCTCAAACGCCCGGTTGCAAAAGTGTGTGCCCCCCTCACTGATGATAGCCCTTGGAGTCCCGAAACGGGTGAAAATGTTCTTCTTCAAAAATCCCACCACCACCTTAGCATCATTGGTGGGTAATGCTACAGCTTCCACCCATTTGGACACGTAGTCAACTGCAACAAGTACGTACTTATTGACGTATGAACTGATAAAGGGCCCCATGAAGTCTATTCCCCAGATATCGAACACTTCCACTTGCTGGATTGGGTTCATTGGCATTTCATGACATCGGGAGATGTTCCCGGTGCGTTTACATTCATTGCAACCTTTCACCCACAAGTGTACATCTTTGAACACCGTTGGCCAATAGAAACCAGCCTCAAGTATTTTGGCGGCTGTACGTACTCCTGCAAAGTGACCACCATATGCTGAAGCGTGACATACCTACAAAATAGAAAATTGTTCTATCTCAGGGACACATTTCCGGATCATGTTATCGAGACATATCCTAAACAAATAGGGTTCATCCTAATAATAAAGCTGACTTTCACGAAAAAATCTTTTCCTCTGGACCGACGAGAGGTCGTGAGGAACAATACCACTAGCCAGGTAATTTGCATAATCAGCATACCATGGCGCTTCAAGGAGAGTGGTGGTGAGAAGCTGCTCGCCTGGAAAGGTTTCCAGAATTTCCCCACTATCTTTGACGATTTCATCTCCTTCAAGTCGTGACAAATGATCAGCAACTTGATTTTCAGTGCCCTTTCTATCCCGAATTTCAAGGTCGAACTTTTGGAGAAGCGGCACCCAATGAATTAGGCGAGGCTTAGAGTCCTTTTTATCAATTAGATATCTTAAAGCTGCATGGTCCGTGTATACAATTACCTTGGATCCTATGAGATAGGACCGGAATTTGTCAAATGCGAACACGACCGCAAGCATCTCCTTTTCCGTCACTGTGTAGTTTAGCTGTGCTCCACTCAAGGTCCTACTTGCTTAGTATATTGGGTGCATCAGCCTGTCTTTCCTTTGGCCCAGCACTGCCCCCACTGCATAGTCACTTGCATCACACATTAGCTCAAAAGGTTGCTCCCAATCGGGGGCAATGATGATGGGTGCTGTGACCAACCTCTTCTTCAGTTCCTCGAAAGCAATCCTGCATTCATCGGAAAAAACAAAAGGGTGATCTTTTTCAAGTAACTTATAGAGAGGGTTTGATATTTTGGAGAAGTCTTTGATGAACCTCCGGTAAAACCGGCGTGTCCAAGAAAGCTTCTTATGGCCTTGAAGGATGTTGGTGGAGGCAGCTTTGCAATGACATCAACTTTATCACGGTCTACCTCAATGCCTTTGCTTGAAACCCAGTGCCCCAATACTATACCTTCTTGTACCAGAAATTGGCACTTCTCCCAGTTTAGCACTAAGTTTGTTTCCATGCACCGTTTCAGCACTCTTGTCAGATTGACAAGGCATTCATCGAATGAATTCCTTACCACTGAGAAATCATCCATGAACACTTCCACAATGTCTTCCACCATGTCGGTGAAAATGACCATCATGCACCTTTGGAATGTGGCAAGTGCATTGCATAGTCCGAATGGCATCCTCCTGAAGGCAAAAATGCCATAAGGGCATGTGAAAGAGGTCATCTCTCTATCTTCGGGGGCTATTGAGATTTGATTGTACCCCGAGTATCCATCCAGAAAGCAAAAGTGTGACCTCCCTACCAACCTGTCAAGCATCTGATCAATGAAGGGAAGTGGGAAGTGATCTTTGCGAGTGGCTAGATTCAGCTTCCTGTAGTCCATGCATATTCTCCATCCGGTGACGGTTCTAGTTGAAATCAACTCATTATTCTCGTTTTTCACCACCGTCATTACACCTTTCTTTGGCACACATTGGACCGGGCTAACCCAGCTGCTATCTGAGATTGGGAAGATGATCCCCGGCAACAGCGCCAAAATTGATTCACGTCCAAGCAACGGTCGCAGTCAATATAACCTGGTCTAATAAGTCCAAGATCGATCCCACAGGGAATTAACCTACCAATCACAACTTTCACAACCCAAGAGTACTTCTGAATCAAGTTCCCAAAAATTCGAGTATATGTTTATTGTGAATTTCGAACTACTACTTTTGCAAGAATTAAAAAGGCTTAAAAGAAAGAATTGAATATTGGGTAAATAATATGGAGAAAGACTAAGGTACTGATTTCCCCTATTGATGGAATCCCTTATCGTTATGCTCATACAACTTGTCAATATATTCTATCAATCATGAACACTATTTGTATCGTAACCCTCTCCCGAGCAATTACAGTAATTTACTAGTGCACTCTCCCGAGCTACCCTAGCTAGCTTTAATTTGAATATTTCACTTAAGATTGCACCCAAGACTTCGTTATTCCTAACCCCGTCTTTGCGCCTAAAGTTATAGATTGCTCCAATAACCTAGTTGTGGTTTTGTTCAACAATAACCTAAATATGCACTCTTTTCCAAGTTATGCACACTAAATAGGCACGACTAATTGGGGATCCAACCAATTAACTACAACAAGAATGAAGTTGAACAAATAGAAATCTAGCTAACAATTTGTAATCACATAAACGATAAGTTCATCACTCAATAGGTTCCATCAAAACCTTAGAAAAGGATTTAGCTACTCATGCTCAAAGAAACAAGAATAATAATTGAATTCATAAAATAAATACTTGATATAAAATAAAGGAATGAGTTAAGAGAGTTCTCTCTTACTAATTGTCTTGCAAAATTAGTGAAAAATAGACAGCATGCCTCTATTGGGCGAACTAAGAGTTTATATAGAGGTTTTAGGGCTAAAAAACTAAATTTGTACACAACTAGGAAACATTCTGCGGAGCCTTCCGCGGTTCACTCGCGACCGCGGATGAACAGTACTTCTGCTTTTTCTTTAATTCTTCAAGCTCACTTCACTTCAACTCTTCACTTGGCCTTTTCATCAACATGTGACTCCAAAATAGCTCCTTTTAGCATCCAATGGTTCATATGTACCTATAACACACCAATAAATACTAATCAAAACATTTTGTCATCATAAAAAATATTAATTCAACAACAAAGTGTGATTATTTAGGGCATAATTATAGTCAAATTCACCTATTATCAATAAATAACGGGTAATGAAATTCAATGCAAAGATGACATGATGGGATAATTGGATAACTGTTACACTATGCACTCATTCTCACACCTCTCGGTAGAGAGAACGATTTTGCCCAATTGACTCTCTCGAGACCAATTGGGTAGGCTAATTTGCCCAAGCAACTTTAGGTTCATGTTGGGTAATTACTTTCTCGAGGTTTTTACCCGTTACTCGGGACTACCATTCTCATGGGTCCATCCCAAATCCTTGTTGGGATTGATTGGGAAGTTTTAGACTCTCTTTCTCAAGAAGAGCCCAAACCCACAAAGCTAGATTTAGTGTTTGCAACCACAAAATCCAAATGAAAAATATTCAATCAACCCAAATCCTAACAACCATAATCATCTAAGCATTAAATAATCTAACCCATTAATTACCCACACTAGGGTTGAGCTACAACCCTAGCTATGAGTTTAGCTAGCCATGAACAATGAAGAAAATGAAGAAATTAAAGATGAAATTGACATAATATATGATTACAAATTAAATCTAGAAGTTTCAATGATAAAAGACTAAGAAAATTGCCCAAAATATGCAACAAATTGTCCTCACGAGCGCAGCTGTTCGTATCTAATATCTGACATATCCTAAAAAAGTAAAAGAAGCTATTTATACTGTACAGAAATTTCCGGATAAAAATACCTCTGAGAGTCTGACGCGGACCGCACACTATTGACGTGCGGTCGCGTAGGGCATTTGGTCTTCAGATAAGCTGGCACCTAGAGCATGTCATGCGGACCGCGTACTTTTGTCACTCGGACGCGTAGGCTCAGCAGCGCGGGCCGCATAGAAATGGAGCGCGGCCACATTATGTAATTCCTCCGATTGCGAACTCTCCGAATCTTCACCCACGCGGGCCGCACTATTTTGGCACGTGGCCGCATGGGACGTTGCCTTGAATTGTCTAGTCTCTGATATTCATTGTTGCGAACAGCATGAAAATGGACGCGGTCCGCGTAGATTTGCCTTTTCATTTTGGCCTCTCTGAACTTGTCTGCGCGGCCGCACACCAAATCAGTACGGTCCGCACAGTTGAAGGTAAGTCTGATCTACTCTGTGAATCACCTTGTGCGGCCGCACAACAGAACAGTGCAGTCCGCACATGTCCCTTTTGTGTCCTTCTACTTCTTCACTTGACGCTTAGCCGGTTTCACTCCTCTTTGAGCTGATTTTAACGGTATTCGTTCTTTTGTCGCTCAAACCTGCAAAATAGCGCATTTGTAAGCAAATCAAGGCTAGACTAACACATTTTATGCACAAAGCTCGGGCAAGAAATGGGTATAAAAGTATGCAAAATTCCTAGTTATCAATTGTAGAAGTCCCTCCGGAGTCTGAACCCCCACAGTGAGCACGGGTACCCAAATTGGATTGGGCTACGTGCAATAGCGGTCATTTCATGCATTGCATTGCATTTAGCTACATCTAATAGCTGTTATACTGTTTTGTCGATACTTGTGGGTACAGTTACTGTTGATATTGAGACTGCTACAGGGTATTTGATTACAGCTTTACATAGTGCTATATTGTGATTTCTTATTTACGCTGTCTTGCCCCAGTTCATTACCACTAAGTCTGGAAGTACTCACTTTACTCCCTGCACCTTGTGTGAAGATCCAGGTACGTCTCAGGAGACCTGATCCGGTAGCTGTTCAGAGGCACTTTGCGGGATAGTCAAGGTAGTTGCTGCGTCCGCAGGACCTGACTCCCCTTCCAGCTGTCTTTCCATTTCGTATTGTTATTTCTTTCCGCACTAAGTATTGTTGTAAACACTATTGCACATATATTCTCTCTAGAGGCTCTTGACTCTTGACCCCTCGGTCTTTGTGGAGTTGTTACTGTTTTGGGACTTGATTCCCGCGTTTGGTATTTCTATCACTGTTGACTTATATTTGTTATGCCTAAATTGGATAAAGTGAGCTTATAGCTCCGTAAGTGTTGTTAATTGGTCGTGCTAGCCTAGCAGTGTGCTGGGCGCCATCACGACCGGGTTTGGGGTCGTGACACTAAGTGCCTTCGCCATCGACATATTATAATTTGACCTTGCTCCAATTGGGACTCAGGTTAAGTGCCTTCACCATCACCATATTATAGTTCGACCTCACTCGAACTGGGACTCGGGCCAAGTGCCTTCGCCATCGCCATATTACAGTTTGACCTCGCTCCAACAGGGACTCAGGCTAAGTGCCTTCACCATCGACATATTACAGTTCGACCTCGCTCGAACTGGGACTCAAGCAAATGCCTTCGTCATCGCCATATTGAAATTTGATCTCGATCAAACTAGGACTCAGACTAAGTGCCATCTCCATCGCCATATTATATTTCAACCTCGCTCGAACTGGAACTCCGGCCAAGTGCTTTTGCCATCGCCATATTACAGTTCGACCTCGCTAGAACTGGGAGTCAGGCAAAGTGCCTTCGTCATCGCCATATTACAGTTCGGCCTCACTCGAACTGGGACTCAGGCCAAGTGCCTTCGCTATCGACATATTATAGTTCAACCTCGCTCGAACTGGGACTCAGGCTAAGTGCCTTCGCCATCGCCATATTACAGTTCGGCCTCGCTCGAATTAAGACTCAGGCTAAGTGCCTTTGCCACCAAAGTTTGATAAGTTCACCTCGTTCAAACTGGGACTCGGGCTTAGTGCCTTCGACATCATAGTGTAACAAAGTTCGACCTCGCTCAAACTGAGTTAAAGGCTAAGTGCCTTCGCCACCAAAGTTTGATAAGTTCGAACTTGATCGAACAAGGACTGACAAGTTCAGAATAACACCCTTATGGCTAAGAGCCATCGCCAAAAAGAGGAGGTCAACCCCAACGGCCATGGGGCATGGCCAAAAAATAGGGGGTCGACCGTTCTGGCCAAGGGCCATTGCCAAAATGAATTCGGCCTCGACCAAAATAATATTCGACTCCATCCAAAATAATACTCGGCCTCATCCAACAAAAAAAACATTCGTTCTCGTTCGAAAAATCATTTGGCCTCGCCGGAAACAACATTCAGCCTCGTCCGAATCGACCCATATGGCCAAGGGCCATCGCCAAAAAGAAGAGTTTGACCTCGATTGAACGACATCGGGTTAACATTTCGACAAGTTCAAAATAACACCTTTTAAGGCCAAGGACCTTCACCAAAAAGAGGTGTTCGACTTCAATCGAATGACGACGGGTTAATATTTTGATACATTCGAAATAACACCATTTAAGGCCACGGGCCTTCACCAAAGAGAATTTGAAATGTCCCTAAGGCCAATTGCCATCATAAAATATAAAGGGAAAGAAAGACAGGGACTCGCCATGCAGGAATCTACCTTGCACCAAAGTTATGAAAAGCGAAAACATAGAAAAGTACAAGGCGAATAACAATGAAAAATTCTTCTTTATACAAAGCCACTGCGCAAATAGTCGCAGATTAAATACGATAAGAATCAATCGTAAAAAAAGATAGCTATCTTTTCACTCGGCGTAACCATCGCTACTCTCTTCACCACCATCTCCAATATATTCTCCATCATGCATCCTTAGCTGCAACCCATACTATTCGACCTCCCCATCCGAATTTCTTGAACTACGATTAATGAAGTCCGTTCACCGAGCTTGACCAAGAGACGACCTCGATAAGTGGAGGGACTAACTGTATGGGTCAAAATTAGACCAAAGAAATTCGGCACGCGAAGACATAAGGCCAAGGTCGGATCGGCATCAATAAAGCTGAGGTCAGACATCAACAAGGCAGAGGTCGGACATGCCGAGGTCGTGATGAAATAACGAGTTTGCTTTGGAATCTTCAAAAGGAATATTCTACTAAATATTCTATCTAATTGTACCTTTTTGTAGGATTTTCTACAAATACTCCCCTTATAAATAGGAGGGGAGGACTTCCCCACAAGGGGGGCTCTCTCTGTCTCCTCCTCTCTCTTCCTAGAAAATATGTAAACACACCTCTCCAAAGAATGGAGAGGATCACTGATCCAATACCTTCATCAGATCCAAAAAGGGTCATGAGGTTCTCGTATTTGTCTACCCTTGATTTTTGTCTACCACTGATATTTATTAAATGAAAGAAGATCTGTCTCACTGAAGATCTGGTGAATCTTTTCCTTTATTCATATTTTTGTTACTTAATGCATCTTTACTTATGCCATTAAATCTGATCATAATCGTTGTCAACATTTATATTTGATTATATTTTTCTATTTCTCGTACTCATCTCGGATCTAGAGTTAATTATCTTTAACTAGAATTTACCTCTTCAACTATATTGATTGATTTGCAAGAAAAGTATTGTTCAACTTTTGAGTCAAACAATTATATACAAAGATAAAAGTGAAGAATAAATGTATTGTTTTTAACTAATTAGAATCCTTTTAAGTTAGCCCTCTTGAGATTTTGTTCAAACTTCCTCCTTTGCTCGGAAAGAAAGTAGGAATTCTTTCTTTGCAGCATCATTACGGCATTACCTGCCAAGCCAATAAATCGCTCAAACCCAAATAGCTAGTTAAAGTCCACATATAAGAACTATACGTTTCTTCCCCTCCAAATTTAGTCTCACTAAAAAACAATTAGTTGTTTTAAAAAAGTATCTAAAGAAACACCAAGCAAATTCTCCAACCTAATCTTCCAAAGAGATTGGTGGAGATACACTATTTTGGGAGCCTAGTGAAATCATTTTACTAGCTAACCAATAATTAACCTTATCCACTCCTATGTAAGAAAGGAAAAGAACAATTGAAAATGATGTAGTATATTTTATCTTCTGTACTTTCACACTTTGATACTACTAATAGCTTCTTCTTTTCTTCTGTCAAAAATGTTTTTTCTTTAAAATTTAAGGTATTTGGCGAATTATTTAAAAAGAAAAAAAATGTATTTTGCACAAAAGCATAAACAATCTATGAAAGTAAAAAAAATTAACTTCTCTAGAAAGCATTTTTGAAAAATGTATACTTAAAAATACATTTTAAAATTTTGACCAAATAATATTCCGTCTGATTCAATTTATGCGAATTATTTGACTGATCAAGAAGTTGAAAAAAATAAAGAAAACTTTTGAACTTGTGGTGTGAAAAAGGGCATATATATTTTGTATGGTTATGAATCATTACTTTAAGCTAAATTATTTTCAAATATGAAAAAGATCATTATTTTGACATTAATTAGAAAGAAAATAGATTCACATAAATTGAAACGTATGGAGTGCTAATTACTGTTCAGAAGTGTCTTTCAGAGTAATTAGCCAAACATAATTTTTTCTACTGAAAATATATTTTTTGAAAGCGCTTCAAAAAATATTTTTCAAAATAAACTATTTTTAGAAGATTAACCAAACAATTTGATTTTAGTTAATATAAATTTATCACTGTTACAAAAAAATTGTATTGATTGTCCCCACAAGTGTGTCCACGGTCAAATGAATTGTCATCCCCATTGCCACTTGCTTATCTATTGGTTTTTCTTTTCGTGATTGAAGAGGAGTTGTCCCTACGCCTATGATCGACAAAGTTGCTACAAAAAATATTGAAATGGGTAAGTACCAATCGTTTAATTAAAAACTCTTATAGAAATTAAAATATATTGAAAGCGACAGGCTATCATATCATATCAACATCCCATGTAATAAAGCAGAGAAAAGAAGAGAAAACAATCCAACGGTTGATGGACAGCCATCCGCGGAGACCCGGAGCCGCTTTCGCCCCAATACTTTTGGAATCTAACACAACCACACAGCCCGCAACCACCAGCTCCTTTTAACTCCAAACTATAATGCTAACCCCAACTTAACTCTAGTTAACCAGACGTCTGCACGAAATAAGTTCATTCAAAAGAAAAAGGATTTACTCCCTCCGTTTCAATTTATGTGAACCTATTTCCTTAGTCTTCCCTCTTTTCTTAAACTTCGTGCCCAGTCAAATGGGTTCACATAAATTGAAACGGAGGGAGTATATGTTATGGATTAATTCTGATATCCAACAAATTTATTTTTTATACAGATTTAACTTCTGTACACTACAGTATAGAAAACATGATTAATATGTTATAGTAAATTACCTACTTTATTTTTCAGGTGACTAGTTTCATCTATTATGACATTATTGTGTAAAAAAAATTTGTTTACATCGTTGGACAAGTTATGCTTCTTTTACAATACAAATGATTTACTAATATGTTTAAGTTTTATGTACCGAACATATGCAACATATTTACCCAATCAGATTTCTACAATTAGCTTAACTTGATGACTTGACGTGGTTTAGTAGGTAAAGCTGGTTAAAACTCCATAAAGTTAGATCTATTATTTAAACTTGTCTACATATATAACTCCCCATAATACGTGTGAATTGATTTTCCAAAAAAATAAAATAAAAAATAATGCAAATAATTTTACATTAACAGTATGATTTAGTTACTCAGAGCAAATTACTTGCTCTCTGTTTAGATGTCAAGCCATTGGTATTATATCTTACGTGTAATTTTTATAAGTAACACAAAACACAGAGAGTTGTCTAAAAAAAAATAACAAAAAAGGTTAAAAACTTGAAACCGACTATCTCTCTCTCTCTCTCACCTCTTGTGTTTATATATAGACAGACACTCTTCATTCTCTTTTCCCTTGCCTAAACTAGTATCTTCTCTCCTCTTTCTACCCAAGTTTCTGTTTCTTGGTGCAAAAGTATAGGGTACTCTTTGTCTCCTTTTTTCTCATCTTTATTCATGCCCTGGTAACCATAAATATAAAAGTTACATCTTTTAATTATATATCCAAACAAGATAACAGAAAGAATGAGTTGCAATGGTTGTCGAGTCCTTCGAAAAGGATGCAGCGAGAACTGTATTCTTCGGCCATGTTTGCAATGGATTGAAACTGCTGAATCTCAAGGCCACGCCACCGTGTTTGTCGCTAAGTTTTTTGGCCGTGCTGGACTCATGTCCTTCATTTCCGCTGTCCCTGAAAATCAACGACCTTGTATGTACTTATTAACCTAGTTTTCTACAACTCTCTTCTTCATTAATTTCCTGAATATTTATTCGCTTATAAACTGAGGATTTTTTTTTTGTATATATGCAGCTTTATTTCAGTCCTTGTTATACGAAGCTGCTGGTAGAACAGTGAACCCAGTGAACGGAGCCGTAGGGTTATTATGGACAGGCAATTGGCATGTTTGTCAAGCGGCGGTGGAAACAGTCCTTCGTGGCGGCGCGTTGCGGCCGATCCCCGATTTTCTCGGTGCTTCACTGGATATTGATGAGTCGTCTGAGTGCACCGACGTATTTAAGCTTCAATATCCTAGTCAAAAAAATATACAACCGACGATGCAAAAACGACGCCGTTTTCCAGAGGAAGCTTCAAAAGTATTACAGTTGGCGGATCTTGATCTTAGTTTAACACCGGGATTCCAGAGTCAGAAATTTTTTACCCACGCTTTGCCGGAGAATCGGCGACCGGGAACGCCGTCGATGAATTCAGAAGAATCTGGAACCACTACTTGTTTTGAGAGTGGTACTGTTATTGGAAATCATCAAGGAAATGAACCGAAATTACTCAGCTTGTTCAATTAGGTTGCTGTAGTGTTTTTGTTATTAACCTTAATCTTTTTCCTTGTTTTTTTCTATGGGGGAAGGATTTTTCCCGGAAGTATATTCCGGGAGAGTTTTTGTTGATCATTGGCACAGGATTTCCCTTCTTTCAAGCTTCTTTATTACGAACAGTTGAAAGGAGGGGAAAGTGAAAGTTTGCCAGTGATTCCTTCCTTAATATTTTCTTGTTCTCCTTGCTGTTTTTTAGTTTTACATTTTCGTGTTACATAAGGAGTCTAATGAATGTTGGACATGAATAAATTGATTGCTTATCTTTCTTTACGTGCATTACGTTGTTCTGAAGTGTAATCTTTGGATGATCCGACTATATATGTATATACGAACAAACATATCTTTCAGAATAGGTTTTCTTAAGTCCGGAACTCACGACATTTAATTTTGATCTGCCACTATTGGTACCTGGTAATCTCCCTAAGAGAAGATAAAAGAACATACACCAGCTTATGAGAATGTTAGTTAATCAAAAGACATGAGTGATTAAGGTGAAAAAAAAATGGGATGGTGTAAAGGTCAAGATACATGATTTTTATGGTTTAGAGGTTAGCAAAAGTCCTAGATTAGATAAGATTTTGGACTTAAATATCATTTCGTCACCATCATACTCTTAAAAAACTTGGAAGCTATCTAGTGCTAAAATTGTTTTACATAAAGCCACAGCTGACAATTTAATACTTTGATCATTCTAAAGCTAAGGAATTTAAAGAGAATAAAAGGTTGGGAGCTCCAAGTTGATAGGGGGAAGTAGTCAACAAAATTGACTCGTCCACGTAAATGTGAAGTAGAGTACGTGGAAACAAGGTCATACACATAGTTTTGTTTTTCATTGGGTGGAATCCATAGTTAT
Source organism: Nicotiana noctiflora (assembly GCA_032618575.1). Taxonomy (NCBI): domain Eukaryota; kingdom Viridiplantae; phylum Streptophyta; class Magnoliopsida; order Solanales; family Solanaceae; genus Nicotiana; species Nicotiana noctiflora. The sequence continues at coordinate 182,749 of JASVEL010009133.1, read as the reverse complement.
CCAAAATTGAGGTAAGCAATATTAATGGAGTTATTATTGTATACGAAAAGGGACAACAAGTGGGTATGTTTTTGTGGGCCTGGAAAAATAGGGGTTGGATTTGGGAATAAGAGAGAGGCGGCTTTTGGAGAGCGTTAAGAGGCGTAGTACGACTTCTACTACTATACTATTCTACTTACATTAATAAGATTGTGAAAGAAGAATCAAATATATGTGTGTTCCTCTCAGTAATAAATAAGAAATGGAGCCCACTATAAAAGTAGGACATGGCCCCGGGAAGAATGGAAGCAAGAAGCTTGCAGTTTTTCCGTCTTTTTCAGCCAATTAAAATGAAGGCGTACGGTCCATGTCAGCCTCGAGTTGGCATTGTCCTCTTCTTTTTCTTCCTTTGTCTTTACTTCTTTTTAATTTATACCGACAATAACAACAGCTGGTCCCACGGGGTAGGATCTGGGGAGGATAATTTATACCGACAATATTGGTAGATATTATTTAATGACTTATAATTTATGATTTATGTTTAATTAACTATTTATGTAATTTTTGCTTGTTTTACTAATATTTTTTTTCCTCCTTTTTTTTTCTTTATCTCCTGAGCCGATGGTCGAGTGGAAACAACATTTTTGCTCTTTCAAATAAGGATAAGACCTTTATATGTATTACCCTTCCAAGACCTCACTTTGTGAGATTATATTGGGTAATTGTAGTTGTTGGTGAGACAACATTATGAGACCTCTTTTATCTCACTAAATTATAAGACAAAGAAAAGGCATCACAAATTTATGTGTCAATTATATAAAGCCACAAAATAAAATAAATATTCATTAGACAAAAAATTTAAGAATTTTCTTTTTTAAAATTTAATAACTCATATCTTACACTTTTATATTCTTAAAATTATGAGCCAAAAAATTCACCCTAAAACTATAGTGTCAATTATACCGTACAAAATAAAAATTTCCATTAGTCATGAAAATTTAAGATTTTTTTTTTTTTTGGGGTATTTATCACTTATAGTCCGCACAAGAAATTACTTCAATCTAGTAGCAAAAAAAGTATAATATATTATATATTTTTTGACTATTACTTTTGCAGCAGCTATGCAATATTATTTTTTAAAATTTTAACAAAAATTTATGATCTAAAATAAGCTATAAATAATTATGTAGGTAAAAATAGGAGTAATTTATTAAAGGTTAGCTATAAATACTCCTTTCCGAAAGTTTTTCTGTTCACAGAGTTCGAGATATTTGATTAAAACCCACAATATTTACGGTGGCATGAAGAATTGTAATTATTTTAATTATAATGAAAGTTTGACATGGAATTTATGAATATTTAGCCTAGTCTCTATTATATCTATCTAAGAATTTTGTAAGCACATAAAACGTTAGTGATGTCTTATACGTAGCCGTTCATTGCAAAAGGAAGATTAAAATATTAGAAAGGTGGAGGAAGGTTCATGAACCAGAAGACTTTCATAGTAAGAGTAGTATTTATTTAGTAGTATATCCTTTGTTACAAGTTAGTACAAAACTGCCTGCGTCTCGCCGCAGTTGCAAAAATTCATTGGCCCCACAAAGCCTAATTCTTGGCTACGTTTCCAATTCATGCTGCTCCTGGCATGTTCGACACCGTTAACTTGTAACCAACAACAACAATCCAGTATATTCTTACAAGGTAGGGTCTGTGGAGGGTAATATGTAGACAGGCCTTACTTCTACCCGAGAGGGCAGAGAGACTGTTTCCAATCGACCCTCGGCGCATGAAGAAAAGGCAAACAAAAACAAAAAACAAAAATCGCATTAGTTACTCCAGCATACACCTCATAAAAATTATTATCTAAACATAAGATGCATATGTACCATAAAGAAACAGGCATGCAATGATATCAAAACAGTAACTACCAGAAATGACTACCAAAAGAGAACACAAACTAATCATCTATGGGCGGCCCTACCACGCCTCACGCGCCGGGAAATGAGTATGAAAAATCTAGAAACCCCTATCCTACAACCCTGATACTAGACCTCCAGACTTTCCTATCAAGGGTCATGTCCTCGGAAATCCGCATCCTGGCCATGTCCTGTCTAATTACCTCTCCCCAGTATCTCTTAGGCCTCCCTCTGCCTCGCCTCACACCGACCACCGCTAGCCGCTCACAACTCCTCACCGGGGCGTCGAGGCTTCTCCTCCGCACATGCCCGAACCACCGAAGTCTCGCCTCTCGCATCTTCTCATCCACCGGGGCCACCCCCACCTTCTCCCGAATAACTTCGTTCCTAATCTTATCTAACCTGGTGAGCTCGCACATCCACCTAAGCATCCTCATCTCCGCAACCATCATCCTCTGAACATGAGATTTCTTCACCGGCCAACACTCCGTCCCATACAACATGGCCGGTCTAACCACAACTCTATAAAACTTCCCCTTGAGTTTCTGTGGCACTTTCTTATCACACAAGACTCCTGATGCAAGCCTCCACTTCGACCACCCCGCCGCTATACGGTGAGTGACATCCCCGTCTATCTCTCCGTCCCCCTGGATCACAGATCCAAGGTATCTGAAACTATCCTTCTTGGCTATGGCCTGAGATCCAATCATCACGCTCCCTCCCACTTCGCTCGACTCGGCGCTAAATTTGCACTCCAGATATTCTGTCTTAGACCTGCTTAGTTTAAACCCCTTAGACTGGAGAGTCTGTCTCCATTCCTCTAGCCTCTCGTTAACACCGACCCTCGTCTCGTCTACCAGGACTATGTCATCAGCAAATAGCATACACCAAGGAACATCCCCTTGAATATGCCGCGTCAAAGCATCCATCACCAAGGCAAACAAGAGGGGGCTAAGCGCAGATCCTTGATGGAGCCCCATAACCACCGGGAAATGGTCTGAGTCGCCACCCACTGTCCTAACCCCGGACTTAGCTCCATCGTACATGTCCTTGATTACTCTGATGTAGGCTTCCGGCACGCTCTTAGCCTCCAGGCACCTTCATAGTACCTCCCTAGGGACCTTGTCATACGCCTTCTCCAAGTCGATAAACACCATGTGCAGGTCCTTCTTCATATCCCTGAATTGTTCCACCAATCTCCTGACAAGGTGGATAGCTTCTGTAGTGGACCGGTCCGGCATAAAACCGAACTGGTTCACGGAAATAGATGTCGACTCCCTCACTCTGGCCTCGATCACCCGCTCCCAGACCATTAACTTGTAACCCTCTAAAATTAATTAATTTAGTATAAAATAAAGCAACAACGTATAAAAGGAATCTAATCTCTAAATTAATTAATGCATAATCGACAGTTATGCATGGTAATCGCCATGTTTCAGGACTAACGCGAGTATTCTTCCAATCTAGTGGTTGACCAAGTCATTTAGTTGCTAACCCTTGTGTTTGTGTATTTCATTTAACATAGTACATTAAGTTTTTTTTTTTTTTAAATTTATCTACACTGAAAGTGTACACTACATATTAGTATACTTATTGTAATAAGTAATTTATCTTATTTTTTAAGGTACTAATTCCCTTTTTTGTGAATATTAGTCTATGACTAGCTATCATATACGTAGTTGATTTGATGTGAAAATTTCTTTTATATTGGAGAGTACAAAAAAGTTAAAACTCAAAATTTTATTTATATGGTTTGGAGCTTCTCATGCTGCTTCCACCAAGCTCTTCATGTCCTTGACCGTTTCCACCAACCAAGTGTGAACTCTATAATTCATTTCATTTTATTTTTTTTTAGTTCCCTTCCTCTTGGAAAAAAGTATAAGAGAAGCAACCATGAATGAATCAATCAAAAAAATCTTAAAATTTGACTATCATTTTATGAATCGTTAAACTACTAGTACAAAAGTCCTCTTGTATATATGAATCCAAATAAAGCAATAACTCCAAAGTGAATAATGCAAAACATTGTTTCCAAAATGATATTGAAACTGAAATGCAAAGATATAGCTATGGTAGGAAGGGGATTGTGTTCCAAGCGCAAGAAACAAAGCCACATGGGCGTGAAAGAGGAATATGTGAAAAATTAGGTGGGGATGGGGGCAGGAATTAAATAGAGTAGTACTTTTTTATTATATATATATATACATATATCCAAATGAAGAGCCAAAAAAGGAGAGTAGAAATTGTGACGCGGATATCACCTAGAGTCTTTTTCATTTTCATTGAATAGAAGCATATTTGAATATGGCCAACCACGACAAATTCCAAGCTTCTTGGTGCATACGCAGGCATCATAAAGAAACATACTACGGACTACTACTATTATTCTTTTATTGAGAGATATTATTTTAAATTAAACCTACAGTAAATAAGTGGTGTTAGTCCAAATGGTTAAATAGTACGTTAGTGATTGTAAATATTGTTAACGTCATGTATGTGCTGGCCTTTGCTCTCATTAACTTCAAAGTTATTCCAGCTTATGTAGCGCGTCATAAAAAACACTAGTACTATATAAATAACAAATTGTTAGAATGGGGAATCCGGGTAGTGCGAAATTTAGCCAAACAATATTATAATGACAATAATAAAGACAATAAGTTGATAATAACGGTAATTAAAGCAGATAAAGAAGACCTACATCTACAAGCGGAGAGAAGCAATTTCACTATATCAACAATAGTACAAAAGAGAGTACAAAATTAGAGTAAATACTCTAATTAGTCCCAAATACCCCAAGAGAATAACCTCACAAGATCAGTACTCCAAAGAAAGGGTTTACACAAGTGTTTGCCAACACTTACTCTCTTACAAAATAATCTTACTCGCTAAAGGAGGAGGAGAAGAAACAAGAAATGAACAATTCAATTCTTGTTTTGGTGTGTTTTGAAAATGAGCAAAGAGTGCTCATTATATAGGAAGACAAGAAAGAAATGTTTGACCAACAATTGACCACATCCTCTCAAAATACAAGGCTATTTATTTGGCCAACAGGGATTTAAATAAAAAGCCACAAATATGCTAACAAGGCTCACAAGTAAAAAAAAGTCTAAAAAACTAAGGCCATATTTTACACAAGTTACTCCTTGGCCTAGTTTTGGCTAATATAGTAAATTTGCTCCACCTTCTCCGCAAAAGCCTCAATGGGCAAAATCATTTTTCATAGATGCCAACCAAGTTCACGCAAAGCTTGAACTTGACAACTGGAAGAGGCTTCGTAAACATGACAGCAGGATTGTCTCGTGTTGATCTTTTGAACAAAGACTTTTTCTTCAGCAATGGTTTCTCGGATGAAATGATATTTGATATCAATGTGCTTTGTCCTCTCATGATACATCTGATCTTTAGTCAGGTGAATGACACTTTGACTATCACAGAAAATGGTAATATCACCTCGGTGTGAACTGAGTTCACCAAATAGACCCTTTAACCATAAGGCTTCTTTGATCGCCTCGCTCACTGCCATATATTCTGCTTCGGTAGTAGATAAAGCTACTACAAGTTGTAATGTAGCTTTCCAACTGATAGTGCAACCACCAATGTAAAATACATAGCCTGTTAGTGATCTTCTTTTGTCAAGATCACCTGCATAATCTGAGTCTACAAAACCAACCAAAGTGTTAGTATTTCTGCCAAACTCCAAACATGTGTTTGATGTACCTTGCAAGTATCTGAGAATCCATTTCACAGCCTGCCAACGTGCTTTACCAGGGCAAGCCATATATCGGCTTACCACGCTCACTGCTTGCGAAATGTCTAGGCGTGTACAAACCATTGCATACATAATACTGCCGACTGCACTGGAATAAGGTACATGTGCCATATACATCTCTTCTTCCTCTAACTGCGGGGACTGAGCAGCTGCTAACTTAAAATGAGCAGCAAGAGGGGTACTCACTGGTTTAGCATCTATCATGCCAAACCTCTCCAAAACTTTCTCCAAGTACTTCTTCTGGGTCAGGAATAGCCTGTTGGCTACTCGGTCTCTTTTGATCTCCATGCCAAGGATTTTCTTAGCTGCTCCCAAATCTTTCATCTCAAATTCACCTTTTAATTGATTCTTCAAATTGTGAATTGCTGTCAAATCCGTAGCAGCAATAAGCTTGTCATCAACATATAATGATAGGTACACAAATGAACCATCATTTAACTTCCGAAAGTAAACACAACTATCATACATGCTCCTTGAATAACCACGACCCAACATAAAGGAATCAAACCTTTTATACCATTGTCTTGGAGATTGTTTTAATCCGTATAAGGATTTCTTTACTAGCAAACGTGATCTTCTTTTCCTTCAATTTCAAATCCTTCGGGTTGATGCATGTATATTTGTTCCTCTAGTTCGCCATGTAAGAAAGCCGTCTTAACATTAAGCTGTTCTAATTCCAAATCATACATGGCAACTAAGGCAAGCAAAACACGAATAGAGCTATGTTTAACAACAGGTGAGAAAATATCATTAAAATCAATTCCTTGTACCTGACTATAGCCTTTTGCAACTAATCGTATCTTATACCTCACATCTTCAACCCCTGGAAAGCCATCCTTTTTCTTGAAGACCCATTTGCAACCAACAATTCTTTTTCCTGATGGCGGTTTCACAAGAGACCAAGTACCATTCTTGTGGAGAGACTCAATTTCTTCATTCATTGCTATCATCCACTTGGCTGAGTCAACACTAGAAACTGCTTCTGAATATTTTGATGGTTCTCTAATTTCTCCAGTTTCCTGTGCAACAGAAAAAACAAATGCAACATAATCTTCAAACCTTAATGGTTGTTTACTTTCTCTTCTTGGTCTATGTTTGGCTATAGAATACTCCTCTTCTTCCGGTTCAACTTCAGGAGTCTCAACTTCAAGAATTTCAGCTTCTGACTCAACTCCAGGAGTTTCAGCAGTTTCAACTATATTTTGCTCCAAAGTTGATCTTGGCTCAGAAGGATTGTCAATCTCAACCTCCACATGCTTCTCTGTACTCTTCCCTTTATCTGTATTACAAGAACTAAAAGACTCTTTTCTGGAATGTAACATAAAGAATTCATCAAAGGTTACATCTCTGCTAATTATGAATTTTGGTGTCATGGGATCATGATACCATAGTCGGTATCCTTTCACCCCAGAGGCATACCCAAGGAAAATATACTTTTTAGCCCTTGGCTCTAATTTTCCATTATTTACATGCATGTATGCAGGGCAACCAAATATCTTTAAATCAGAATAATTAGCAAGAGTACCTGACCACATTTCCTCTGGAGTCTTAAAGTTCAATGGTGCAGAAGGAGCATGGTTGACAATATAACAAGCTGTAGAGATAGCTTCTGCCCAAAAAGCATTTGTCAACCCAACATTTGAAATCATACAACGAGCCCTTTCCAAGAGAGTTCTATTCATCCTTTCTGCCACACTATTTTGGTGAGGTGTCATTGTCACAGTACGGTGTCGAGCAATTCCTTCATTCTTGCAGAATTCGTTGAATTCATCATTACAGAATTCCAATCCATTGTCTGTTCTAAGCCGCTTAACCTGTTTTCCTATTTTCTTCTCAATCAAAACTTTCCATTGTTTGAAAGTTAAGAAAATATCACTTTTATTTTTTAGGAAATAAACCCAAACTTTCCTTGAATAATCATCAATGAAAGTTAACATATACTTGGCACCACCTTTTGACGGGGTACGTGAAGGACCCCAAAGATCTGAATGAATGTAATCTAAAGTACCTTTTGTTCTATGAATTGCTGGAGATTTGAAACTGACACTTTTCTGCTTCCCGAACACACAGTGTTCACTGAACTCCATATTTCCAGTATTTTGGCCATACAACATACCTCTTTTGTTGAGGATGGAAAGACCTTTTTCACTCATATGCCCCAATCGCATATGCCACAATTTGGTGACGTCAGAATCTGATTTATCTAATGTTGACACTGCAGCAGCTCCTGTAACAGTAGATCCCAATAGAGTATACAACGTACCAGATCTTCGTGCTTTCATGATCACATGAGCACCATAAGAAATTTTCAGGACTCCACCTTCACCTGCGTACTTGCACCCAAGAGATTCTAGAGTGCCCAAAGAGATGAGATTTTTCTTCAAGTCAGGAACATGTCTAACATCGGTGAGAGTTCTCACTACACCATCGTGCATTTTGATTCGGATTGTACCTTTACCAATAACATTGCAGGCAATATTGTTGCCCATCAAGACAACTCCACCTTCAACAGATTTATATGTGGTAAACAAACCCCGATTGGGACACATATGATAAGAACAACTCGAATCTAAAATCCACTCATTGTTAGATTTAAAACGATTATTAGTTGCTAAAAAAATAGTTCCCTCAGTCTCATCAGTAGCTACACTTGCTTCGGCAGTGTCAGTAATTTTATGCTCATTTTTCTTTTCTGTATGCTTTTCTTTGTTTTTCAATTTAAAGCATTCAGAAATAATGTGACCTTTCTTATGACAGTATTTGCACATGATATTTCTGTATCTGGATTTTGATCTTGATTTAAGTCTCTCACTACTTGAATCTTTCTTATTGGATCTACCTCTTACAAACAAGCCTTCCCCTTGGTTCCCACTAGTTCCCCAGTAATATCTCTATCTATTTATTCTTTTGATTTCAAAATAGATTTGATATCTTTATATGAGATATTATCTTTTCCATAAAGCATAGTATCTCTAATATGCTTAAACGACTGGGGTAAAGAAACAAGCAATAATACGGCTTGATCCTCATTTTTGATTTCAGCATCTATGTTACTTAAATCCATAAGAAGAGAATCAAAAGTATCAAGATATGTAAGTATAGAGGCACATTCAACCATATGAAAAGTGTAGAGTTTTTGCTTTAGGTAAAACCTATTTTCTACTGTTCTTTTCATATACAGGGTTTTCAGCTTTTCCCATATGCCTTTGGCTGATTTTTCTGCTGAAACTTCATGCAAAATTTCATTTGAGAGGTTCAAAATGATACCTGCTTTTGCCTTTTTGTCAATGACAGCAAATTTCTCGTCCGTTATTTTTTCGAGCTTCTTCTCTTTTCCTTGTAGTGCCAAATCTAAGCCATCCTGAATTAGAATAGCTTCCATCTTTAATTGCCACATTCCGAAGTTTGCACTTCGATCAAATTTCTCAACATAAGTCTTTGTTAGAGTCATTTTTGGCTATTTAAAATAACCCGTTAGATCCGGCTCTGATACCATTTGTTAGGATCGGGAACCCGGGTAGTGCGAAATTTAGCCAAACAATGTTATAATGACAATAATAAAGACAATATAAGTTGAAAATAACGGTAATTAAAGCAGATAAAGAAGGCACAATCTTAACGTGGTTCAGTCAAGAAGACCTACATCCACAAGCGGAGAGAAGCAATTTCACTATATCAACAATAGTACAAAAGAGAGTACAAAATTAGAGTAAATACTCTAATTAGTCCCAAATACCCCAAGAGAATAACCTCACAAGATCACTCCAAAGAAAGGGTTCACACAAGTGTTTCCCACCACTTACTCTTTTACAAAATAATCATACTTGCTAAAGGAGGAGGAGAAGAAACAAGAATGAGTAATTCAATTCTTGTTTTGGTGTGTCTTGAAAATGAGCAAAGAGTGCTTATTATATAGGAAGACAAGAAAGAAATGCTTGACCAACAATTGGCCACATCCTCTCAAAATACAAGGCTATTTATTTGGCCAATAAGGATTTAAATAAAAAGTCACAAATGTGCCAACAAGGCTCACAAGTAAAAAAAAAGTCTAAAAACTAAGGTCATATTTTAGACAAGTTACTCCAACTCGTTTCTCTCTTATGTTTGAGATGCACTAATTGTTGGGCTTTTAAGCTATTACTGCTTAAAATGAGGTAAATAGAAAATGGAGGGAAATAAAAATTTTAAGTTTCCCCCCGGCAAAGAGATATTGTTTCATATTGAAAGAGGAAGAGATTTTTCATGGGTATATAAGCAATTCCTCTTTTTCTAGCTCTAAAAAAGGTTGAGAAGAAGGCAAGCTTCACGCCATCGTCGTCGCTCGCTCGGCTTCGGCTTTGGTCAATTGATTGATTAATGTTTTGGACAAAATTTATTTGTTAATAGTAAAATATATTTGTTTTAATAACATAATATTAATATTAAATTCAATCCGTTTTTTAGTTGTGCAACTGAAAATTAAACTACTCTCTTTAATTTCCCTTCTTTATTGTTAAAGTAAATAGCCATTTATGTTATGACATTTATGTTGTGGCCGTTTTGCATAAACAGTCATTCTGAAGAGTTGCACCTCTTCAGATTTCAGCCAAACTTTGACTATAAATACAAGGCTTTTCTGCTAAGAATTTTCATAATTTTCTGAGTTTTTCTCCTTTCTTATGCATATTTTAACTTCAAAGAAAGTAACAATAAGTGTGATTTGCTACCGAACTTTGTGTTCGCTGAAACACTAGGGTTTGAAGTACCACTACAACAGTGTGTAATTCGTTTTATCCTGGGAGGAAATAATCCATAACCTTGGGTAGTAGAATGGGATTAAATTCCTTAAGAAAACACTGTGAATTCAGTGGGCTCGAATTAATTTTATGTTATTTCGTTTACATTTCTGTTTATGTTATTTTATTTCTCCAGAATTGTTTTATAAATACAGATAACAAACACTAAATTACCAGAAAGATAATAACAAGGAATGAAGAATTTTATAATTTGATCTGATCATTCCCTAGGACGTGGTCATTCTAAGCAAATCATTCATTTGCATTGAAAATCATACAGTTAGAACAATAAACCTTACCGCAGTTTTTAAATCCGTCCCTTCTCCATATTAACAAACTTCTCCTCCCTTTGTTTCGATTGTTTGGTTTTGGGTTAAGAGAAAAAAATTGTATATACAGAGGAATAGAAAATGAAGTTCCACATCAGTCAGACACGAATTAGAGGAGTTCTGTACGTTGCACTAAATTAATTGAGTATAGGCTCGAGAAAAAATGTCACATACTAAAATTACACTTATTCTGGACCAAATCGACCTTTAATCCTGAATGACTTTGCAATTTTTTCCTTTTCCTCTAAGGAGGGCGCTGCCCTCGTGGTTTAATTTGCTTGCTTTGTGCAAATTTCCAATCTTAGGAAAGATTTTCTTTGTTTTTTACGTGCAATATTTGTTCTCCAAGATTGGCGTATGGATATATATGGTGGGGGGGGTGGGAGAAGTAGGTCCCAAACAGTCTGATCTTAGTTTTACTTGATTAGATTTTTATGTGCAAGTTGCCCTAGCAAGTTGCCAACCTATTGGTCTAGCCAGTTATAAGTGCAGATTGGTTCATTGATCTGACGTTGTTGTCCTCACAAAATTATGATTATATTGTTTTTTTAAGCTGCCTTCAGTCCCACATCCCTGGGAATGGGGTGGCCAGTCCACAAATTTTGGTGGATTTTGATATTCGGAGTGTTGCTTATTCTTTTCTTTGCTTCCACCATTTAAAGTAAAGCCAAATACCTAACAAAAACAGCACACAGATACATCACAAATGTGTTATCCATTTTCACTTTTCAAAGTAATGAATGGTTACAGATTATTGAAAACAAACGACCATTAAAAGTTATATATGATCAGTCTTGGCTCTTGCTATGAGAGACATCTGCCTCTTCAAGAGTTTTTAAGGTCATCTTGTTATTTATATTTCTTCAGGATCCATTTGCTCTGCCCTTACCCCCCCCCCCCCTCTCTCTTCAATTATCCATATATTGTATAGACTTTATTAATACACTCTCCTTTGTTTTTATTTACGATTGAAAGTTGCTGTATTGGATTCCTTTCATTTGAGTTTATGTCATCAACAACTAAGAGGGAAAATGCAAAGAAAAGTATCAGCTTTGGCTTAGAGTTATGTGCTACAGGAGCCAACGAACCCTTTGTTTCCGGAGAATAAGTACAATCTTGTCCTTTAGATGGCAAACTCTCGAACTTAGGATACACACAATTTATTCTCACCTATATTTATACCTACCAATGAATATATAACACGTGACTTCCCATATAATGTTATTGCTAATGTCCTAGTTAAGAGATACACATCATTGTTTACTCGTAAAATGTTACCGTTATATTTTTTGCATGATCTATAGACAAACAAATTAATTTTTGATCCCAAAATAATAAAAAAATTAAATAAAAAAATAACACTTAGCATTGAAATCAAAGAAAATGACAAGCCCCGTTCCTGGAGCAAGGCTTCCAAAGGGAGCAATAAAAATAGCTTGTTAATAAATTGTAGCATAAGTTTTTTTGCTAGAGATTTCGTGTGTTACAATGCTTGTGTTAAGCCACTATTTATAGCTATACCTAAGGAACACGATCCATCGATCATGCCCCTCTTATATAACAATTAAGGAGGCCATAAATGAATATATAACGGTAGGCCATGAATGCCGAAATTCTCTGCAACAACTGCATATTTAATGCTGAGGACTATTCTTCATAAAATGCCATCTGCTAACAAACATCTATTTGCTATCGTTGACCGTGTTCCCATTGGGATCTACTTGGTGCCAATCGAAGCTATTGTTCTCAACCTTTGTTTCCACTCGATTTATTTTTCGTCTACCTCTGGTTCCACGTATCACGCAAATATTTGAGCATTTAATATAAATGAATTTTATCCTATACAATTATCACCTCAATTTATTATTCAACTATAATAAATTAATATATAGCTTGGCGTAATTATTGAATGGGATAACTTTTCACACGACACATGCTGCAACTTAGCTTACTGTGTGACCTCCGCCAATTGAGCTCGACTTGACAACAAGAGTGTTGTCATGAGGCAGCAAAAGTGTTGCAAGATAGGTGCGTGAGTAGCACTAAAGTCATAAAAGGAAACGGACAAGTGATGGCCAAGGCTTTGACGAAGGCGAGGCAGCTTGGAAGGGCTTGACAATGAGTTGCAGGCTAAGGGTGACACTTGATTATGGCAAAGGCATCAAGGAATGAGGCATTGATGCCAGGGCAAGGCAGAAAAGATGAGGCAAAGACAAGCAAATGTGCAACAAGAAGGCAGTACGCTAGCAGACTTGTTATGGCATTGAGTTGCGGCAAACGGGACAAGTTCATGCGCAATGGCAAGGCAAATTTTGCCACAATGCAGTTGGATACATTGGCATTGGCACCTGGTCCAATACAAGTCACAAAATTGGGCAGGAACACTAGAATTGATCAAGTCAATGGCGGTTACGGGCACATGCTGTGCACATGGGCAAGCAGTTGAGCTTTGTCCTAAATGCTGGCAGGAGTTAGCACGTTTTTGGCGCCATGTCCCATGATACTTTAGCATGATTTACATGATCCTAGTACTTGGGGGTGTCAACTACACTAAACTGAAGTAGTAGGCTGAGTGGGCAAGTGTTAAAGCCTAAAAATGGGCAACTATTATGTAAATGGGGTTGGTTCATGTTCTATAAATGAACAACACCCATTCCCATAATAGCATAGAGTCAAAAACATGTAGAGATCATGTTTTGAGTTAGGAAGAGTCCTAAGCCGAGTTTTCAAGAGCGAAAACAATATAAAGCTAAGAGTAGTCTTGTGAGGATCAAAAGTGATCTTCATTTTTGTACACGGATGTACTTCGAGTTGAGTTTCTTTATATGCTCGAGTTAAATACAAAGTTGGGAAAAGAATTTCCTGTATATTATGCCTTTTGTTCACGTTTATTTTCTGTCCCTTCACTATATTTTCGTTGCCTAAAATTAGTATTTTCTTACTACGTTGAAAAGCTGCCTAAATTAATCGAAGTCCAAAGTTGCTAAAATTTTGACTGAGTGTTGGAGCAAGATGAAGTCAAGGGCGAGTCTTGATTTTTGTGCGGGCTATTTTTGAGTAACATAAAATGTGCCCGTGATAACTGGTATCAGAGTGGAGCAGGTTCGCGGTAGAGACATGACGGGTAGTGGCAAATTTCATGGTCTTGTTTGAGAACATGGCTGGCACTAACAATGCACTACGAGATAAGCTAACAAAACTAGAAGCATTGGTGGCAAATGTTCCTGAAGGTGAAGAACTTCAGTCTCTCAAGACTAGACGTGCATATCTTGAGGTAGAAATGGAAAGGCTTAGTTGAGAAAACATAGATCTGAAGGCCGAGACAGTGGTGCTACGACGTGTTGTGGGTGAGGATACTCATCAACGTGGTGTTGAACGTCTCAAGGTGAGAATTCCTGAGCCTAGGGCATTTGGAGGTGCAAGGAGTGCACGTGAATTGGAGAATTTTCTTTGGGATATGAAATAGTACTTTCATGATATTCGTGTGCAAGACAAAGAGGAGAAAGTAACCTTGACTAGCATGTATTTGAGTGATGGTGATAAGTTATAGTGGCGCACTCGTACGGCTGAAGATGAAAGTCTTGATAGACCAAAGATTGAGTCGTGGTAGCGACTTAAAAAGGAATTGCAGGATCAGTTCCTTCCTTGTAGTACATCTTGGATTGCTAGGGACAAACTGAAAAAGTTGACACATACCAGATCAATTAGAGCTTATGTGAAAGAGTTCACATCTTTGATGTTGAGCATTAGCAACATGTTGGAAGAAGACAAGTTGCACAACTTTATGAGCAAGGTGCAATAGTGGGCACAACTTGAGTTGCGAAGGCAGAATATTCAAAACCTCGCAAGTGCTGTGGCTGCGGCTGATGCATTAGGCGATTTTCACATGAGTGAAGAGATTTCTGCTTCAAAGTCCAACCACAAAAAGAAGGACACGACGAAGGAGTAGAAGAAATGTGATAGTGGCAATGCACATGAAGATAAGGAGAATGAAAACATGAAGCTGGAACTTCAAAGAGCAAGGAGAAGGGCAACAAATTCAGTGGTTGTTTCCTTTGTGATGGACCACATCGAGCGAGGAACTGTCCGAACAAGGCGGTGTTAAATGCTATGACTGCCGCGGAGAAGAGGGCTACATTGGAGGCATTGAACAGTGAAAACAAGTTGTTGGTGTCAATGTAATTGTATCTGAAGAGAGAGTAGGTCATGGGGCTTTGTTTGTCAACCCTTTAGGACTCATAAATTGAGTTGACCTCAACGAGGACGTCAAGTTTTAAAGGGTGTGGGTGGTTTGTTAGAACTCTGCCAATTGAGCTCGAATTGACAACAAGAGTGTTGTCATGAGTCAGCAAGAGTGTTGAAAGATAGGTGCACGAGTAGCACCAAAGTCAAAATAAGAAACGAGCAAGTGATGGCCAAAGCTTTAACGGAGGCGAGATAGCTTGGCAAGGGCTTGACAATGAGTTGCTGGCTAAGAGTGACACTTGATTATGGCAAAGGAGTCAAGGCATGAGGCATTGATGCCAAGACAAGGCAGAAACAATGAGGCAAAGATAAGCAAATGTGCAACGGGAAGGCAGTGCGCGTGTAGACTTGTCATGGCATTGAGTTGCGGCAAACAGGCCAAGTCGTGGGCGATGACAAGGCAAATTATGGCACAATGCAGCTGTATGCAATGGCATTGGCGCATGGTCCAAGTCAAGGCACGAAATTTGGCAGAAACATTGGAATTGACCAAGTCAATGGCGGTTACGGGTACATGTTGTGCACATGGGTAGCAGTTGAGCTTTGTCCTAAAAGCTCGCAGGAGTTAGCACGTTTTTTGAGTCATGATCCCATCATACTTTAGCATGATTTACATGATCCTAGTAGTTGGGGGTGTCAACTACACTAAACTAAAGTAGTGGGCTGAGTGGGTAAGTGTTAAAGCCTAAAAAGGGAAACTATTGTGTAAATGGGGCTGGTTCATGTTCTATAAATGGACAACACCCATTCCCTTTTTTGGCATAGAGTGAAAACGTGTAGAGTGCATGTTTTGAGTTAGGAAGAGTCTTAAGTTGGGTTTTCAAGAGTGAAAACAACTTAAGGCTAAGAGTCGTCTTGTGAGGGTCAAGAGTGATCTTTATTTTTATACACGGATATACTTCGAGTTAGATTTTTTGTATGCTCGAGTTAAATACAAAGTTGGGAAAAGAGTTTCATGTATATTGTGTCTTTTGTTCACGTTTATTTTCTGTCCCTTCACTATATTTTCGTTGGCTAAAATTAGTATCTATTTACTACGTTGAAAAGTTGTCTAAATTAATTGAAGTCCAAAATTGCTAAAATTTTGGCTGAGTGTTCGAGCAGGCTAATGTCAAGGCGAGTCTTGGCTGCCGTGCGAATTGTTTTTGAGTGACATAAAACACGCCCGTGACAATTACCATCATTAAGTGAAAAAACAATACTGAGGGGAAAATACATATTACAGCTTAACTTTAACGTTTAAATGAAAAACACATGTCATACATTAAATGCCTCAATACATTGAGGGTAAGTCTTTTTGAATGTTACACTTGAACTGTAGATCAAAAATTTTCTTTTTGTTTGCCATGCTATGGGCTTTCAACTTTAAAATTGAAATTTCTGGATCTTGACAATCAAACTGGCCCTCATTGACTTACTTGTTAAAAGTGTAAAAATGAAAGTTTTGGTCTTCAATATTAAGACAGGGCCCTATTTTGAAGCTCAAAGCGTACGGGCTAGTAATTGGCAAATCAGCCAGCTTACCGGGTCTCGAGCATGTTTCAGCCTTGATTCTGGATCCCCCTTTCTGAGAAAAAAAAATATCAGTTATGTTCATTTATAAGTAGTTCATTATAAAAATTAGTCAATTTATAAAATATTATTAATATTAGCTAATTAGCTATTTATATCCAAAAAAAATATCAAATGTTACCTTTCTTTTTGGTGAAGTTATTAGAATAACTTGAGTACATCTTAAGGAGCTTGAACACTTAAAACTATGAAAGGTAATTTTTACATGTAATTTTTGGAGAGAGAACTTTATTTATTCAATTTTTTATTTTTTATATATGCTTGGCTAATTTTGATAAGTCTATAATTAATGACTAAAGATTGATAAGTTTAAACTTATTTGTGACATTTGTGTAAGTTTTCCTTTCGAAAATTTAGTAAAGGATAAACAGAAAAATTGTTCAAGAATGGAGGGAGCCTTATATTTAATATTTGTTTCCATTTTACAAACATTTGCATAAATAGGATTCTTTAAAAAAAAAATATATATCTAGAATTGGCCTTTTCACTTATCCATTCTCCAGTTACATCTCCACCCATGAAATTTCCCCAAGAAAGGAGGCACATGGCTTCTAGTTAGTTCATTTAAACCTAATATTTTTAATGTGGAAAATAAATTTATGTCACACCTCTTTTTTATATCGCACATATAACGTAAACGTAAATGTGTCACTGTTTAATACTACACCCCCGAGAAGGGATATAATAATAATCAGGGAAGGAGTTTTTCCACTTAAAGGACAGTCAGAACGGGATCAATTTATTTAATTTTTCAGAGTCGCCACTTGGGAAAATGATGGTGTCCCAAGTCACCGGTTTAATCCCGAACCGAAAAAATTTATGACTTCGTATTACAGTCTGCGAAACTAGAAACCTGGAAAAGGAATTCTGTTAACCCGGGAGAAGGTGTTAGGCACTCCCAGATTCCATGGTTTTAGCACGGTCGCTCAACTATAATTTTTTGCTTTTATCTGATTTCTTTACATATTTCAATTATGTGCTATTAATGTTCCGCTTTTCAATTTTTAGAAGAATTGCGACGTCACGAAAACACATTTCGAGTCACACCGCAACCAGTACGCCTATGACTTTAATGCGTTTCGGTTTCGCCGAGAATAAGATTTGGGTCACATAAATGCGCACCCGTGATTAGGAAGGTATTATTATTAAATAACGCGCCTAAAGTAATTTTTGCGTTTGTACTTTGCGAGGGCCATAAAATTTGCTAAACGGCACGCCTCGAAATCTAAGGTTTAATTTATAATAAAAGAGGGCTATTCAATGTGTCATTTTGCTTGGCATGGCATGCCTTAATTCTAATTTCAAAATTAATTAAGCGAGAACTCTGAGTAAGAACTTTGTTCATTATTGAAGAAATGGGCTAGCTAGTTAATAAAAAACGTACCGTCAGTAGAATATTTGTTACTAGGCACGTATCCATAAAGTCCAAATATAACTCAAGCTTTTGCACTCTTAACCAAACCCAACCTCTAAACTAATTTCGTGACACATGGTCCATGAGATAGTTCTTTAATAGATAGCTACTGCTACACTATAGTGAGTTAAACAAAATACACTATAACCATAAAATCAACATAATATGAACCGATAATAATATAAGAAAATCTTGAAACATGGGATTTGACTACAAATAGAAGGCATCTAAAGTCTAAAACAGAGAACTATATACTTAATCAAAACGTAGATATCATGCTGGCTAAAACAGTAGAATTAATCATATAATCAGAACTATATTAATTTAATGTCAGCTCAATGTAGAATAGCTATTTCTTTTAGCCAATCTTCAACTCAGCAACAATTCAAAAATAAAATTCCAATCCAGAAGAAGAGAAATAGAATTTGTGTCAAGCCCAACAAAATAGAGATCAGACAAATAACCAGCTAGAACTCAACGACAATAAACATCCTCAACAGCTTCTTAAATCAATGGCCAATTACAAAAATGAAATGAAATAAATCAGAGGACATTAAAGAGAAAGGGATCAGCACTTCAAATTAATTCCATAAGCTTGAGATTACAAATATGTACCTGAAAGGTTGAATAAACCCATTAGATCTACATTGACAGCAATAGAGTTCAGCAGTGATTTTCAGCAGTAACAATCAAATGATTCAACAACAGCAGTGAATTTGATGAGACCCAGAAAACGATTTCAGAACCTCAAGCATACTGTATTGAATTTCAACAAATGAAACAGTGCTTTTATGGTTTTTTTTTTTGTTGTTTTTTTGGATTTTTTGAAGACAATTTGAAGATAAAAGAGAAGAAAAATGAATCTGAAATATTAATTTCAGATCTGGAATTCAATAAATATTATTGGAATTTTTCTTGGGTTCCTATGGCTAAAATTCTAAAAGAGACCTCTAAAAATCAGATTGAACCCCTATTATTAATGCTGAAAATGCCTATTTATAGGCCAAAATCAAAGAAAATCAGAATTTTAATATATCACTAAAACCCTTTAATTTTTAGCTTGTTGCACAAGTTAGTGCAATTATTCTAGTGAAAGCTACACTAAAACCCCTTCTAGAATAGTCTACCATGTTCTATTTCCCTTGTATTACCTATTGTGCCCTCATTTCCTTTTATTATCTACTAAAACACCTTTTGTTATGCCCAAATTACCCTAAAAGCTCTATATTTATCACAATTATACCAATTCTTATCCCAATTGCACCCTTTTCCTTTTAACTTTATTGCAACTATACCAACTTCATTTACCCCTTTTACCCCTACTTCTTAAGGCTAATTACTTTCCTAATTTTTGTATTTTACTCATATTTTAACCTATTTTCAGAATTGTATTTATCAAATAGCCACAATGAAGTGACTATTGCTTAACTAGCCAATTGGCCCTTCAACTACTTTAAATTCAAATTAATTCGCTAATTAAAAACACATTTCAACTATAGCCAACCCTAGGAAATCTTACAAATATGGCCACTTATGATTAATTATCCAATTAACAAGACTCGGGGGGGGGGACAATTGATAGATGGTGAGTCTTATTAATCGAGACAACTAGCCGCAATTGATTCTATTTAGTAGAACACCTTAGGTTGCTAAGAATCGTGTGATTTCAACTATCGACCTAACTTGAATATAAACTAGTCTAAAGTCGAATTCGCTAATCAAACTTAATCACTAATTTCAGCTATAACCAATCTTAAATATCGAAACAGAATTGTCAACCAAAGTAGTGGGTTTAAGATATACTGCAGATGAACAAAATAATCCAACTCGACTCTAATTATCTACTAATTAATCTCTAATAGATCTTACAACATCAATTTATCGGCCAGTTAAAACTAATCAGTCAACTTATCAACTAAACATTTATCACAGCTATAACCAAGCCCTAAAATTAATTAATCCTAATTCACCGATTTTCAATCAAAACAGAATCATAAACGAGACTAATCAGAGAAGCAAGACTAAGAACAAAACTGGATATTATGTTTTAACAAAGAAGAAACAAAATCAGTAATTTCAAAATTTATCATATGCTAAATTAATAAACAACCCTAATCAGAATCGTATAGTAAAATATAGAAGGAATGACATGCATATAAAGAAATAAAAAAAAAATAAAGACAAAGGAACTTAGCTTATTTCCGTTTTTCTCTTTTTTTCTTATTTTCCTTTTTTTTCTTTTCTGTTTTCTTCTTCTGCTTTTCTTCAATTTCTTGTTCTTGGTGGTTTTTCTTGAATCTTTTCTTGAATTCGAACTCTTCCGGCAGCCTTTCTTGCAGTTTTCTTGCACGTTTAAGTATTTTCCGTCGTTTTCTTAAGGCTTGAGACCTCGATACAGTGTTGAGGGAGTTGAAGAACGACAGGGTGTGAGTTTTGAGTGATTTTGAAGTGGAGGCGCCGCCGTGGGTGGGGTGGCGGCGCCATTAGGGTTTTAAATTTGGAGAATTGTGGCGGTACTTGGAAGTAGCCCGTTGTAGGACTGTGATGGGGAGGTGAAAAGGAACATTTTGATGTTATTATTTTTTTTTTGCCATAGAAGATGCCGGCCGCCGCCATGGGTGGCGGAACCCTAGGCGGCGCGGCAGTGATGGTGAAGAAGAAAGAGAGATGTGGCTGGTTTGGACATAAGTGTTTGTGTGTAAATGTGTTTTAAGGTTTAAGGCTTAGTTAAATTGAAAATGTAATAACAACTCGCAGTCGTCGGATCAAAGAGGTTGGACGGTCAGGATTCAAAAAAGGGGGAAAAGGGACCGGGTTTGGGTTGGGCGTCTAGGCGTTGGGCTTGGGTTGTTTGGGCTGGGGGTTCGGCAGATTTGGGCCTGGGGAACTAGTTATTTCTTTGGCCCAATTTTTGCCTTTGTTTTTCCACTCTCTCTTATTCTCTTATTATAACTATAATAACTTGTATTTTTGTATTAATTTTTTTTTATATTTTTTGTATTTATTCTACTTTGTAATTATTTGAAACTTATTAAAAATTAAACTAATTACCTCTTTTTGACAATTTTTAATTTAAAAGTTAACTATTTTTTTTTATTTTTTCTTTAATTTGTTAAAAAAAATGAATTAACTTCCTAAGAATGCAAATTTTGTATTTTCATTTATCACACACAAATAACACGCAAACAACTAACACAAAATTCACACAAAAATTATAAAAAATAAGGAAAAATCATTTATTTTGAATTTTATAGGAATAACTCATGTGTAGGGTAAAAATCACGTGCTCACAATTTATATATAAAAATTTGTTAAAATTGTATAAAAAAAATTAATAGGAATCCATAACTTTAAGTATACGATAATTTCAATACTAATAATATAAATATTAAATTTATAAAATTTAAATTATGAAGTGTGCGTAAACTATTTGGAGCGGGTATTTTGGTCTACATTTTTTGGGAAAACTGAAGGCGGTTTCCACACAAATTTCTAAAAGGAATTTTTACATTCCTATGCCATATAAGAAACTGTATTACCCTCGATGTTTAAGGTTTGATATAATTATATTTACTATACCTATTTACCAATTCTTTACTATAATGAGTTTTAACGGTACCTTTATTGTACCGTATATCAATGGTACAGTATATTCCTCCAATCCCCACACCCCCACGTTTCTCTCTTAAACACATACCCCTATACATGTATCACCCCGCACCCACGTTTTAAACCATTATTCCCTCTGCTAAAACCAGAGAAACATATGTGACCCCCTACCATTAACGTCCAAATTCAAGTTTTTTCTTCTACAACCGGTCAAAATTGAAATCCAATCTTCAAAGTTCATACACACATTTACCTTCAACTTCAAAAAATTTCAATGAAAAAGAACAAACCTTTAAAGCACAACCCTGAAAAGGCTCTAGAAGCTGATATACCTTCTTTCGATTTGGGTGTATTATCAGAACATTCACCTAAAAAGCAAGGGAAACCTGCACATGCAAATGTAGATGTGAAGCATAGTCTTTCTCCGCATCAAACCAGGGATGAAGCTAGAACTAAACAAAAATATAATTTCGGTGTTGAAGAATCTTCGAGGCCAATCAAACAAGCGGAAAGAAAACAAAAAGAGATAATGTTCGATGATGATTTTGTAGAAGATGTGCCTACCAGTAAACTTGAAAAGAAAGCGAAGGTGGGTCCCAGTTCAAAAACTCCCAAAAAGAAAAATAATTAAAAAAAAGTCCCCTAGTGTTAAATATCCCAAAATTGTTCGAAAATAGTCATTGGTGAAGGTAAGAATTTAATAATTTGTTCACTAGTTATTTCGCTTGTTTTAGTAGTTAAAAATCTTCATATCTCTGTTGTTTTTGATTTGTAGATTTTTTATATAAATATTGTATATAAATTACAAATGTATCTATGCTTTTTTAAGCATTGAATTAATGTGAGATTATTTGTCTTACTTTTAAAGATTAATTGTAGATTTGTTGATCTATTTAAAAATGTTTATTTTTTGTATATTTTTTGAAGTTATTTTGTGGAGAAAATGCAGATTTCTATATTTTTTAATCACTGTATTAATGTTACATTATATTTTATGAATTTTGCAAAATGAACATTTTTTTGCATCCCATAATGTTGATTATGGGGTGCTTAGATTCCAGACATTATGTGACCCTAGCATTCCTAGCCAAATTAAATCGCTTTTGTCTCCAAATAGTTTGAAGCTATTCAAGAAGACATACTTTAGTTATTTACTGTTATTTTCTAATTTATGCATGCAAAATCAAGCTATTCATCTTCTTATGAAGTATGAATTGAATTCATCCGATGCTTCCTATTTTTCAGCTGAGTTAAAAGGTGAGAGGTTAATTTTTGGACTAAGAGAATTTGTAGTAATAACTGGTGTTCGATGTCATACCGAGGTGACAGACTTCGGTTACGCTCCTAATTATATCAGTAAGATAATGAGCAGTTACTTTTCAGACAAGGTAAAAGTGAAGAAGACAGACCTAAAACAGATAGTAACCAACAAAAGTTAGGTAAATGATGAGGATGCAGTAAAGTTATGTATTTTATATCTCATAGAATTCTTCATTTGTCCTTCAAAGAGAGACCATATTGGGTTGGTAGATCATTTTAGGTTTTATTTGATCGAATCCGGTTAGTACGAGACATTTCCATGGGATATTCAGTGTTACAGACAGTTGATTGAATCAGTTAGGTATATGCTAAATTCTTTCATTCATTCTTATCTCATTCGAGGATTCTCACTAGCCATGCAAGTATGGTTCTATGAGTTTTGCTCCTCCGCCAACATTGATATAGCTATAAAGATTTCTAATTTAATCTCTCGCATATTTAACTGGTCAGCTAGTAAGGATCAGATTTGGTTAGTTGCAATTGAAGACATGATGATCAAGCCTGAATGGACGAAGGTAAATTATTTTATTCATGATTATACAATTTACCAATAAAATATCTACAATTTGTATACCTATTATGCCTTAATCAAGCTAATTTATTTTTTATCAATCAGTTCACCAACATAAATGAATCACCTGAAGAGCTTTCAGTGATGTCTTTGCCTGATAAAGTTGAGTATATAATTGAAGAGGTTGAACATGTTTATGAGGATCCCAAAGTTTATGCTCCTCTATTGGAATCCAAAAATCAATTGAAAAGATGAAAATAAGTCTATTCTTCGTAAAATAAGAAAGTTAAAAAGAGGTCTTGAGAAGGTAACATGTATTCCTAAACAATATTGTGATGTATATGTAATAGTGCATCTATTTTTAATGTATTTTAAGATATATTTATAAAGTTAACTATGTATTTTTTTTTAATTATGTAGGTCGATGAAAAGCTTGAAGATTTTAGGAAAGATGTATTTGAAGAACTAGGTAGCCTTTGAGACATGATAAAAGAGTCAGTCAAGGCTGTTTTGCAGGTAATAAACAGTCCAAATGATCAAGTTGATGCAAAGGTAACATTTGAATTTTAATCATATTAACAAAAATATTTATGTAACCTTTATAATAAATATCCTAACTAATATAAAACTTTCAATTTGCTAGGAGTTCAACCAAAAATACTGACCAACCAAAAGACAAGAACAACAAGCAATTTCAGTTCAATAGTGGTGAACCAGTGCAGGTTAGCCCCAGCAAAATAGGTATGTATAATATATCTCCAGTTTATCTATAGTAAATCAACAAAATATCAATAAATTATCTACAACATAACTACAATTTGTCTAATAAATCCAACATATTGGCACAGTTCTAAAGATTTATGTAGATCCATATCATCATAACCTTTTGATTTAACATTTTTAATGACAAAAAAGGTGCACTTGGTGAAGAAAATCATCCAGCACGTGTTGATTTATATACACACTTTGAAGGGGCAATTGATGAAAAGAAGGAAGGTATGAAATTTTATTTAGATATTTTTTCTTTATTTTTCAATATTTTTACCATTCTATTAAGTTAGATATACATGGTGTTACAGAGAGGGAAGTTATGCATGTATAATCTCCAATTCACAGAGTGACAGTAGCAGCTCATAGATAACAGCAAAATCAGGAAGATAACAATGTAGGTGAAAAGGCAGAGTATGTGAATATAGGTGATTCAGTAGCAGCTTAAAGAGAACTCAAAATCAGGAAGATGACAATGTAGGTGAAGAGGCAGAGTATGTGAATGTAGGTGATTCAGAAGACTCCGGAGGTGAGAAGAAGGAGGTTACGCTTGATGATTTTGATCTACCTGATAACTTCTCCCAGTTGGTTAAGTTCAGTGAGCCTATACAAGATGAAATAACAATCATGCATCAAGGTAGAACAAGGCAGCTAGGAAAGCATGTTCGATCACCATTTCTCCCCTTATGCAGTTCTGGTGGCAGCACCTCGGTTGGACCTTAAATTTTTTATCCTAAGCACCTATTTACTAGTGTTATTGGTCAAAGTGTAGACCTTGAGTTGTTGGATCAATTCCACAAGTGGTTATACCACTGTATCGACACAGGTTCAAAGAGGTTAGGTTGCACAATTTAATATTTTTATTCTAATATTCATCTTTTATACATCCACCTCGTAAGAATAATTTCATTTTAATTTCTATTTGTTTATATAGGAGGAAGGCTCCATATTCTATAAAGGGCAATCAAATTAAGCCATGGTTGGATCTTGGAGTGGAAAAGGTTGACAAGAAGGAGTGGTTTGTTTCCTGGCACACCCAGGACAAGTCCTCAATGACTCGGTAAGATTCAATATATTTGATTTGTAGATATTTTGTATAATATGTGTAGATAATTTGTACTTTGACTATAGATGCTTTGTATTCTGATTGTAGATGAATTATAGTTATTTTTATAATTTTGTGTAAATTATTTGAAGATAATTTGTAGTATAAATGCAATCTATTTTTGTTGCAGCCATTAATGTTATAATGTATTACCTGAGGAAAAGAGACAAGTATGGCCCCAACAACAAGACCGGGTTTACTACAACAGATTGTTTGTTCATGTGGTGACCCAAAGGGTCATCACATGTTTTAAATGAATTTTGTGCTTTCGAGGCCTTGAAAACCTCATTTAGAGTTTCCTCAATTTGCGTGCGTAGTCCGGGGGCGGGGGCGTAGCCGAAAAGCTTAAATATGAAATTCTGTGAAAAATGCTAAGTTTTGATATTAAAATAAATAAATTTGACTTTGGTCAACTTTTTGGGTAAACGGACTCGGACTTGTGATTTGACGGACGCGGAGGGCCCGTAGGAAAATATGGGACTCGAGCGTATGGCCGGAATCGAATTCCAAGGTCCCGAGCCCAAGAAATAAATTTTTAAAAGAACTTATTTTTCTGAAATTGTTAAGGAAAAATTAAAACGATATTTGATTGGAACATGTTTGTATCGGGTCCGTATTTTAGTTCCGGCGCCCGATACAAGTCTTATATGTGAATTAAGATATTTCTGTAAAGTTTGGTTTGAAATAGACGTCTTTAGATGTGTTTCAGACTTAAAGTTCTAAATTTAAAACTTAATGAAGTTTGAGGAAAAACTCTAGATTTTGAGGTTTGATTCATTGTTTTTGATGTTATTTGGCGATTTGATCGCATGGATAAGTTCATATGATGTTGTTGAGTTAGTTCATGTATTCGGTTAGGAGCCGCAATGGCTCAGATATGATTCGGATGTGTTTCGGGGTTGTTTAAGCCTTAGAAAAAAATTGCAGAACTGCTGTCTACTGGTGTCCAGTCCTTTGTGCTATGCGATCACATAGCCATGTCCGCGATCGCATAGTGTAAATTTTCAGGAGTCCAGTTTGTTCTATGCGATCGCATAGCTCCTCCAGCGATCGCCTAGTGTTAGCCTGAGAAGCCCTATATTTTTGTCTACGGGATCGCATAGTCCTGTTAGCGACCGCAGTGACCAGCCTGTTTCATCTAGACGATCGCAATGCTCCTTTCGCGATCGCAGTGACCATTTTCCCCTTCCTCTATGCAGTCGCATTACATTCTTTGCGATCGTATAGACCAGCTTTCGCCCATTTATATTTTAAAATTCTAGAATAGTGTCATTACGAAATTCAACAAAAATTCACAAAATCTTTCTTCTCGAGGCTCATTGGCGACCATTGAAGCGATCTTCACCAAAATCTCTTGGGTTAGTAATCCTTAACTTATTTTCTTTCATTTCCTCTAACATCTATTGAAATTCTATGCCTAAAACATGTGAGTTAAGGTAGAAAATTAGGTATTTGGGTAGAGTTAGGGCTTTTTTATTTTTCTTAATTTAGACCTCGTTCTGGAGTCGAATTTGAAAAAAAATTATATATTCAGACTCGTGGGTGAATGGGTGACTTGATTTTGGTCTGAACCTTGTATTTTGACCAAGCAGGTTCGGGGTCGACTTTTGAGTTTTTGCAAAACAATGATGGAAAAGCTATAATTAGGCATTGGGTTCGAATTGTTTAGCATTATTTGATATTATGAAGTCATTTGTGTATAAATATCATTTAATGGGAGCCGAATTCGAAAGGAAAGGCGGTTGGTGAGGATTGAATTGGTCGTAGAAGTTTGAGGTAAGTGTTTGGTCTAACCGTAGCATGAGGGATTAGGAGTTGAGTCCTATTTGCTGTGTGGTAATTGTTGAGTACGACGTAAAGGCATATTGATGAGTATCTATACGTTGGTGTCTAGCATGACCGTGAGTCTTTAAATTGTGAATATGTTGATTTCGTTGTATTTCTCTTGCCTTGGAATGATTTCTATTTGTTGTGAAAGCTTTTGAAAGGAAATTGTGACTTATGAACATCGAGGAGCATTGTCTCAAGTTATATTAAAAATATGAAAATATATGAAATGATTAAACCCTTTAGAGCATTGGCTCAAGTGGTAAAGTGAGATATAAAATAAAAGTGAAAGAAAGGAGAAAGATTATTTAAATTGTTCCCTTGTCGGGATATTATTTCTTATTGATTATTTTGCCTTGCTGGGACGTTGAGATTATTGATGTTGCACCGTTGTCAGGATATTGTTGCTTATTGATTTTTTCCCTTGCTCGGACATTGAGATTATTATTGTTGTACCTTTGCCGTGATTTAATTATTTAATTATGTTCCCTTGCCGGGATTTTCTATTATTATTTTGTTTATTCCCTCACCCCTTATTTTTTATTGTTGTTAGGGTGAGGAAGAGTGTTAAAGCACGGAGGGTGATGCCGTGGATTATTTGCTTATTATGAGGAAATAGAGTAAAACACGACGGGTGATGTCGTACTGCCCGATGTACCATTCCATGCTGATTCTTTTGATTATATGCGAGGAAAGAGAGTAAAAGCACAACGGGTGATGCCGCACACTTGTCCTTGATTTCCCTAATTCTTGCTGGTAATTGAGTGTATTGCTCTTTATGTTTATTTTACTTGTTTCCTGTGGTTACGTGTCTTTATGGTGATGTCATTGATTCCCTTGCCCTAAGTGCTTTGTAATTATTGCTTGGGTGAGGAAGAGTGTAAAGTACGACGGGTGATGCCGTGTATTATTTTGGTGAGAGAGTGTAAAAGTAAGAAGGGTGATGCCATGTACTTATTATCGTTTGTTATAATTTCTTGTTGTTATCAGTTCAAGTACATTAATTGTCTTATTCCACAATTATTGTGATATGTATGTTGACATTTCCTTTATTATGTTACTTGTTATTATTTGATCGAGGTATCCTTGTGCACCATTACCCATGAATTTATGCTATAATTCTTACATGTTTATGTATTTTAATTGCTACTTGACATTTAGTATACCAAATATTAAATTGCCTAATTGTTCTTAAATGCTACTTGTCATTATTTGTTTTTCTCAGTGATTCATAATTTTTTTTGTACATGTTGTCTTATGAATTCGTATTGATTGTTGCATTTGTTGGAGTAAATTTCATTTGGAAGAACTGTTGATATATGAAATAGAAGCGGGTGGTACGCCTACCACAAGATATGAGAAACGGGATCGAGTTGCACGCCTGTAACGAGTTGTGATTCAAGAGTGAAATCTGCCTTTGTTTTCCTTATCATTGTTAGAAGTTGAATTTTGGTTTCCTCATAATTCTCTTGAGATTCTGCTTTATCTGTTATTGCCGGAAGCATGTTTCCCCTCCCATCTTTATTTGTTTATTTCTGAGTTACTTTTCACTATATAATATACAACCATAAGTTTATTCGGTGGTTTGGTCCTAGCTTTGTCACTACTTTACCGAGGTTAGGCTAGGTACTTACCAGCACATGGGGTCAGTTGTGCTGATACTACACTCTGTGCTATTTTTCACAGATCCAGGTATCGGACAGCAGTAGTAGCTCAGGAGCCAAGCTTCAGTTTATGAGACACCGAGATAGCCTTGCAAGCGTTTGCAGGCCCGACCTCTCCTATATCTTTATTTATGATCTTGTTATGTCTTATATTCGAGATAGATAATGTTACTTTCTTTCAAATGATTGTATGCAGTAAATCTTAGTAGTCTGTGAATGTTGTAACACCAGTTCTGGGTAGAGGTATATGTGAAACTTCCTTATTATTTTGGTTTATTTCGTTTAAGCCTTCCGCTAAATTACGAATTCTGCTATTGTTCTATTATTTACTTCCTATTAATTAAATTGGTAAAAGGGGATTTACAATAAAAGTAGTTACGAATTTTTAAGGTGTGGCTTGCCTAGTTTCTACGCGTAGGCGTCATCACGATCCCGAGGGTGGGAAATCCGGTTTTTGACAAGCTGGTATCAGAGCTCTACGTTACATTGGTCTCACAATTCACGAACAAGCTTAGTAGAGTCTGAGGGATCGATACGAAGACGTTTGTATTTATCCTTTAGAGGCTATAGAGCTAGGAAAAACTTTCACTTCTATTTTTTTATTGTCGTGCAATTTTGTTCTCTCAGTACTGAATTGAAATCTCTACTCTTTTCCTTTTGCGAATGGCGAGGTCATGTACTATTTCTTCAGTCGAGCAGCAACACAGACCGACAATAGATCAGCTACGTCTTCAGAGGCTTTGTGGAAGTGGGATAATTTTTACCAAGCTCTTTACATCAATATTCGGCGATGCATCTACAGAGGATCCCCAGGATTACCTAGATAGTTTCCGCTAGGTTCTTCAGAACATGGGGATCGTTGAGACCAATGGGGTTGATTTTTCTACTTTTTGCTTGTGAGCCAAGACCTGTTGGAGAGATTATTGATTGGCTAGACCAGCTAGATCACTAGCTACGACTTGGGAGCAGTTCACACACTTATTTCTGGAGAAGTTTCTCCATATCAATTAGAGAGATGTATTATAGGTGCAGATAGAGGTATTAGAGGTGGAGGTAGAGATGCTAGAGGTGGAGGTAGAGATGCTAGAGGTGGAGGTAAATGTATTAGAGGTGGAGGTGCAGGTATTGTTCTGGTTTATGATAGAAATGCTTCAGTGTTATTTGATCCAAGGTCTACGTATGCGTATGTATCATATTTTTTGCACCGTGACTGGTCATGCCTAGAGATTCATTGAGTGTTCCTATTTATGTGTCTACACCAGTGTGTGACTCTATTATGATCGATCGAGTCCATTGTTCGTGTATAGTGGTGATTGGAGGTTTTGAGACTCGTGTAGATTTTTTCTTTTAGACATGGATGAATTTAGTGTTATATTGGGATGGACTGGTTATCACCTTACCATGCTATTTTGGGCTCTCATTCTAATACTGTGGCCTTAACTTACCTGGTATGCCTTATTTAGAGTGAAGAGGGATTCCTGGTCATTCTACCCACAGTGTTATATCGTATGTGAAGGCTCGACGTATGGTCGTAAAGGGGTGTTTGGCCTATTTATCCTACATTCATGATTCTAATGTTAAGATTTTTTCTATTGACTTTGTGCCCGTTGTTTGCGAGTTTCCTAATGTTTTCCCTTCAAACCTGCTGGGTATGCCACCCGATGAGGTTATTGATTTTTTGTATTGATCTGGTACCGAGCATTCAACCCATTTCTATCCAGCCATATCGTATGACCCCGCCGGAGTTGAAAGAGTTAAAGGACCAGTTGCAGGATTTGCTTGAGAAGGGTTTCATTAGACCTAGTGTTTTTCCTTAGGGTGCGCCAGTGTTATTTGTCAAGAAGAAGGATGGGTCAATGAGAACGTGTACCGATGACCAGCAATTGAAGAAGGTAACAATCATGAATGAATATTCACTGCCGAGGATTGATGATTTGTTCGACCAGCTACAGGGTGCCAAGGTATTTTCCAAGATTGACTTGCGATCTGGCTACCATCATGTAACAACCCGACCCGTCATCATGTGTGTTACCATCCTGTTTCCCCATTATATGCGTGTTCATGTTTCAATATGTGTTTTTGGTGAGTTTGAGCCAATTCGGATCGAGTTTGGTTGGAAATGAGACAAATAGTCTCTTAGAAGAAGGAATAGTTGAGAAAAGTCAACTGGATGTTGACTTGTGAGTTAGAGAGATCGGAATCGATTCTGATGATTCGGTCAGCTCCGAGAGGTCATTTGTGGCTTAGGAGAGTGATCAAAATTGAATTTAGAGGTTCGGTGTCGAATTAGGCTTGAATTGGCTAAGTTAGAATTTTGGCGGAATCCGATTGATAGGTGAGATTTTGATCCGGGTGTCAGAATGGAATTCCGATAGTTGCAGTAGATTTGTTAGTTGATTTTGGATATGTCTGCAAATTTGTTTTAAATCAAAGAAAATTTGTTAGTTTAAAACATTGTGAGTGGTTGTGCCACTCCTGTGGGGGTGGTTTTTCCTTTTCCTCTTTCCCTCGCTCGGTGTTCCCAAAACTTGTTGGGGAATGATGTCATTCGCTGGGGATGATATTCCTGCTGGGGGTGGATTTTCCATTTATCCCTTCCCCGTTCTGTGTTTCTCAACTCGCTGGGGGTTATTTTGTTGAAGATGAATTTTCCTTTCTTCCTTTACCACTCTGTGTTGTCCGACCACCTCGAAACTTGCTGGAGATAACACTGCTGGGGGATTTTCATTTACTCAAAATTGGTGTTTCACTCTTCTGAAGGCTGTTGGGGATGACACTGGTTCAAAGACCACTTTCCTTGAGGCATGTCTTATCTTCCTTCTTCCCCAAGTGGGACTTGACTTCCAGAAAATTTTCAAAATGAAAAGAAAATTTTCTGCCCCAGTTTAATAATCTTCCTTGCACCATACTTCTCTGCCATCAATGACATTTCCTTGCATTGCATAATAATTAGAAAGCTGGTGGCAAGTTTTGAAGTTATTTCTCACTTGTTCTGACTGGATAGACTTTGATGGGGAATTTTGATAAAAAGGAGAAAGATAAAAAGAAACAAAAATAAAAGACAAAGGAAAAGATGACTCTCTAACAAGAAATAACTATAAAAACTTATCAAACGCAGATACAAACTCTACTGGTCATGACATGCACATATGGACTATCCTCCGTCGTTAATCGCCTTTCACAATTTTTGTCTTGTGATTTCCATCTAATTATCACCTTTATTTGACTTGTAGTGCTCGAAGGTTTTTCACTTTCAAGCCTCTCTCATTTTGGTTTTCTCTCAGCTTTCGTCGCCTTATGGTGCCTGTGAAGGTTTTCACCGGTAGGATTCTCTCATTTTTATTACTTTTTAGTTGGGGATTGGGGTGTCACTGCTAAGACTCTCTCGTATTTCTTTTCTGCTGGGGATCAGAGTCTTTTCTACTGGGAATCAGAGTGTTATGTTCTGATGAGACTCTCGCATTTGCCTGACTTGGCCTCTTTTGAAGACTGATCGGAAGGTCTTTCTTTGGACCGTAATGTGGGATTTGGATAGGGCTAGAAAGAAAGGGTATTAAAGGCTCAAAACAAATCAATTTTGGGTTCAAAATTTACAAACTTCGGACCTAAATTTATTTATAATAAACATAATTTTGCTTTTTCCCAGTTTCTTACTTGGGGACTTTTGATTTTTTACTTACACTATGACCGAGCTATGAAGCGCCTACGTATACTCTTTGAGGAATCATGTCAAACATAGTTCCCAATTCCTCTTTGTTCTAGTTTTCCTTTTCATTCATTTTTTTTCTTTTTCTTTATCTCTTTCTTTTCTTTTTGTTGTTTTTGTTGTAGTTTTTTTCTTTTTCTTTATCTTCCACATTTGTGTTTCTAATCTTTGCTACTGATTCTGAAGGAGGGGTATGAAAGAAAATGAATAAGGCTCAAAAGGGGTAACGAAGGATACAATGTTTGGATAGCAGAACAAAATGCCTTCGTCATTCCAATCATCAAAACATACTAAGTGCAAACAACACGATTAACATTCGTTATATCTTTAAAGCACTGTTGGGCAACACTCTCATTTTCATTATTATGAACGACCCCATGTCAATTTGGCCAGCTTGTCGTTACGATTTTCTTCCTATTTTGCTTGCCCCGGTTTCACATGACTCGAGTTCTAAATAATGTCATACCGTTCTTATTTCCTTTTAAAATCTTGATCATCTTCCAATTACTTCATGATTAACTTTTAAGATTAGGCCACAATTATGCGTGCATGTCATGTCACTAGTGTTGACAGAAAATGACTATAAAGAAGGAAGACTTAAATCGAAGAAAAATGACTCGAAATAATGGCAAACAAGAGAATTGCATTAGACGGACTAGGAATGAATTAGTACAACAAAACAAACACAATAAACTGGGGTACACCCTTGGAACAAACCTAGACAATACTAAATAAGGTATTACGACCAACAGAAAACTAGACAAAATAGAATGATAAAAGGGTTTGAGTTACAAGACAATATCCCGATTAACAACCCTGAAATAATCTGGACGACAGAAATGACAACAAAATAAGCCACCAAAAACTCTACTTTGGTTGACCGAGAAATGGAGAGTCTTCCCAATTACCAAGCACGACATTTTGGCCACTGAGCTTTGCATCAATATTACCAAGGCCACTATCTGCTTTAATATTTTTAGCTTTACTCAATACATCCCCACAAAGTATGAATCATGGCATGCAGGTAAAGGATCCTGTGTGATATTCTGGGTGTCACTGTCTTGGATCTCAATCAGGTTTTCCTTGATCTTGTGTTTCCGGCTTACCACAAACTAACCACCTCAATTTTCTCAAAAATTAAAAATAAAACATGTTAGAAAGGACCCAGTCGGTCCTTATTATTATCAACATTTTTCACTTTTTTTTTTGATTTTTTCCCATCATTTTTCATTTTGTTTTGTTTTTTTATTGTGGTCGAATCTTATGGAGATTGCCTACGTATCATGACCCCGCATGAATTAGACCTTGCGTAGTTCGGTTCGATAAAAGGTAAACAACAATAAAACATTTTTTTGAATTTTCATTTAAAAAAAACAAACTTGATTATAAAGTTTAACAAACTGACCATACTAACAGACTTTGACGAAAAGAATACTTACAGACTTGAAAATCAAATACCACATACTTTAATCAAAAGAAATATAAATTAAAAAACAAACTGGCATATTCCTTCCATTTTTGCAAATTTCAACCAGATGGTTGTTTCTTTAAACGTGGTCCCTTCTCAATTTTACATAAATTTTGAGGTCGGGAAGGATTATTTTACAAACTTATCCATTCTTTTACGAAAATAGCCTTTCGGCAACTAAAAAAATACTCTAAGGCTATCTCGGCAAGAATGATTTAATACATTGCCGAAGATGGCTCGGCTTATTTTGACAAAAAAAATCCAAAGGGCATTCACTTGCCTGTAAACGCGTGATTTTTGACCCTCCCCGAGATTTTTTATATTTTTCAGCGTAAAATATTTAGTTTCGTTTTAATATAGCTATTTTAGCTAAATTTGACTCTTTTACTTTATTTTTACCTTAAAATGAAAAATAACAAAAATATAGTTTTATTAATGTTTCGTAGTCATTTTTAAACTTGAAAAATACTAAAACAGTACTTTACATTTTTATCTTTTTATAAAAACGAAAATAATAAAAAAAAATAGTCTCATTAATATTTTGTAGTTATTTTAAACTTGAAAAATATAAAAAAAGTACTTTATATTTTTATCTTTTTATAAAAAATGAAAATAATAAAAAATAGTTTCATTAATATTTTGTAGTTATTTTAAACTTGAAAAATATAAAAAAATAGTTTTATTTTAATTATGAGTATTATAGTTATTTTGATTAACTAGGATTAATTAAATAACACCATTCTCGGTTCCGGGCGAAGAATAATATTCGGGTTCAAACTACCCGGTTTTATAATTTTCGGACATAGCCCATAATAATCCGAGTCCACCACACGTGGGGGACACACATGGGGAACACGGACAGAACACGAGGAAGACCCATCACTATTGGGTACCCAACCCCACGTGAGAGACCCATCATTTTGGTCTTGATATATTGGAAATACAATAGAATATAGAGGAGAAAGAGAAACTACAGTAGAGGGGGTCACGTGAAAAGGAGGACTAAACAAAAATAGAGGACAAAAAATTTGCTTCTTAAAAAGAAAACAAGAGAACACTCTAAGGGGAGGACTCTGCCGCCACTCCCTTCCCCATTTTTGGTTCTTTCTTCAACAAGGCTTCTTCCTCATTTTGAAAGAGAACAAATGGAAAAAACAGATACATAAAGGGGCTGGGATAAAACAAGAGGGAGGGGAGGCTACACTAAGGGGCTGGACAAGATTTTCAAAAGAGAAAGAGAAAAAAAAATGTTAATGCGGCTTCTTCTTCAGGAAGGAACGAAAAAAAAACGCTGGAGCTCTCTTACGCCATTGTCGACCACTTTTCGTCGACAAGTTTCACGTCGAGACTGCTCCATCACTCCAGCAGTCTAGCTCTGTCGACCAACCACCCTCGCCACTGTCGCAATCAAGCAGACGAGACTGTCGTAACCAAGCAGCCTCGTCGTTCACCAGCGACACACAACCCGTCGTTCGTCGTCGTCACGTCGACCACCAGTGAAGCGACGCCATTCATCCTTAGTCGCTAGCTGTCCAGCAGTGAACCCGTTTCTATTTCTGTCACGTCCAGCAGTGAACAAAAATGGGGTAGTTGAACAGTGAGTCATCCCGAATAAAAATAGGTGGCTGTCCAGCAGTGAACCCGTTTCGATAGCTGCTGCCATGGCGTTCCGGTTCGTGTTTTCCGTTCGAGGTTGTCGCCGGTCTTTGGTTGAAGTTCCGTTCTCCGGTCACGCAGCATAGTCGAGCTTTGCTGAGATCACAATGCAATACAAAGCGAGATCAACCTAGAGGATGTTCAAAAGTTAATGGATGATACAGCAGAGGCAAAAGCATATCAAGATGTAAGCTCTTTCACAATATGATTCTTTTTTTTTCTCTCCTGTGGTATCTGTGAAGTCTTTAATACCTCTTAGTTTTAATTATGGCTCCATTTCATTGTAAAAGATAAGCAAGAAACAGAAAAATTCCGCTTGAAACACTCCAAAAAGTTCAATACTCTTCTTTCTGAAAGTTCAGATGTCAAATAACTGTCCGTCTGATGTCAAGTCTGCATTTCATCACATTCATTTCCTTTTCAAACTTTTGAAATGTTCATTTTGATCGAAATGATATAGTGGTAGTGTGAAAAAAAAAATCTTACTTGGCATATAACCTTTTAAAAAGTTACTTGTCATAGATAATAGCCAATCTGTGTTGGTGTGTGAATTTGGGTATATAAGCATTAACGTGAAAGTTGAGTTTTAATAGTATTTCAATTACTAGAAATTTATCCATGTCCTGTTATACCGTTATTAGCGGAAATAAAATATACATCGATTCATAGCATTTCAGTTTTTGTTTATTGATTTCTGTCTCGATTGATCTGTCTCGACTGATCTGTCTCTGTTTGTTGTTGTTGGTGTTGAGCTTCATCAATTTTATG
Source organism: Nicotiana noctiflora (assembly GCA_032618575.1). Classification (NCBI taxonomy): domain Eukaryota; kingdom Viridiplantae; phylum Streptophyta; class Magnoliopsida; order Solanales; family Solanaceae; genus Nicotiana; species Nicotiana noctiflora. Next base: position 146,348 of record JASVEL010009133.1, on the reverse strand, counting down.
GCCTCGTTAGAAAATCAAATACACGGGGCCCTCAATTAATTGTTATATAAATTTAGACTCGGAAGGACCGTTTAGCGAATTTCACGGTCTTTCCCGAAGTTAACAAAGACGGAGAATCTTTAGGCACGACTGTAATAAAATTACTTTCCTAAATACGGGTGCGCATTTATGTGACCCAAATCTTACTCTCGGCGAAACTGAAACGCATTAAAGTCACAGGCGTACTGGTTGCGGTGTGACTCGAAATGTGTTTTTCGTGACGTCGCAATTCCTTAAAATTAAAAGCGGAACATTAAAAGCACATAGTTAAAATATATAAAGAAATCAGATAAGAGCAAAAAATTACAGTTGAGCGACCGTGCTAGAACCACGGAATCCGGGAGTGCCTAACACCTTCTCCCGGGTTAACAGAATTCCTTATCCAGGTTTCTAGTTTCGCAGACTGTATACATAGTCATAAATTTCCTCGGTTCGGGATTAAAACGGTGACTTGGGACACCATTATTTTCCCAAGTGGCGACTCTGAATAATTAAATAAATTGATCATGTTCCGACTTGTCCTTTAAGTGGAAAAACTCCTTCACTGATTATTATTATATCCCTTCTTGGGGTGTAATATTAAACAGTGGCACATTACATTTACGTTGTGTGTGCGGTGTAAAAAAAAGGAGGTGTGACAGCTCTGGCGACTCTGCTGGGGATTGATATATCCAGAACTTCGGTTCAGGGTTTAAGAATTCGAGCTCAGTTAAATTGTTGTTTTTGCCTATATCTGATTTTATTATATGTTTAATTAATGTGCTACATGTCTACCGCTTTGATACTAGTTGCACTCTATATACAAACTGCTATATGTTTACCGCTTTGATATTGCGTGAACTGTATATAAAACTGTGCCGAAAACCCTTCTCTTCTTACCTCCGGGGATGTGCTTACTGGTTGAGACTCCCCTTTCTGTTAGTGTCAATACCAAAAATAAGAAAAGAGGCAGGATAAGTTACAAAGCCGGACGATCCCGCGGGTCCCCGGTACGTAGCCCCCTCCTCAATCCGAGTTGTCCGCTCGGGTACACAGTCTAGTACCAATGAAAAATCAGGATATTGAGCCTAGATTTAAGACGTTTATTTGCATCATATCTGACTTAGGGGACTCAACACAGGGGTTGGGTCCGTCTAGGACATGGTGATCCGGTAATCAAAGACCGAGCATATTATATGTTGCATTTATTTGTCTTGTATTATTATGATGATTGGTTAAATTCCTGAAAGAAATAGAATTTTGGAATAGAAAAATATCAAAATATTGACGAAACGCTGTCGGAAAATTTAGAAAAAATAGGTATAACAATTTTGTTGAAATAATTGGTCAAAATAATCTGACCGAACTACGCAGGTTTGATTCTCGCCATTAGGTGGGATACGTAGGCAATCCTCATCGGGTCCAACCACCCCTTCAAAAAATTTAAAAAAAAATGTCAAAGTTTTAGTTTTCAATAAAATCAAAGTGTTGCTGTTTTTGAAAATAGCCGAATGTTCCGAAAGGACGCCGGAAGGTTGTTTTTGTAAAAATGGCCACTTTGAAGACTTTTCTTTTCTTTTTGAATAATGGCCTTGAAATATTCCATGTGGAAATGTTGAAAGGCCGTATCCGAAAAATCAAGTTTGAGTTTACCACCCCTCTCAAAAAATTTAAAAAAAAATGTCGAATTGTAGTTTTCAATAAATCAAAGTGATGCCGTTTTTGAAAATAGCCGAATGTTCCGAAAGGACGCCGGAAGGTTGTTTTTGCAAAAATAGCCACTTTGAGTCATTTTTAATAATTTGCGAGCACAGCCTTGAAATATTCCTTGTGGAAATGTTGCAAGGCCATAGCCACAAAATCAAGTCCGGGTTCACACCCCTTTTGCAAAAATAACCAAAAAATGTCAAATTTTTTATTTTGTTATAAATAAGTCGGGTGATGCTATTCTTGCTTAAAATAAGCCGAATGTCCCTCAAAAGGACGCCGGAAGGCCGTTTTTGCAAGAATAGCCACTTTGAGTCATTTTAAATAATTTGCGGGCATAGCCTTGAAATATTCCCTCGCGGAAATGTCGAAAGGCCGTATCCGCAAAATCAAGTTTTGAGTCATCACTCAACTTTACAAAAATAACCACTTTATCAAATAAGCCATTACATGGCCGGAGTTTTGCTGAAATAGCCACATTTTTGCATTTTAACTTCCTCAGTCTTGTGTTGGCCTGTGTCGGTGCTGAATGATGCCCCATAGGCCCCAGGATAAAATTTTTTGAATTTGCATCTTCTTAAATAAAATTTTGCAAAAAGAACCACTTTGTTTAAATAAGCCATTACATGGCCAATTTATGAAAAATAGTCTTGTGTTGGTTTATGGTGATGCCGAACGATGCCCCATGAGCCACAGGAAAAAAAAAATTTCAAGTTTATCTTTCTTAAATAAATTTTGCAAAAAATAGTCGTTTTGTCAAATAAGCCATTAGGTGGCCAATTTTGTAGAAATAGTCATAATTGACACCAAAAATATTCTTATTCTTGTAGAAATCTCCTACACAAGTTTATAGTTGGAGTCGGCTTCTATAATTCTCCTTCAAAGAAAAGAAAAAAAAATCAAATAAACATCTCTTTATTTCTTGCATTAATTTGCAAGAACTACGCTCGGTCTGATTCATGCGGGGTCATGATACGTAGGCAATCCACATAGGATTCGACCATTTCCATAACCAAAAAAAAAATGAAAAAAAAACTACAAAAGAAAAATAAAAGGAAAAATGAAAAAACCACAAAAAGGGAAAAAGAAAAGAAAGATAGAAAGAAAAAAGAAGAATGATCAATAAGCAGGATATCTTAACGCTAACGTGATGACTTCGCTTTGTTGTGTTCGTTTCCAGAAAGGTGGTTGGTTGTGGTTCTAAAATAACTCTTCCCTGTAACACAAAGTCAGAGGACAATGGCAGAGAATCTCAAGACTGAGTGGGTTGGTACCGATACCCGACAACAGCTGGTTGAACGGAACCACGGGTTAGTAGAAGAAGTCAAAATATTGAGACAACATGTGGCTGACATGTATCGGGCGTGGATGGATGGAAAAGCACCACCCCCGCCACCACCTAGCTTCCCGGACTCTGTCCTTACCCGTACACTGAACCCGATGCCAGATGATCCCTCACACTCTCCATATATACCCACCTATCACAACTTTTCCAACCACTCGAGTAGCTCAATTACTCGTCCCCCAGCTATGTTTTCACAACGCTACTCCCGTCCCCAACACCACTACTCTCCCCGGGACACCCAAAATCGTACTTCACCTTCCAAGTACCCAGCTCCACAAAAAGCCTACCAACCCCCACGAACATACCGGAAACCCCCTGGGTCAGGTTTCAGGCCAAATAAGGCATTTAGGGAGGAGAGTTTGCTGAAGCGAGAAAAGGCTCTTACCCCTATCGGAGAATCCTATGCAAGTCTGTTTGAAAGGTTAAAGCATGTCGGCCTCATTACACCGCTCCCCGAATATACTCCCGATCCACGTGCAAGAAGCTTCGATCCTACCGCACGATGTGCATACCATTCCAATGTCAGAGGGCACGATATTGAGAGTTGTCGTACCTTGAAAAAGGAAATAGAAAGAATGATTCAAAAAGGATGGTTGATTGTGATCAATGACGATGATAGAGAGCACACGAATCCTCTGGGGGTATATTGATTGAAGCTAAAAATGTTGAAGGAGATGGAAGCCTCAGCCAATATTGATGCAGAACTTAGTGGCTAAAATGTTGTGCTTGGTAATTGGGAAGACACTCCATCTTTTGGTCAGCTAGATGGAGCTTTGGTGGTTCGTTTTTGTCGTCATTTCCGTTGTCCGAGTTATTTTCAGGGTTTTCTTGTGGTCAAACCCTTTTGTCCTAGCAGTTTGCTTTGGTCTTGCCCAGTTTTGTTTCAGGGCCGTACTCTAGTTTGTTTTGCTTGTTTTGTCATTGAACCATTTCGTCATTAGTTTAATGAAGCTTTCGGCTTTTGTTACTTCCGGTCATTTTATTTGTTTAGTTCTTTTTACCCTTTAGATTTGTCTTGTGCTCAAACGCCGAATCTAGTGACACGACATGCGCACACATAATCGTGGCTTAATTCTAAAAGTTAATCATTAAGCAATTGGAAGATGATCGGGTCATCTAAAGGAAATAAAAACAATTTGAGACTATTTGGATCCTGAGTCATGTGAAACCGGGGCAAGTAAAAAGGAAACAGTCAAAGGCAAGTTGGCCAAAATTGACATGGGGTCGTTCATAATGAGAGTGTTGCCCAACAGTGCTTTAAAGATATGACGAATATTAATTGTGTTGTTTACGCTTGGCATGTTTTGAAGATTGGAATGACGAAGGCATTTTGTTCTGCTATCCAAACACTTTATCCATCGTCAACCCTTTGAGCCTTATTCTAAATTCTTTCATACCCCTCCTTCGGAATTAGTTGCAAAGACTAGACACACAAGTTTGAAAGGTAAGAGAAGAAAGGGATAAAGAAAAAAGAAAAGAAAAAGAAAACAAAAAGAAAAGTGTATGAAAAAAGAAATTTGAAAAAGAGGAATTGGGAACTACGTTTGACCTGATTCCTCAAAGAGGATACGTAGGCACTTCAAAACTCGGTCATAGTGTAAATAAAAACCAAAAAAAAATCCCCAAGCAAGAAACATGGGCAGTAAAAAAAAAACAAAAATGTGTTTATGTAAGGAAAATATAGGATTCCGAAGGTTGTAATTTTGAACCCAATTTGTTTTATTTTGAGCCTTTAATACCCTTTCTTTCTAGCCCTGTCCAAACCCACATTACGGTCCAAAGAAAGACCTTTTGACCAATCTTCAAAAGAGGCCGAGTTAGGCAAATGAGAGAAGTTTCATCGGGACATAACACTCTGATTCCCGGCACAAAGACTCCGATCTCCAGCAGAAAATAGGATAGTCTTAGCAGTAACACCACCAATCCCCAACGGAAAGTAACACAAATGAGAGAGTCTTAGCGGTGAAAACCTTCACAGGCACCATAAGGCGATGAAAGCTGAGAAAAAAAAAACCGAAATGAGAGAGGCTTGATAGTGAAAACCCCTCGGGCACTACAAGTCGAATGGAGATTGGAAATCAGATGGGAAAGCCCCAGGCGAAGATTACAATAGCCGGTTTAACGACGGAGGATAGGCTATACGTGCATGTCATGTCCATTAGAGTTGGTATCCACGTTTGATAGGGTTATTTTATTATTATTTTTTTTTCTTTTTAGAGAGTCATCCTCCCTTTTGTCTTTTATTTTGTTTCCTTTTATCTTTCTCCTTTTATCAAAATTCCCCAATAGAGTCTGTTTGCAAGAGATGACTTCAAAATTTTCCATCAGCTTTCCAATTATGCAAGACGAAATTTGATGGGTACACCCAAGTGGTATAAATCAGGAGGGATCAAGCGCAAGACCAATGTCCATCAGGATATTCCCCAGCAATAGGAAAATGACAAAGGGGTGGATTGGTGTCAATGAGGATATCGCAAGGAAGGTTAATGACCTCAAGGTTAATGGGACTCAAAGGTCGGGAAATGCCCATTCCTTAGATATGCCGCAAAGGAAGGGGAGATATCCCCAGCAGAAGAGGTATTTCCAGTGACAAGGGTGAACAAAGAAAATGGTTCGCCAGTAAAACATGCAAGGTCTTCACGAAGGGTCACTATCATAGGAATTCGGTTGGTCAGTGGAAAACCACGTGGAAAGGTTCGCGAATAAAGAGTCGTCAAGGAAGGCGGGGAAGCAAGAAAGGAGAAAGTTATCCCCAGCATGAATATCATCAAATGATAACATCCCCGACAGGGTCTGACAATGAAACGCAGAGCAGGGAAAGAAGAGGAGAACCATCCCCAGCAGGAGCACCACAACCAGCCACACATTTTAAAACTAACTAATTTTTCTTTGATTTGAAACAGGAAGAAGAGGGGTTGTTGGCAGAAAAGCATGCCACGAAGAAGATTCTCAAACTGGGGCAGAAAATTTTCTCCCGTTGCGAAAATTTTCTCAAAACCAAATACCCGGTTGGGGAAAGAAGCCAGATAACGCAAGGAAATGATCTTTGAACCCGATTATCCCCAGCAGCTTAAACAAAAAGAAAACAACAAGTTGTGATAGAGGAAATTATACCCCCAGCAGACAAGACAAAACGAGGAAGCTTGCGTTCGGAAAGGCAAGAAGTCGGTATCATCCCCAGCAGTTCTCGAAAAAATGAAACACTGATTTCGAGATTTCTCCGGCAGCATTATATCCTACAAGTTTTTCAAGGGAGCCAAGCGCGAGTCCCGAATGAGGTTTGCAAAGAGGAAAAAGGAAAAGGGATCCCCCGATAGTGTAATCCCCAGCTGATGACATTTCAATCCCCAGCGATCCCGGGAGAGAATAAAGGTTTTGAAGGAAGTAGAAAAAGAGGAAATAAAGAAGATTTCCCCAGCAGCATTACCCCAGCAGGTAAGTAATTAGTTCCAAAGATATCCCCAGCAGTCAAGAGAAAAATGACACGACCCAGGAGGAAAGCAATTCCAAAACAAGGTAATTCAGAAGAAAGGATGGCCCAAGAAGCGATGCAGGAAGAAGAAAGTGGTGCAGGAAGCAAAGGAAGGCGACATGGATGGGATGGAGTTAGTGAGATGTTGTTGAGGTCAGGGAGCCCGCCTGAAGAATGGAGTGGCGATTTATTTTGAAGTGGTAGTTGAAGTCAGGGTGCCCGCCTGAAGAATGGAGTGGCGATTTAGTTTCAAAGGATGTTGTTGAAGTCAGGAGCCCGCCTGAAGAATGGAGTGGCGATTTATTTTCAAAGGATGTTGTTGAAGTGAGGAGCCCGCCTGAAGAATGGAGTGGCGATTTACTTTCAAAAGATGTTGTTGAAGTCGGGAGCCCGCCTGAAGAATGGAGTGGCAATTTATTTTCAAAGGATGTTGTTGAAGTCAGGAGCCCGCCTGAAGAATGGAGTGGCGATTTATTTTCAAAAGATGTTGTTGAAGTCAGGAGCCCGCCCGAAGAAAGAAGCCAGATAACAAGAGGAAATGATCTTTGAACCCGGTTATCCCAGCAGATTTGAAAGAAAGAAAACAACAAGCTGTGATAGATGAAATTATACCCCCAACAGACAGGACAAGACGAGGAAGCTTGCGTTCAGAAAGGCAAGAGGCCGGTATCACCCCCAGCAGTCCTCGGAAAATGAAACATTGATTTCGAGACTTCACCGGCAGCATTATATCCTACAAGTTTTTCAAGGGAGCGAAGCGCGAGCCCCGAAGAAGGTTTGGAAAGAGGAAGAAGGAAAGGGGATCCCCCGACAGGGTAATCCCCAGCTGATGACACTTCAATCCCCAGCGATCTCGAGAGAGAATAAAGGTTCTGAAGGAAGTAGAAAAGGAGGAAATAAAGAAGATTTTCCCCAGCAGCATTACCCCAGCAGGCAAGTAAACAGTTCTAAAGATATCCCCAGCAGTCAGGAGGAAAGCAGTTCCGAAACAAGGTGATTTAGGAGAAATGATGGCTCAAGAGTCGATGCAGCAAGAATAAAATGGTACCTGAAGAGAGGAATGGCGTTTAATTTTCCGAGTTGATGATTGAAGTCAGGAGCCCGCCTAAAGAGAGGAATGGCGATTTATTTTCAAAAGATGTTGAAGTCGGGAGCCCGCCTGAAGAGAGGAATGGCGATTTATTTTCAAAAGATGTTGTTGAAGTCAGGAGCCCGCCCTGAAGAGAGGAATGGCGTTTTATTTTCTAAGTTGATATTGAAGTCAGGAGCCCGCCTGAAGAATGGAATGGCGATTTATGATTAGAGTTTGTCGTTAGAGTCAGAAGCCCGCCAGAAAAGCAGAACGGCGTCTCAGTTTCCAAGATTTGATAAGGATAGTGAACAATCGAAAAGTGGTAGAGTGTAACGGAAATCCCCAACATGAATCAGAAGGAAGGCAACAAGGATCAGAAAAGATAGATTCAGACTTCGAAGGAGAATAGCTCGAAGATCACAAGTAAGGGAATTCACTTCAAAGTGCAATGCAAGTTAGCAACAAAAGAAGCTTGCGACCAGAATGCGAGTCAACAGTCCGAGATGATCAACAGAAGTTAGTCATAATGAAAAAAAAATAAAAAAAAGGCAAGGAGTTAATCTAAGTGCAGAAGTTGATGAAAGATGTGGTGTGCTCAAGACATGGCCGAGGTCACCAGCACTGCATACCTGGTCTTGATCCGAAAAGCAGCACCTGCAACTAGCAAGTATCAAGGTTCAAATTTAGAGTCCGCATAAAGCACCAACCAATACTCAAGATCAAGCTTCATAAGACTTATAGATAGGAATCTTGTAACTAGTAGCTTATAGGCTTAGTTAGTCTTCCTCATGTTTTGATTTTTGATGTAATAGCAGGACCACGGACCGGAACTTCGATGGAACAGAACCTCGACGGAACGACACCTCGACCGGCTCTCCACCTCGGTATACCCCTTCCTCACTCACTTTCGAACTACACGTGGCCTGATTCCTTTGTAGCCAAGGATATGTAGGCAGTCAAATACATGGAGATTTGATTTACTTTCCACCCTATGAGTTGCATACAATGTCAGCACCGTGGCCATTCGTTGTCTGGGCATGGATGTTATCGGACCAATAGAGCCGCAACATCTAATGGGCACTGTAAACGCGTGATTTTTGACCCTCCCCGAGATTTTTTATATTTTTCAGCGTAAAATATTTAGTTTAGTTTTAATATAGCTATTTTAGCTAAATTTGACTCTTTTACTTTATTTTTACCTTAAAATGAAAAATAACAAAAATATAGTTTTATTAATGTTTCGTAGTCATTTTTAAACTTGAAAAATACAAAAACAGTACTTTATATTTTTATCTTTTTATAAAAACGAAAATAATAAAAAAAAATAGTTTCATTAATATTTTGTAGTCATTTTAAACTTGAAAAATACAAAAATAGTACTTTATATTTTTATCTTTTTATAAAAAACGAAAATAATAAAAAATAGTTTCATTAATATTTTGTAGTTATTTTAAACTTGAAAAATATAAAAAAATAGTTTTATTTTAATTATGAGTATTATAGTTATTTTGATTACCTAGGATTAATTAAATAACACCATTCTCGATTCCGGGCGAAGAATAATATTCGGGTTCAAACTACCCGATTTTATAATTATCGGACATAGCCCATAATAATCCGAGCCCACCACACGTGGGGGACACACATGGGGGACACGGACAGAACACGAGGAAGACCCATCACTATTGGGTACCCAACCCCACGTGAGAGACCCATCATTTTGGTCTTGATATATTGGAAATACAATAGAATATAGAGGAGAAAAAGAAACTACAGTAGAGGGGGTCACGTGAAAAGGAGGACTAAACAAAAATAGAGGACAAAAAATTTGCTTCTTAAAAAGAAAACAAGAGAACACTCTAAGGGGAGGACTCTGCCGCCACTCCCTTCCCCATTTTTGGTTCTTTCTTCAACAAGGCTTCTTCCTCATTTTGAAAGAGAACAAATGGAAAAAACAGATACATAAAGGGGCTGGGATAAAACAAGAGGGAGGGGAGGCTACACTAAGGGGCTGGACGAGATTTTCAAAAGAGAAAGAGAAAAAAAAAATGTTAATGCGGCTTCTTCTTCAGGAAGGAACGAAAAAAAAACGCTGGAGCTCTCTTACGCCATTGTCGACCACTTTTCGTCGACAAGTTTCACGTCGAGACTGCTCCATCACTCCAGCAGTCTAGCTCTGTCGACCAACCACCCTCGCCACTATCGCAACCAAGAAGACGAGACTGTCGCAACCAAGCAGCCTCGTCGTTCACCAGCGACACACAACCCGTCGTTCGTCGTCGTCACGTCGACCACCAGTGAAGCGACGCCATTCATCCTTAGTCGCTAGCTGTCCAGCAGTGAACCCGTTTCTATTTCTGTCACGTCCAGCAGTGAACAAAAATGGGGTAGTTGAAAAGTGAGGCATCCCGAATAAAAATAGGTGGCTGTCCAGCAGTGAACCCGTTTCGATAGCTGCTGCCATGGCGTTCCGGGTCGTGTTTTCCGTTCGAGGTTGTCGCCGGTCTTTGGTTGAAGTTCCGTTCTCCGGTCACGCGGCATAGTCGAGCTTTGCTGAGATCACAAAGCAATACAAAGCGAGATCAACCTAGAGGATGTTCAAAAGTTAATGGATGATACAGCAGAGGCAAAAGCATATCAAGATGTAAGCTCTTTCACAATATGATTCTTTTTTTTTCTCTCCTGTGGTATCTGTGAAGTCTTTAATACCTCTTAGTTTTAATTATGGCTCCATTTCATTGTAAAAGATAAGCAAGAAACAGAAAAATTCCGCTTGAAACACTCCAAAAAGTTCAATACTCTTCTTTCTGAAAGTTCAAATGTCAAATAACCTGTCCGTCTGATGTCAAGTCTGCATTTCATCACATTCATTTCCTTTTCAAACTTTTGAAATGTTCATTTTGATCGAAATGATATAGTGGTAGTGTGAAAAAAAAAATCTTACTTGGCATATAACCTTTTAAAAAGTTACTTATCATAGATAATAGCCAATATGTGTTGGTGTGTGAATTTGGGTATATAAGCATTAACGTGAAAGTTGAGTTTTAATAGTATTTCAATTACTAGAAATTTATCTATGTCCTGTTATACCGTTATTAGCGGAAATAAAATATACATCGATTCATAGCATTTCAGTTTTTGTTTATTGATTTCTGTCTCGATTGATCTGTCTCGACTGATCTGTCTCTGTTTGTTGTTGTTGGTGTTGAGCTTCATCAATTTTATGGCCTCGTTAGAAAATCAAATACACGGGGCCCTCAATTAATTGTTATATAAATTTAGACTCGGAAGGACCGTTTAGCGAATTTCACGGTCTTTCCCGAAGTTAACAAAGACGGAGAATCTTTAGGCACGACTGTAATAAAATTACTTTCCTAAATACGGGTGCGCATTTATGTGACCCAAATCTTACTCTCGGCGAAACTGAAACGCATTAAAGTCACAGGCGTACTGGTTGCGGTGTGACTCGAAATGTGTTTTTCGTGACGTCGCAATTCCTTAAAATTAAAAGCGGAACATTAAAAGCACATAGTTAAAATATATAAAGAAATCAGATAAGAGCAAAAAATTATAGTTGAGCGACCGTGCTAGAACCACGGAATCCGGGAGTGCCTAACACCTTCTCCCGGGTTAACAGAATTCCTTATCCAGGTTTCTAGTTTCGCAGACCGTATACAGAGTCATAAATTTCCTCGGTTCGGGATTAAACCGGTGACTTGGGACACCATTATTTTCCCAAGTGGCGACTCTGAATAATTAAATAAATTGATCCCGTTCCGACTGTCCTTTAAGTGGAAAAACTCCTTCACTGATTATTATTATATCCCTTCTTGGGGTGTAGTATTAAATAGTGGCACATTACATTTACGTTGTGTGTGCGGTGTAAAAAAAAGGAGGTGTGACATTGCCCACTGACCCTGACCCTTTTTTTTTCAAATTAAAATAAAAAAACTGGATTTGCAAACACGGCCTTTCAGCGCCCCGGGATGAAGATTTTAAGGTTGCATTAGCTAACCGACCAAAAATCTAAAAATAACTAAAGGTGGCTGTTTATGCAAAGTCAGCCTTCCAGCGTTACTTTTGGTAATATTCGGCTATTTTTGACAAAAACAGCATCACCTGACTTATTTATGAAAAAAATAAAATTGACATTTTTTGGTTTTTTCCAAATTGAAAATAAAAATCCGATATTGCAAATACGGTATTTCAGCGCTTCGGGGACGAAGATTCTAAGGTTGTGTGGGTCAATCGGTCAAAATCTAAAAAATGATCCAAAGGTGGTTGTTTATGCAAAATCAACCTTCCAACGTCCCTTTCGAGAACATTCAACTATTTTTGACAAAAACAACATCACCAGACTTCTTTACTACTTTTTTTCTTGTTTTTCAAAAATAGAAAACCTGATATTGCAAACACGGACTTTCTGCGTCTCGGGGACAAAAATTTTAAGGCTGTGTGGGTTAATTGACCAAAAATCTACAAAATGACCCAAGGTGGCCGTTTATGCAAAATCAACCTTCCGGCATCCCTTTCGGGAACATTCGGCTATTTTGAAAACGGCATCACCCACTTATTTATGACTCTTTTTCTTGTTTTTTTAAATATAGAAAACCCGATATAGCAAACACGGCCTTTCAACACCTCGGGAACGAAGATTTTAAGGTTGTGTGGGTCAATTGACCAAAAATCTAAAAAATGACCCAAAGGTGGCGGTTTATTCAAAGCCAGTCTTTCGACGTTCCTTTCAGGAACATTCGTCTATATTTTACAAAAGCGGCATCACCCGAATTATCTATGACAAATATAAAATTTGATTTTTTGGCTATTTTTGCAAAAGGGAGGTTGGACCCGACGAGGGTTGCTTACGTATCTCACATCCAGTGAGAATCAAACCAGCGTAGTTCGGTTAAAACGAACTATATCATTTTAAACAAAAATAAACTCCTTTCCATCTTTCTTGTTTAAAAAAAAAATACCAAAGTTTTGGTGTTATTTGGGAATTTTTGACACATATGTTTAAAACCCTTGACCCTATACACCGGTATTTCCTTTTCTTCAAAACCAATCCTTTTTTTAATAAACCGGTCAGTATGCGGGTCCGAAATAAATAAATGTACAAAAAAGATGCATCAAGTTGGTCTTTTGTTTTAGGTACACCTGTCCTAGACAAACCCAACCCCTATGTTGAGCCTCCTAGGTCAATATGCACATGATGCAAACAAACGTTCCTACTAGGGATTCGACATGAGGCTTTGTTATTCTAGGATAACATCCTATTGGAAAAAGTATCTAGACTGACTTTACTCGAGCGGAAAACTCTAGCCGAGGAGGGTCAGTGCACCGGTAGCATGGCTTTCCGGCTTAATTGACGGTACTCCCCGCCTAAACATGTGTGACTAAATCCTTCACCGGGTGCCAAGAACCTCAGCTATCTCAAAGAAAGACGGGCTATGTCCAGCAAATGCCCGATGTTAAATTCAAAGAGACTCAGAAGAGGAAAATGGGTATCGGCACAATTTATATACAATTCACAAAATATCAAAGCGGTAAGAGCAACATTTAGCACATTTAATACAAACATATAATAAAATCGGATAATAAATAAGCCAAATACAACAATTATTCAAAGCTCGAATTCTTAAACCCTGAACCAGTGGTTCTGGGTTTTCTCGTCCCCAGCAGAGTCGCCAGAGCTGTCACACCTCCTTTTTACGCTGCCGCGAGGGCACGAGAGAGTTTTTCCAATTAAAGGACAATCGAAACGGAATTCAATTCAGAGTCGCCACTTGGGAGATTTAAGGTGTCCCAAGTCACCGGTTGAATCCCGAATCGAGGAAAAGAATGACTCTGTTTAACAGTCCGCGAACCAGAAATCTGGATAAGGAATTCTGTTAATCCGGGAGAAGGTGTTAAGCATTCCCGAGTTCCGTGGTTCTAGCACGGTCGCTCAACTGTCATATTCGGCTTATTTATCTGATTTATACTATGTTTTTACTTATGTGCAAAATTTAACTTTTAACCGCTTTTAATATTTATTATTTACGAAAAGGAACGTCACCTAAAAATATGTTTTTGGTTCACGTCACATAAAATGCACTGGGATCCTCGACACATTTTTATTTGACGTTTTCGGATTTAGAATTGGGTTGTATGAAATACACACCCGAATTTAAGAATGTAATTTTAAATATCGAGCCTAAGGCGACTATCGAATTATTTTTTTTTTACGAAATTTCTTAACTAGTATTAAAAGAAACTAATTAGAACGGGATTAAAGCTTGCATTGTAATATATTCCAAAAAAACTAGTAAAATTATTTATTCAAAATTATTTAAAACTAAGTTCATCTTAAAACAATCCTAAATTTACTGTAATTTTTTAGTTAATTAATTTATTTTCTAAATAATAAAGAGAAAATACTAATTGATTACTTGCTCAAAGTGTGACATATTATTTGCTATATTGAGACAAATATTTAATGGAAGTGAACATCGCTTATTGAAATTGAGTAAAATACAAAATCGACAAATAATATATACGAATTAAACTCATTATCCTACAACTAGTTTAAACTCATATTATTATGTGACTTGAACCATTGGAATTAACTATTTACAACTATTAAAAAATACTATAATTAGCCTTAATTACTTATACTTGTTTGAAAATTTGTTAAACTTAAAAGCTATCTTGTATTATTTAACTTAAATCGTGCCTTAAAAGCCTAATTCGCGAAAAATAATTCAAAATCATATTTTTACTTAATTTAGCTACATATTTGCAATTAGCTTATTAAGGACAATACTAAAAAAAATATTTATAGCTAATGAACTAATCAATTTTAACTAATCCGATTAATTAAAGAGTAACTTGTTCTTATTTCAATTATTGAACAACTTGGACAATAACAAATATGTTTATACATATACTATCTAATAACCATATTGAAATAAATTATTATTACTACAAAAAGCCTAATTATTCAAAGTGATAGAAATTTACAGAATAGTAATATGTAAAATAACTTAAACACAATCAGTAAAAGAAAATAAGGAAAAAGTTAATTAAAATTTCAAAACTTCCATTCTTCATGTGTATTTATTTTTTAATTTAAACACAATCGGTCATGTACCTGATATGGGAAAAAAAGAAGAATATAGGACTGATCATGTCACGACCCAAATCCGGTCGTGATGGCGCCCAACAATTAAGCTAAGTCAGTCAGACCAACAATTGTTTATCACAAATGAATATTAGTCCCAAATGGACATCTCAAGAACAATATATGAGTCAAAGAACTCCAATAATAGTAATACGAACAAAATACAGAGAAGTACGAAAACAACTAACACTCCCAAAGATCTGGAGTCTGGAGTCACAAGTCTAGAGCCTCTAAACAAAACCGAACAAAAGTAGAAAATACTGTATAAAAGTTCTCAAATCTGAACATAAAGTAGTGACTGAAAAGATAGGAGAATCTAGGTTCTGCGAACGTCGGCAGCTACCTCAGCAACACGATATGACTCTGTGAAAGCTAGAATGCTCGTCTACTTCTCCTGAGTACCTGAATCTGCACACAAAGGTGCAGGGAGTAGGGGTGAGTACTAAGTACTCAGTGAATAATAAATATATACAAGTAGCTGAAAGTAAGAAATCCACAGACTACTACATAATGAAGCTAAACTACAGTCCGATCCTCCTACGAACTAACAATAACAGTACAACACAATTATCACAGATAATTCAACAGATAAAGATGCAATACAATGCACATAACCGCTACGGCGTGTATCCCGATCCATTTAACGTTGATGGCTGTCACGACCCGGATTTTCCCCCAATATCGGGATCGTGATGGCGCCTACTCGTGGTAGCTAGACAAGCCACTGTATTCATACTATCCTATTTTTAACACAATTTTAATTAAATAAATGCGGAATACTTTATCGAAATGGAAATAATAAATCACAAGGTAAAAATCATACCGAAATCCTCTACCCAAGACTTGGAGTCACCAACTCACAAACTACTATGGAATACTACACATAAAAGTCTGAAGGAAATATAACATAATTCTGTTTGTCTCGGAACAATGAGACTACAGCTATTAACATAAATAAAGAAAGAGACGCCGGGCCTACCTCGGTCTCAAATGTGATCAACTCCCACGCAATCTATTTACTGCTGCTGCTGCTTCTGATCGTAACCTGGACCTGTGCAAAAACGCACAGAAGTGTAGCATCAGCACAACCGACCCCATGTGCTGGTAAGTGCCTGGCCTATCCCGGCGAAGTAGTGACAAGCCTAGGACCAGACACCCACGTAAACCTGTGCAATTCAATATATATATATGTACCACAAAATAACAAGAATTAATCAAGTATTGACACCATAAGGAATATCTTAAAGAATTCAACAATTAACCACAGTTAATTATTTCACAATGAAACACAAAGTGTAATGTAAACACAAGTAATATCAATTCAAGAAATAGCAAACAGTTGCACGGCATCACCCTTCGTGCTTTTACTCTCATCCTCACCAAATAAACAAATAAAGTACACGGCATCACCCTTCGTGCTTTTACTCTCATCCTCACATCCATGGTACGGCATGATCCTTCGTACATGGTTCAATAATAGGGCACGGCATGATCCTTCGTGCATAAATAAATAAATAAACATGGCACGGCATCACCCTTCGTGCATTATCACTCTTCCTCACCCAAATAACAATCAAATAAGTTCACAAGGAAAACAAGGTATAATGGAAACACAAGTAATATCAAGTCAAGAAATGGCAAACAATTGCACGGCATCACCCAAATAAAATATAATGGAAAAACAAGTAATATCAAGTCAAGGAATAGCAAACAATTGCACGGCATCACCCTTCGTGCTTTTACTCTCATCCTCACCAAATAAACAATTAAAGTACACGGCATCACCCTTCGTGCTTTTACTCTCATCCTCACATCCATAGTACGGCATGATCCTTCGTACATGGTTCAATAACAGGGCACCGGCATGATCCTTCGTGCATAATCAATAAATAAACATGGCACGGCATTAACCTTCATGCATAAATAAATAAACATGGCACGACATCACCCTTCGTGCATTATCACTCTTCCTCACCCAAATAACAATCACAGTTAAGGGCAGAGAAAGAAACAACAATTCATAAATCGTCCCATCAAGGGCAATCAATAATTATCTTCACAACAAGTCCCAACAAGGGAAAACAATAACGATTCACCTGTAATATATCTCAAAATATCATTTTCCAACGACTCACGGTCATACTAGACGCCAATGTATGGATGCTCGTCACCACAGTCCCATACACCGCACTCGATCACATAACACATAACACATAATCCTATTCCCTCAAGCTAGGATAGAACAAACACTTACCTCGAATGCTTATGAACAATCCAATCCGTGGAAATGTCTTTTCTTTCAATTTGGCTCCAATCCAACCGTATCTATACACAATTGATTTAATATCATCAATTCTACTCAACAAACTAATTCTTAATACCAAATACCACTTTTACAACATTCTGCCATGAATAGTAAATTTCAACCCCGGGCCCACATGGTCGGAATTCGGGGTTAGGACCAAAATCCGGTTACCCATTCCCCCACGAGTTCATGTATATAATTTGTTTCAAAATCGGACCTCAATTCGAGGTCCAATTCCCCAATTTATGAAAAACCCTATTTTCTAACAAAAACAAGAATTTTACCATGAAAACATTTGATTTCTAATGAAAAACATGTTTAATGATGTTAGGAATTGAAAGAATTAAGTAAAAAGTGACTTACATTCGATTTGATGAAGAAGAAATCCTTGAAGAATCGCAAATGGGTGTTTTGGTTTTGTAAAAATGTGAAGAAATGACTGAAATCCGTGTTTTTCAGGTCTCTGGGTTCGCAATTGCGAACATGGGTTCGCAATTGCGAACCCCGACCAATTTCCGGAGTTTGAAAAATAAGCTAAGGGTGGGAAGTTCGCATTTGCGAACTTTTCTTCGCATTTGCGAAGCCAAGGCAAAACTGGGAAGTTCGCATTTGCGAACTATTGTTCGCAATTGCGAACAAAAGCTAAATATGGGGAGGTTCGCATTTGCGAACTATTGTTCGCATTTGCGAACCCAGGCAGAATAGTGGCCAGTTCGCATTTGCGAACTATATCTCGCATTTGCGAACACAGGCACAGTAGGGTCAAGTTCGCATTTGCGAACTATTGTTCGCATTTGCGAACACAGGCACAATAGGGGGGAGTTCGCATTTGCGAACTCTGCAGAATAGTGGGGAGTTCGCATTTGCGAACTATTGTTCGCATTTGCGAACTCTGCAGACCAGTTGCAGACAGCAACTTCTAACATGAAAAATTGACTTCGTGGCCTATCCAAAGTTCATCCGAGCCCTCGGGGCTCCAAACCAAATATGCACATAACCTCAAAAACACATTATGAACTTGTTCGTGCGATCACATCGCCAATATCACCTCGTTTTCATCAAATCAAGCCTCAAATGCATGATTTTCATACCTTTAGTTTTCAAAACTTTCAAACTTGGGACTCAAGGTCCAAAACCTCTCAAACGACATCCAAATGTCACCAAACTTTACAGAAATCACATATATAATATTTAAGACTTGTACCGGGCGTCGGAACCAAAATACGAGCCCGATACCAAGGTCAATTAATTTATTTCCCTTAATAATTGCATCAAAAACAATTTCACATAAAAATTCATAACTTGGGCTCTAGGCCTCAGAATTCGACTCCGGACGCATGTCCAAGTCCCATATTTTCCTACGGACCTCTCGGAACCATCAAATCTCGGGTCCGGATCCGTTTACCAAAAATGTTGACCGAAGTCAACCATATCAATACTAATATCATTTTTTATCCAAATTTCTCATAGAATTCATATTTTCTATCACAAAAATCTTTTCGGCTACATGCTCGGATCGTGCACGTAAATCGAGGCAACATAGAATGAGGTTTTCAAGGCCTCAGAAGCTCGAAAGGATTAATAAAACAAGTGATGACCTTTTGGGTCGTCACATTCTCCACCTCTAAAACAACCGTTCGTCCTCGAACGGACAAAAGAAAAAAGTACCCGAGTCAAGGAATAGATGAGGATATCGGCTCTGCATATCAGACTCAGACTCCCAGGTCGATGCCTCAGGAGGCTGACCCCTCCACTGAACTCGCACCGAAGGAAAACTCTTCGACCTCAATTGTCGAACCTGCCGATCTAGGATGGCCACCGGCTCCTCCTCGTAAGATAGATCATTGTCCAATTGGACAATACTGAAGTCTAACACATGTGTGGGATCGCCGTGGTATCTCCGAAGCATAGATACGTGAAAAACCGGATGCACGGCTGATAAGCTAGGCGGCAAAGCTAATCTGTAAGCCACCCCTCCCACTCTGTCTAGAATCTCAAATGGGCCAATATACCTAGGGCTGAGCTTGCCCTTCTTCCCAAACCTCATCACGCCCTTCATAGGAGACACCCGGAGCAATACTCGTTCACCAACCATGAAATCAACATCTCGAACCTTACGATCCGCATAAGTCTTTTGCCTAGACTGAGCTGAACGCAATCTCTCCTGAATAGTCTTGACCTTATCCAAGGCATCCTGAACTAAGTCTGTACCCAACAACCGAGCCTCTCCCGGTTCAAACCATCCAACTGGTGATCGACATCGCCTACCATACAACGCCTCATACGGAGCCATCCGGATGCTAGATTGGTAGCTGTTATTGTAGGCGAACTCTGCTAATGGTAGAAACTGATCCCACGAGCCTCCGAAATCAATAACACAGGCTCGAAGCATGTCCTTAAGAATCTGAATAGTCCTCTCGGACTGGCCATCCGTCTGAGGATGAAATGCTGTACTCAACTGAACCTGAGTGCCTAACTCCCGCTGGACCGCTCTCCAGAACCGCGAGGTAAACTGCGTACCCCGATCAGAGATAATAGATACCGGCACCCCATGGAGACGAACAATCTCCCTAATGTAAACCTCCGCTAACCTCTCCGACGAGTAGGAGACAGATACTGGAATAAAGTGTGCTGACTTGGTCAGCCTATCAACAATGACCCAAATAGCATCAAATTTCCTCCGAGTCAAAGGAAGTCCAGTAACGAAGTCCATAGTGATCCGCTCCCATTTCCACTCGGGAATTTCAATCCTCTGGAATACACCACCAGTTCTCTGGTGCTCATATTTCACCTGCTGACAATTTAGACACCGAGCGACATACGCAACGATATCTTTCTTCATTCTGCGCCACCAATAGTGTTGCCGTAAGTCCCGGTACATCTTCGCGGCGCCTGGGTGAATAGAATACCGCGAACTGTGGGCCTCTGCTAAGATCAACTCTCGAATTCCTTCGACATTGGGCACACAAACTCGACCCTGCAATTTCAATACCCCATCATCATCTAGATTTACCTGTGTGGCACCTCCCCGCTGTACTGTATCTCTCAACTCACGCAAACGAGGATCATCAAATTGCTTCTCACGGATATGCTCTAATAAAGAAGAACGAGCGACCGTGCAGGCTAACACTCTGCTAGGCTCAGAAATGTCTAATCTCACGAACCGGTTGGCTAAGGCCCGGACATCTAGAGCTAATGGTCTCTGATTGACCGGAATATATGCAAGACTGCCCATACTGGCTGACTTCCTACTCAATGCGTCGACCACCACGTTTGCTTTTCCCGGATGATATAAAATGGTCACATCATAATCTTTTAGCAATTCTAGCCACCTTCTCCGCCTCAAATTCAACTCTTTCTGCTTAAACAAATACTGAAGACTCTTATGATCGGTGTATACTTCACATGCTACACCATACAAATAATGCCTCCAGATCTTCAATGCGTGAATAATCGCCGCAAATTCTAGATCATGCACTGGGTAATTCTTTTCATGCATCTTCAACTGCCTCGAAGCATAGGCAATAACCTTGCCATCCCGCATTAACACTGCACCAAGCCCAATACGGAAAGCATCACAATAATCAGTATAAGGTCCCGCACTTGTGGGAAAAATCAATACCGGTGCTGTAGTCATGGCTGTCTTGAGCTTTTGAAAGCTCGCCTCACATTCATCTGACTATTCAAATTGAACACCCTTCTGTGTCAATCTGGTCAGTGGGGTTGCAATAGATGAAAACCCCTCCACGAATCGCCGATAATAACCCGCTAATCCCAAGAAACTCCAAATCTCTATGGCCGATGTCAGTCTAGGTCAGTCCTTGACTGCCTCAATCTTCTTCGGATCAACCTGAATACCTGCTGCCGTCACAATATGACCCAGGAATGCAACTGAACTTAGCCAAAATTCACACTTCAAAATTTTTGCATATAGTTGGCTATCTTTCAGAGTCTGCAAAGTCACTCTGAGATGTTGCGCATGCTCCTCATGACTGCAGGAGTACGTCAATATGGAAACAATGAAGACTACAACGAACAAGTCTAAATAAGGCACGAACACACTCATGCGTATGCACATATCCATGACTCTGAAGTCTGGCCATAAGAGTTATTATTAAATTACAACATTGTCAATTAACCCTGTTATCAAATACCTTATTCTACAAATCCCACTTTACTCATAATGAGGTATGGTGACCTCGTGATTATTTTCCCGAATTAATGCGTCATATTTATCCTTACCTGGTGCTCGTCTCAAAGGCTAAGCTCAACGGTTTCAAAATAGAAATGGCTAATATGAATAGAAACTATACAAGAATTGTCAAATAGTCCTAACGGACATGACTCTTATTTACGAATGCGATACGAAAGTATTAATTCATAAAAGAAGAATTTTAAACACATAAACTCTTACTACCAGGACCCGGTCCTCATATGATATCCACCGCAGCTTGAAGCTCGGCTTAGAAATATTTCACATTATGCCAAAAATTGGAGGATCTCATCCTCAACTCTGAATCACAATGCTTGCACATCATATAATCTGAAATTTTTCATTTCCTTTCTTTCTTCCTTTCAATAATTGTCCGTCAAAGATAATCACGACATAAAATGAACCCTCATACCGATAGGGCACACAATTAACGATTAAAATTAGTTATTCCGAGAATTATATCAAAACATACTGTAATAAGTAATATAAAGTCACTCTTAGTCTCATGGATATTTAGTGACTAACACCTAATAATAGGGATGTCTATCCTCATGTAATATCTCAACGGGAGTATTTCCTTAAGTAGTATGATTACGATGCTCGCTCATGAATGGAGCATGTTAAAAGGACTCGCCTAAATTTTCTTTCAAAAACCAAATTAAATTAAGGGAAAAATTATTCTGTCTATAACAATCTGAATTATACGTGTGATGACCACATTTGGTGTAGTGACCTCCCTCATATCATAAAAATTATCTCAATGGCTGGGTCTCCACCTCTAGGATTTTCACCTCCACCTCTAACATCATAACCTCTACATCTGGCTGGCCATGTAGGATAATTATTAACTGCAATGGAGCGTGTAGCCCGAGTGCTTTCCTAAAATTGTATTTCTCCAATATTCCACATTCACAGCAATTCCTTGAAGGATCAGTTAACTTATTGCTCATGGCAATATATATTCGGATACAGTCATTGTGACCTAGTACAACCGTTCAGATCGCATATACTACATATTGCAGAGAATCTCCGGGTGACGTCTTCATAACATTTTCTAAAAATAGAGTTTAGTAGATAGCGTTGCATTGGCCGGCTTGCCCTCTTGGTAATCTTGTCACAAACATTGATGGCCAATTTCCTCTTTTGCTATGTTGGCTTAACACCGTTGAGCTACCCCGTTTACTCACAAACTCTTCGTTATTCTTCTGGGGCGATTTCTTACCCCATGAAATGAACCAACCTTAAATATGTATAAGTTATTTAGAGGACCTTTCTATACCATATATATATAGTCCAATAACTCACCATATTTGTCCTTCACAACTCCAACACATCGACCGGACGTCAAGGTCCGTTGAAACCCAACACGATTTATTAGGTGATCTCCTGATATAATTGTATCTTCCGTTGGGACCATAACTAATGTGGTAAATACATTATCTTCCCACTATTTCTGTGTGCCTTCCGTAGCACAGTAAAATGAACTCCTCGCATTCGACTATTCCCACGTTCTGTAATTCCTCATAAGAACTGTCAAGCACAATCTCGTGGGTTCTCAAAAGATGCACCGCTGAAGGTGATAGCGAAGACTTTGGTGAAACCTATTCGTCCTCCATAAAACTTTTGAAGGCATAGTTGATCTATCACCAGCCTGTGCCATTGTTCGGCTGGATAAGCGGTACATGACTACGCCATTCGTGGGAAGACAAGAGTGGAAATTTAACTTAACACTTTGAAGAACAAATTCGCACGATAAGAAAGAACAAATGAGAGACTCTTTCCTAACTCAATAGACTCTGGAGGACAAGTACAAACGTCTCCGTACCTACCTCTCAAACTCTACTAAGCTTGTTCGTGAGTGGTGAGACCTATGTAACCTAGAGCTCTGATACCAACTTGTCACGACCCGGATTTTTCCCCCAATATCGGGATCGTGATGGCGCCTACTCGTGGTAGCTAGGCAAGCCACCGTATTCATACTATCCTATTTTTAACACAATTTTAATTAAATAAATGCGGAATACTTTATCGAAATGGAAATAATAAATCACAAGGTAAAAATCATACTGAAATCCTCTACCCAAGACTTGGAGTCACCAACTCACAAACTACTATGGAATACTACACATAAAAGTCTGAAGGAAATATAACATAATTCTGTTTGTCTCGGAACAAAGAGACTACATCTAATAGCATAAATAAAGAAAGAGACGCCGGGCCTGCGGACGTCTGCAAGCTACCTCGGTCTCAAATGTGATCAACTCCCACGCAATCTATTTACTGCTCCTGCTGCTCCTGATCGTAACCTGGACCTGTGCAAAAACGCACAGAAGTGTAGCATCAGCACAACCGACCCCATGTGCTGGTAAGTGCCTGGCCTATCCCGGCGAAGTAGTGACAAGCCTAGGACCAGACACTCCCATAAACCTGTGCAATTCAATATATATATATATGTACCACAAAATAACAAGAATTAATCAAGTATTGACACCATAAGGAATATCTTAAAGAATTCAACAATTAACCACAGTTAATTATTTCACAATGAAACACAAAGTGTAATGTAAACACAAGTAATATAAATTCAAGAAATAGCAAACAGTTGCACGGCATCACCCTTCGTGCTTTTACTCTCATCCTCACCAAATAAGCAAATAAAGTACACGGCATCACCCTTCGTGCTTTTACTCTCATCCTCACATCCATGGTACGGCATGATCCTTCGTACATGGTTCAATAATAGGGCACGACATGATCCTTCGTGCATAAATAAATAAATAAACATGGCACGGCATCACCCTTCGTGCATTATCACTCTTCCTCACCCAAATAACAATCAAATAAGTTCACAAGGAAAACAAGGTATAATGGAAACACAAGTAATATCAAGTCAAGAAATGGCAAACAATTGCACGGCATCACCCAAATAAAATATAATGGAAAAACAAGTAATATCAAGTCAAGGAATAGCAAACAATTGCACGGCATCACCCTTCGTGCTTTTACTCTCATCCTCACCAAATAAACAATTAAAGTACACGGCATCACCCTTCGTGCTTTTACTCTCATCCTCACATCCATAGTACGGCATGATCCTTCGTACATGGTTCAATAACAGGGCACGGCATGATCCTTCGTGCATAATCAATAAATAAACATGGCACGGCATTAACCTTCGTGCATAAATAAATAAACATGGCACGGCATCACCCTTCGTGCATTATCACTCTTCCTCACCCAAATAACAATCACGGTTAAGGGCAGAGAGAAAGAAACAACAATTCATAAATCGTCCCATCAAGGGCAATCAATAATTATCTTCACAACAAGTCCCAACATGGGAAAACAATAACGATTCACCTGTAATATATCTCAAAATATCATTTTCCAACGACTCACGGTCATACTAGACGCCAGTGTATGGATGCTCGTCACCACAACCCATACACCGCACTCGATCACATAACACATAACACATAATCCTATTCCCTCAAGCTAGGATAGAACAAACACTTACCTCGAATGCTTATGAACAATCCAATCCGTGGAAATGTCTTTTCTTTCAATTTGGCTCCAATCCAACCGTATCTATACACAATTGATTTAATATCATCAATTCTACTCAACAAACTAATTCTTAATACCAAATACCACTTTTACAACATTCTGCCATGAATAGTAAATTTCAACCCCGGGCCCACATGGTCGGAATTCGGGGTTAGGACCAAAATCCGGTTACCCATCCCCCACGAGTTCATGTATATAATTTGTTTCAAAATCGGACCTCAATTCGAGGTCCAATTCCCCAATTTATGAAAAACCCTATTTTCTAACAAAAACAAGAATTTTACCATGAAAACATTTGATTTCTAATGAAAAACATGTTTAATGATGTTAGGAATTGAAAGAATTAAGTAAAAAGTGACTTACATTCGATTTGATGAAGAAGAAATCCTTGAAGAATCGCAAATGGGTGTTTTGGTTTTGTAAAAATGTGAAGAAATGACTGAAATTCGTGTTTTTCAGGTCTCCGTGTTCGCATTTGCGAACATGGGTTCGCAATTGCGAACCCCGACCAATTTCTGGAGTTTGAAAAATAAGCTAAGGGTGGGAAGTTCGCATTTGCGAACTTTTCTTCGCATTTGCGAAGCCAAGGCAAATTTGGGAAGTTCGCATTTGCGAACTATTGTTCGCAATTGCGAACACAGGCTAAATATGGGGAGGTTCGCATTTGCGAACTATTGTTCGCATTTGCGAACCCAGGCAGAATAGTGGCCAGTTCGCATTTGCGAACTATAGCTCGCATTTGCGAACACAAGCACAGTAGGGTCAAGTTCGCATTTGCGAACTATTGTTCGCATTTGCGAACTCTGCAGAATAGTGGGGAGTTCGCATTTGCGAACTATTGTTCGCATTTGCGAACTATTGTTCGCATTTGCGAACTCTGCAGAATAGTGGGGAGTTCGCATTTGCGAACTCTGCAGACCAGTTGCAGAAGCAACTTCTAACATGAAAAATTGACTTCGTGGCCTATCCAAAGTTCACCCGAGCCCTCGGGGCTCCAAACCAAATATGCACATAACCTCAAAAACACATTATGAACTTGTTCGTGCGATCACATCGCCAATATCACCTCGTTTTCATCAAATCAAGCTTCAAATGCATGATTTTCATACCTTTAGTTTTCAAAACTTTCAAACTTGGGACTCAAGGTCCAAAACCTCTCAAACGACATCCAAATGTCACCAAACTTTACATAAATCACATATATAATATTTAAGACTTGTACCGGGCGTCGGAACCAAAATACGAGCCCGATACCAAGGTCAATTAATTTATTTCCCTTAATAATTGCATCAAAAACAATTTCACATAAAAATTCATAACTTGGGCTCTAGGCCTCAGAAATTCGACTCCGGACGCATGTCCAAGTCCCATATTTTCCTACGGACCTCTCGGAACCATCAAATCTCGGGTCCGGATCCGTTTACCAAAAATGTTAACCGAAGTCAACCATATCAATATTAATATCATTTTTTATCCAAATTTCTCATAGAATTCATATTTTCTATCACAAAAATCTTTCCGGCTACATGCTCGGATCGTGCACGTAAATCGAGGCAACATAGAATGAGGTTTTCAAGGCCTCAGAAGCTCGAAATTATTAATAAAACAAGTGATGACCTTTGGGTCGTCACAATGGCGCTCACTGGGGGTGTGTACAGACTCCGGATGGGCTCCTACAGCCCAAGCGCAAATACCGCTGCGGCGTGCAGCCCGATCCTCATATCATATCAACCGCTGCGGTGTGCAGCCCGATCTATCATGAGTCCACAACAATCATATAAGTCACACAACAGCTTAAATTATTTATTTCCAGGTTCCCTTTTATTAATTATGAAAATATGTTGACTTTTATTTAATTTTTGCAAAATAGGTGACTTAGCAATTCAATACTGTAATTTTAAACCAGGACTGAGATTAGTGATTAAGCAACTATAGCTATCACATATATAACTATCCCCTAGGGATACTACAGGTTGGCACAAGACCCCAGACACGGCTTACATCCACAATTATATCAAACGCAGTGTTTTTCAACCACTAACAATATATTATTCATATCCGGGATGGACTAAATCTCAATCCCCAGTCACAATCAATCCCGCACCTGCCACAAGGTGCGAGCCACGCCCTACTAGCATCACAATGTGCTAAGCCGGGGTTTCCAACCCTCAGGCTACCATATACACAAACTACTCACCTCTAGCCGGTCGTAGACTCGTCCGCAATGCCTTTTTCTTTCGAATTCACTGTCTCGCACGTAGAATCTAGTCAAACCACAATAATTATGTCAATTACGGGTCAAAGAAATATAACCCAATTCAATTTACATGAAATACGCATAAACACACTAAGTTGGCAAAACCCGACCTCGGGCCCGCTACCCGAAAAATTTCGAAATTAGTACCAACGCGATCCTCGTCTCGCCAAAATTCCATGCATATAAAATTTATCGAAATCGGAGTTCGAATGACCTTTCAAAACCCAAAAATTCGTTTTCAATACCTAGGCCATGATTCTTCACAGTTTCTACCCAATTTCATGAAGATTGGTGTTAATTCTACCATAAGATTACGTTTTTGAGTCAAAAAACTTACCTCCGATGATTACCCGATGAATTCCCAATGTTTTTCCGTGAGTTCTTCTCTCCAGGGTTTAAAATTTGTGTTTTTGGTGAATAACCCGCGACTACACTGTTTTTGCATTTTAATTCTCTGTCAGACCAATTTGTTCTACGCGTTCGCGATGTACTTCACGTGTTCGCGATGCCTCACTTGGTTTACTCTTCGCGAATCTGACGCCTCCCACGCGTTCGCGAAGCACAATTTCCCAGCCCCGGAATTTTCTTCTACGCGAACGCGTCCTACAGCCACGCGAACGCGAAGCCTGCCAAACCTTTCCGACGCGAACGCGGCAGCCTGATCGCGAATGCGATGCTTTAGCCAACCTGGCCTTCGCGAACGCAACCTGGGCCACGCGAACACGAAGGCTTAGTGCCTGCACAGATTTCTGCAATTTTCTGTAGGTTTTTTCAAGTTTTAAATGCCCGGATGATGGTCCGAATTCATCCCGAGGCCCCCGGGACCCAACCGAAAGCCACCAACATACTCCAAAACACGATACAGACTTGTTCCAATCATAAAAATACCATCCTAAATATCAAAATCACCACTTTCACACTGATTCAAGCCTAAGTTTCTTCAAAACTTTCGAAACTAACATTTGATCTAAAACCCGATCAAACGACGTCCGAATGACCTGAAAATTTGCAGACATATCCAAAATCATATAACGAAGCTACAAAAATTTATCGGAATTCCATTCCGACCCCCGGATCAAAATCTCACCTACCGTTCGGATTTCGCCAAAATTCAACCTTAGCCAATTCAAGCCTAAAACTACACCGGACCTCCGAATTCGATTCCGATTGCTCTCCTAAGTCATAAATGATCCCCCGAAACTAGTCGAATCATCATAATCCGATTCCGAGCACTCTAACTAAATAGTCAACTCCATGTTGACTTTTCATATTCAAGCTTCCTTCAAAAAGGTTATATGCCTCATTTTCAACCTGAATCACTCCTAACTCACCCGATAGACTCTAACACTGATGTAAAAGTATAAAACATGTAAATGCAAGGTAACGGGGTGGTAATTCCATTAACAAGGGGTCGGGTCGTTACAGATCAACACAACAATAGAGACAATGCAGCAACAACGGTGGAAGTAGAACAACCCAGCAATAGAATTTAATAAAACCAGTAATCAAAATATGAATTTGAGAATATAACTTTGCTAATTAAAATTGAAACTCTCTTTTTCTAACTCTAATTTTCGTTTTTTTTGTATATTTTTGATTTTTTTTCTTTTCCTGTCTCTCTTAACTCTTTTTTTCCCTCTTCCTCTCAAATTTTTTGAACTCCCTTTCTTACTAAATTTCTATTCTATTTATAGCAAAAAATTTGAAATTTTCAGATTTTTTTATTTTTTAATTATTTTATTATCTTTTTTTTAATTAAAAACAGTCTCACTTATAAAATGCTTTTATTTTTTTATAAAAAGAAATCCCACCTTTCTTTACTTTTATTTTCTAAAATACAACTTTAATTACTTTTATACTTTTAATTGTCCACTTTCTTTTATTTATTTAAGAGAAAATGTCACTTTCTTTTCTTTTCTTTTAAAAAAACAACTTTCTTTTACTTTTGATTTTTTTTAGGGGTAAGGTCTGCGTACATACTACCCTCCCCAGACCCCACTAAGTGGGATTATACTGGGTTGTTGTTGTTGTTGTTGTTGTTGTTTTTTTTATAAAAAATAAATTATTTTTAAAAAAAAAATTAATAATAATAGCAATAATATTAATAGTAATAATTTACTTTTTTTTTAAATTTAAATCTTATATATATAAAAAAATGAAACAAAAGCTAAAATATATAGAGTGAAAAATTTAAATACGGTCAAACATTTTTGTGGGGGCTTTTGTGTGTGTGTGTTAGGATTTTTTGGTTTAGGATGTGTTTTGAATAGTGTATAGTAGTATAATAAATGAGTCATGGGTCATGGGTTTGTATATATATCGAAACAAAAGCTAAAATACATAGAGTGAAAAATTTAAATATGGTCAAATATTTTTGTGGGGGCTTTTGTGTGTGTGTGTGTAGGATTTTTTGGTTTAGGGTGTGTTTTGAATAGTGTATAGTAGCATAATAAATGGGTCATTGTCATGAGTTTGGGTTATGGGGTTTTGGGTGGGTAAAATAGGTTTGGGCCAAGATTTAAAATTTAGGAAGAGGCCCAATTCCGAATTTGTCTTCTCTATCCTTTTTATTACGAATTAATAAAACAAAAAATGCTAAGATTAAATTATAAAAACCAAAATTATCTTAAAATACTAATTAATGCCTAATAATAATTATTACACAAAAATTAAACATTAATTAAAATAAAATTGCACAATTTAGACATTAAATGCTAAAAATGCAAAAATACATATTTTTTGTGATTTTCTATTTTTTTTTTTTTGCAAAATAAACTTAATTACTCCTAAATGTAGAATTATATCATAGATGCAAATGTGAAATATTTTGTATTTTATATTAATTTTAACAAATTAAATATGTACAAACGAATACAAATAATTATCCAAAAATACAGCAAAAATTTAAAAATTGCACACAAAGAAAAATTATTTTATTTTGAATATTTGGGAGTATTTCTCATATAGGGAAAAAATCACATGCTCACATTCCTTATGTATGTTATTCTTGTAATTCAGCAAATGTTATTCATGTTTATATATTAGTCGCATGCTCAGGGGTGTTCGACATGTAGGACTCAAGCATCCGTCGCAGTCCATCAATTTGGGTCGTGAAAACATTGATTATTGACATGAATTATATCACGAACAAGTAGCCTTGATCTTGAACGTCTTATATTTTATTTGACTTCATTCTTGAGTTTAATTTCTTGAACATGAACTTGGATTTGTTCTTTGTTCTTGAGCTTGAACTTGATTTGTTCTTCGTTCTTGAGCTTGAACTTGATTGCTTGAAGTTTGAAACTTGTGGGAGGGAAGATTTGTAATGAGAACAATCTCTTTTTGACCAATCAGGTTGAATCGTGACAAGGCCATATTTGATTGGCTAGAACATATCACTTGTACATGTAGCGCGATTTTATTGGCCTTTTAATTTGACGTGGCAAGCCTTATCATTTTAACATGTGGCATGATCCTATTGGCTCTTCCGCTTGATTTGGCATGCCACGACATTTGACACGTGACACCAAACTGGGCTTTTAAGAAGACGTCATGTGCCTAATAAAGTGGACTCATCACTTGTGGCGCAATGAACTTGGACTAATTTATTAAGTCCATATATATTGGACTTACATAACTAATCCAATTATATTTAGTTGTGGGAGGAAAGATTTGTAACGAGAATAAACTCTTTCCGACCAATCAGGTTGAAGCGTGAAAAGGCCACATTTGATTGGCTAGAACATGTCACTGATACATGTAGAGCGGTTTTATTAGCCTTTTAATTTGACGTGGCATGCTTTGTCATTTTAACATGTGGCATGATCCTATTGGCTCTTCTGCTTGATTCGACGTGCCATGTCATTTGACATGCGGCACCAAACTGGGTCTTTAAGAAGATGCTATGTGCCTAATAAAGTGGGCTCATCACTTGTGGCCCAATGAACTTGGAATAATTTATTAAGTCCATATATATTGGACTTATATAACTAATCCAATTATATTAGCCTAATAAATTTATTTGAACAAACATTTCTTGAATTTAAAATGAAGTCCACATTATTTTGTCGATTAAATTCAATAAAATTTAAGTGCTTACACGAAGTAATTAAACCATACATAACCAATAATTTATATGAAAGAACTTTAGAGAAAACATAGGCTGGTTGCACAGGGGGAGAGGAGAGATATAAGAAGAAAATATAGGGAGATCTTAGTTAGGAAGAGGGAAACAACAAAAGGAGGTAGAGAATGGGTCACAGGGACAGAATATAAATAGAAAAGTAGTTTTTTTGGGGATTTAGCTATACAATATCAATTTTTGGGGCTGCCTTTACCAACGTAATACAAAAAAATTAATAAAATAAAAAATCTAATTCCTATTAAATGTTGTCACTCCGTATCAAGTTTTCAAAATAAAAAGTAGAATAAAAAGTAACTGCTGATAATTTATTAGTCTTGAAATTTGCTTACGAGAGTAATATGTTTTTCACAAAAATTAGTTTAGTAGACTGAAGGGTCCTGAAAAAAGAAAGAAGGAAAGAACAATCCAATGATTTGTGAATTTTCCTTTTTTCGGTTAAGAAAATAGGTTCACATAAATTATAACGGACAGAGTACTTTTTTATCATCTCTCGTTCAAAATTTCTTTAAATCAATCTTGTCCTTTTAACATGATGTGATATCGACCGCTTTGGGCCAAGCTAGAATCCTTATGTAAGCTTGCTTGTTCAAAAGACTGTCTCTTTACCCCTTGCATCTTCATCTTTTCGAAAGCCTAGACCGTTCATTATTTTCCTAAAAGACCTCATACCATTGAAAGTATCCAACTACTAATAATTTACTTATTTTTCTTTTCTACTTTTCATGTGTGACTTTATCCACACGCACTCCCAACAGCTTTATTCTTTATTAGAGATGATAGACGGGAGTAGGGGTGTTCATAAAAATATAAAAATTCGAACCAAATCGAAAACCAATCCAAACCGGTACCTTTTTGTTTTGTTTGGCTTTGGTTTTGAAATTTATAAACCGATCAAATTTAGTTTGGTTTTGATTTTGGTTTTAACTAAAAAAATGAACCAAATCAAATATAGGAGTAGCTATTTTAAATTTACTATTACACCTATATATGTGTATAATTTTATACAAAGTTTTAAATTTTTTTTAGTATTTTCACTTTTAGTATAGTTCTTTACATTTACATTTTAGTTTAATTGGCAGTTTTCTTTTGTTAAGTGTAAAAATCTATTTCATGTTAAAAAATAATATTTTTTAATTGTGTCCTTAAATTATTTATCACTATTTGATTCAACTATCATCATTATATCTTGGTAAATAATAGATATCTCAAAGGGCAATTGATTTGATAGTGTTACGTTCAAAATTGATCGCCAAAATGTGTGTTTGATAGTGTATGTCTTATATTAAAAAATAAACTGACAAATAACCAAAAAAACCGATATAAACCGAATCGAGAAAAAACCGATTTAATTGGTTTGGTTTAGTTCTAATATTTGAAAAATTAATTTACTTAATTTAATTTATTTTTAGGAAAAATCGATCCAAATCGAATCATGAACCCTAGACGGGAGATTGTAATGAGTTGAGTTAAATGATGCCAAGTTGCCAACTGCTGAGTGCAATTTTACTTTATAACCTTTTTCCTGCTTTTGGTGCAATATTTCTTTATATTCCCTCCGTTTCAATCTTTTTATTCTGTGCCAAAAAGAAAGATCTTTTTTCCTATTTGGAAATTTACCTTTATATAATGATTTATAGTTACACAAAATATATGTGCTTAATTTTATTCCACAAGTTCAAAAGTGTTTTCTCTTTTCTTCAATTATGTGCCCAATCAAATTGGTTCATATAAATTGAAACGGAGGGAGTACGAGTACTTTTTTTATAATTTTTCCCTTTAGGTGAGAGCCATGCACACCATGGATAGCTGGATACGATGAGCTTACAGTGGATTTCATATGCTTTTTATTATCTTAAAACATACAGTAATCTAGAGGTTGATAATCATGATCATGATTCATAATTAATGGTCATCTAGCGTATCGAACCAGCTCATGAAGACAGTTTTTCAAACTTTTGGGTAATGATTGGACGGATTTATAATAGCACAGTAGCACAAACAAATCCAAAGTTTTAAATATAGAAAAATCAAAGAGGGACTACTCAGTCAAAACATCACTATATATTCACTAGTATCAAAACCAAAATTTCCTTTTTCCCATGTCTAGCTCAACATTTGATCCAGTGTCTCTATTCTTTTGGCTTCCTCCTCTTTTCGGCAAGTTCTACTTTGGTTAACAAAAACAATACATATTATTAATTAGTTTAAGTAGGAATTAACGCCAAAATTCTGTGGGTGTTACGTATTAAAAAATGACAAGAAAAGTAAAACAAGCTAGCAATTATGTAGAATGGTATCTTAAGCACATGCAATGGTACCAAACTTACAATTCCATACTTTCATGGTTAGGCTCTTTTGTTTGACTTGTTGTCCTAATTATTTTTAAGGACCATGGATGTTTGAGAATTCCCTTTTGATAACTTCCAAAACAGATGTTCAAACTGTTTTTCTTTATTTTAACATCGGATAGGTGTCTTCTAGTCCTTGTATCTCAAAGCTTAGGAATCCTCCTCAGAGTTCTCAATAACTCATATAAACTACAATAAATATTTTAGCTTACTCGATTCTCTTTTTATGCTTTCTCCTCGAATTCTTCTAATACTCTTTCCTTACGTACCATTTCCAAAAGCTAGAATTCATTTGATTTTTGAAAAGTTTGGAGTGAGTTAGTCTATTATATTGATTGATAGACGACAAGAAGAGACAAAAGGTGGTTCGCTTTCTTTATTCGTCCTTTTTTGGCTTTTGCACCATCAAGGTTTGTTAGGATGAGAATATTACGTACGTCAGCGCACGGACCTATAACTTGAATTAAGTTTTAGTAATTAATTGCAGGTAAACTTGAAGAAGTAGTTTGTTCATACATAAGAAATTGTTAACCGAAGTATCATTTACAAGGCCAGGTTTTGCATCAGTGTACATGGCTAAATTAAGCTTTTGATAAAATTTTGTAGCACGGGCATTATATGCTGAACATCATGTTAAAGTGAGAGCAGGAAGTATCAAATATTGATCACTACCAAGGATATATAGGAATTGGGTGCACGGCGGAGTTAAATGTTTTACTGTAATTGTTTATTAAATTCTTGTTGGATATGATTGTTTGCCTCAAAATGTTTACAAGCATTTATAAATTCAAAACAATTATTAAAATTAAAGGGCCAATCATAGCAGGTTGTAACATATTTGAAATTCGATAAGGGAAAAGATAATGGGAACATATGTATAGACAACAGAAGATATTAATGATCTTTATTCATGATAATGGGTTGATCTGCCTTTTCATGAAGAGGTTCAGATCTTACAATCATGTTTTCGTAAATCTACTGTTATTCTGTATTTTTGGTATTGGCTTCTCACTCTGCGTTGTACTCTATATTTCTTAGAGCCCCCACGGGGAGAGAGTGGAACCCCTTTTCTGATGACTGCCTCTGTATTTATAGACATTTGTCGTGTCAGTTGACTTTTTTGCAGATCGGGCCCGTGCCAGGAGATTATTTTGGGCGTACCCGGAAAGCGTCGACCTCGGCCAAAACTTCTAGGCGGATGCGGGTAGTACTTCTGGGTCGGGGCGGTCTCGCCGATTGTTATGTTTATATCAGTCGAAAGAGATGGTTAATCTAACTGATTTTTATAAGATCAAATTATAGCCCGTACAGTTAGTACCTCCGCTTATCGTGGTCTCGTCGAGGCATACCCTGGTAAGCGGATATGATAGTTCGAAGAGCGCCCCCTCCCGGACGAGAGGACGATAATTACTTATGGCGCCTTGTCACTATTTTCTTTTTTCATGGAGGAGGTACGATCGCGTGTGCGGATATTCGTGGCGAAGGGTAATGGTCGGTACACCGTAATCATAGGTTAGGGTATGTTTTGTCCGCGCAAGCTTTGGGACGCGGGGCCTGGTTGCCTCGGCCGATAAGGCATCTGCATGTTTTGAGATATTCGAGGTGGTAGCCGCGATTTCAGCGTGTACTCGCCGGTTTCAATCGTGGTGGTGACGGTTTTGGTGAAACTGAACTGTTTTCTGACGGTTGGGATGCACATTAAATGGCGCCTGTCGGTTTCTCGAGGTTTGATTCAATTGCCTATAAGAAGGTCTGAGATGTCTGACATCCAACACTCTTTGATTTACTAATAGCTCTCATCTTTGGCGAATTCTTAATGAATTCTATTCTTCCTGCGAAACATTTGTCGTTCGTTCTCAGTTGTCTTCATCGCTTCCCCCTAGTCTTTCCAGTGACCTGAATCAATGGCTGGCTCTTCTTCTCGCGACGGTCTTTTGATGTTGGTACCGGTTGGTCCCTTGTTGATCGAAGGATTGTCTCCGGTACTTCCGGGTGATGGTCGGAATGAAACTGAGAGAATACCCTCAGTAGATGAGATACTCTTGGCGGCGGGAAACTTAGCGGTGGACTTCACCGCAGATGGAGGAGATGACCCAGTAGATGAGGCCCCGTTGATGGGGGAAGTGGGTATGACCCAGCTGCACGAGAAAAGGTTCATCCCTTCTCATGACGATGTTGTGCTGGCCCTGCCGGAGGAAGAGGTTCACACCGACCATGTCGGGTATTGCATAATCTATTCGTATCCTCTCAGGCTAGGGTTTCGGATACCCCTTCCCAACCTGGTAGTCGATTTCTGCCGGTACTATAATGTGTGTCCAGGACAGCTCACCCCATCCTTGTACAAACTTTTGGCCATGTTACTGAAGTTCTCGGAGTTGGCTGGCCGGACTGTCACGTTGCAGCACGTACTTGATCTGTACGCCACTAAGCGAGTCCGGGGGAGCATGATCCGGGTGGTCCCGCACTGGTCGCAGGGCTTGGTGACTACTTTGGACAACGAGGTTGAGCCTCGTCAATTCTAACATTTTCTACATCAGGACCGGTCATTTGGTGGCGCCCTCTCCAAGGTTTCCAGAGACTTGGAATCATAGTCGTAAGTTACAGTTTATTTCTTTGACGGGGTCGAATTTTCTCCCATTCTTCATTTTTTTGAATGGTCATTGTTTTGTTGTTGTTTCTGTAGCCGACAGGTCGCCCCCGTCTTTGTTCACTGGTCTGCACGGATGGCTTGAGGTTATTCTTCCGCACACCGAGGGGATCCGTTCGTGGTCATCTTTCTCGAGGAGGTACGGCCAAGGGCCGGCCGTAGGTAAGGAGTTTGTTGTCTTCGGGCGTGTCTAACTTTGGTCATTTTCGTAACTTGGGACTGACCCAATTCCATATTTTTAGAGAAGGTATACCGCGGCAGGGCTCCCCAGTTAGTATTCCGGCGGCCTGGTGCGATTGCCAGGTTCTTTGCTGCGCTGGCGGCTGATAAGGTGCCTAGGGCCGCCTCAGTCGAATTTGTTGCAGCGCCCTCTCCCGTGTGCCCCTTACTTGATGATGGGGTCCTATCAGGAATAGTTCGCCCTCGAGAGGCGTCGCCCTCTCGTGATGAGGAGGAGAGGCCTTTAATTAGGCGCAGAGTCTTTCCCAATTCGTCCCCCTCAGTGACTCGCCCCGCTGCCAATGATGTGATAAATGTGGATTCCTTACACCTCCCCCCCCTCGGGGCGAGGGAGGACGTTGACGCGGCGCGCGTTCCACGATGTGGGCCAAATGATTCTCAGGCTCGAGAGTAGCGAGAGGGAAGTGCCGCCCCTACTGCTCAATCCTCTACTCACAGGTTTGAGGTGGGAGAGCCCTCTCAGGTGATCGTGGACATTGGCGACTCGAGTACTCCATCGACGGAGGTGGCGGAAGCGGGAGAGGGGTCCCCGTCCAGTTCTGATTTGGACTTTGAGGATGTCCGCATGTTTCGTGATGGGGTCACGGACGCGACAGTCCACCTAGATGGGAGGCCGCGTGTAATCGAGATTCCTGCGAATGAGAATCTGTTGCTGAGGGAGTCTGCTCTGTTGCTGCTGCTCAGCCACTTGTGTTCCTCAGTTGAAAATGAGTCGCTGAGAGAGGTGACGAATGTGGGTTTAATGAACGAGGTGGCGTCACTGGGAATGAGGGTATGTACTATGGGCTGAGTATTTATTTACGAGCTTCTTGTTTCTTGTCTTCTCATGGGCTTCTATATCTGACTCCTTTGCTCTTTTCGCTTTGTTTTGTAGGTGTTTATGTTGCAGGTGGAGGGCCTTCATCGGGCCAATGTTCGGTCTGGGGTATTTCTACGGGTTCTTGAGAGGTGTCGCCGGTACCGGAACCAGTGCAGGGAGCTTAACGAGCGCATAAGGGTTGATCCCCGTAACTAAGAGCTGGTTGGGGAGCTAGCGCGGAAGGAGCTACAGAGGAGCCAGGCGCTCGGTCGTGTCGAGGCCTTGGAAGATCGACTGCATCACATGAGTGACGAGCTTGAGGCTGGACGGAGGACATCATTGGAGAATGAACGCCTATGTCTGACCAAGGTGACGGATGTCACTTCAGAGTGGAGCGGGAAGATCGCCGCGCTGGAGGGGGAAGTAGCCGACCAGAAGCGTAAGCTGGCCGAGGCTTCTGTCCGGGCGAACGAGCTCGAAGGGGTCATCCGTGCCAACAATTCCCAACTGTCGTTGGTGAGGGCCGCCGCTGCTTTCAGGGAGAGTGGCCTTGAAGAGCGAATCAGGGTTCTGGAGCAGAACGCTCAGGATGCCGCGGGGCAAATTACACTCCTGGAGGAGGAGAACCGGTGCATTCAGGAACAGTCTGCATTCATGGGTAGCTCTCGCGAAGATTGGGTTTACGCCGAGGCTCAACGGGATATATATAAACATCTGTTCGAGGCCGGTATTATCTCCGAAGCAGTCTTCGAGGGGGCGCGCCAGAGGGCACGGGAAGCTCGTGAGGAATGCGGCTTTGATGCTGCGACGCCCGGAATCGATGATGTCCCTGGTGGGAGCTTGGCCGGAGCTGGGAATGACATGGGCGTTGCGGATGCCGGCGAGGGAGAAAATAGTGGTGGTGCGGCGCGGGCAGGTGGAGGTGGGACTGGCGCAGACGGTGGTACTGGCAATCCCCAGTGATTGATGATTAGTTGATGATTCCCTTGTCAGTTGTTGCCGTGTGTGGCTATTTTTCCTTCCTTTTTTTTATTCTATTTATTATTGTGGTTTGCTTTGAACAATATTTTTACTGGGGCGAACTGGTGTGGCCCGCGTCCGTCTCTTTTAATTGAGGAGGGGGGGGATTCCCCCTTTTTCCATTGTTTGTTTATTGCTCGCTCCACTTTAAGTTTTCCCTCTGTACGGTAATTAATTGTTTCGGGTTGAGGGCTCAAAGCCTAAATATTGCTTTAACTGTTGTTGAATTAATGTGGCGAAGGCTCGTGGCCTGAGTCCCAGTTCAACCGTAGTTGAACGTTGTTGATTCTTTTGAGTCGAGGGCTCAGAGCCCGAGTTTTACTTCAACTATCGTTAAATTAATTTGGCGAAGGCTTGTGGCCTGAGTCCCATTTCAACCGTAGTTGAACTTATGTTGATACTTTTGAGTTGAGGGCTCAGAGCCCGAGTTTTACTTCAACTAAGGTTGAATTATATTGGTGAGGGCTCGTAGCCTGAGTCCCAGTTCAACCGTAGTTAAACTTATACTAATTCTTTTGAGTGGAGGGGTCATAGCCCGAGTTTTACTTCAACTAAGGTTGAATTAAATTGTCCAGGTCTTGTGGCTTAAGTACCAGTTCAACCGTAGTTGAACTTATACTGATGCTTTTGAGTTGAGGGCTCATAGCCCGAGTATTACTTCAACTAAGGTTGAATTTATGTTGGCGAAGGCTCGTGGCCTGAGTCCCGGTTCAACTGTAGTTGAACTTATGTTGATTCTTCTGAGTACGAGGGCTCATAGCCCGAGTTTTACTTCAACTATCATTGAATTTATGTTGGCGAGGGCTCGTGGCCTGAGTCCCAGTTCAACCGTAGTTTAACTTATACTGATTCTTTTGAATCGAGGGCTCATAGCCCGAGTTTTACTTCAACTATCGTTCAATTTATGTTGGCGAAGGCTCGTGGCCTGAGTCCCAGTTCAACTGTAGTTGAACTTATACTGATTTTTTTGAGTCGAGGGCCCACATCCCTAAGTTTACTTCAACTATCGTTGAATTTATGTTGGCGAGGGCTCGTGGCCTGAGTCCGAGTTCAACCATAGCTGAACTTACACGGATTCTTTTTAGTCGAGGGCTAATAGCCCGAGATTTACTTCAACTATCGTTGAATTTATGTTGGCGAGGGCTCGTGGCCTAAGTCCCAGTTCAACCGTAGTTGAACTTATATTGATTCTTTTGAGTCGAGGGCTCATAGCCCGAGTTTTACTTCAACTATCGTTGAATTTTTGTTGGAGAGGGCTCGTGTCCTGAGTCCCAGTTCAACCGTAGTTGAACTTATATTGATTCTTTTGAGCCGAGGGCTCAAAGCCCAAGTTTTACTTCAACTAAAGTTGAATTAAATTGTCCAGGTCTTGTGGCTTAAGTACCAGTTCAACCGTAGTTGAACTTATACTGATTCTTTTGAGTCGAGGGCTCATAGCTCGAGTTTTACTTCAACTATCATTGAATTTATGTTGGCGATGGCTTGTGGCCTGAGTCCCAGTTCAACCGTAATTGAACTTATACTGATTCTTTTGAGTCGAGGGCTCATAGCCTGAGTTTTACTTCAACTATCGTTGAATTTATGTTGGCGAGGGCTCGTGGCCTGAGTCCTAGTTCAACCGTAGTTGAACTTATACTGATTCTTTTAAGTCGAGGGCTCATAGCCCGAGTTTTACTTCAACTATCGTTGAATTTTGTTGGCGAGGGCTCGTGGCCTGAGTCCCAGTTCAACCGTAGTTGAACTTATACTGATTCTTTTGAGTCGATGGCTCATAGCCCGAGTTTTACTTCAACAATCGTTGAATTTATGTTGGCCAGGGCTTGTGAAGTGAGTCCCAGTTCAACCGTAGTTGAACTTATACTGATTCTTTTGAGTCGAGGGCTCATAGCCCGAGTTTTACTTCATTTATCGTTGAGATGTCTACTTAGAAATCTCTACTCGGTATTTTTGCAACCTCTGCTCCTAGATCTGATAAGTCCTGGTGTGTTGATTTACCACAAGTTGCGGGTCGCAGTGTAGGATCAGTCGGCGGACCCCGTACCTGGCGGCTAGTTTTAAACCTGCAATAACAGCTTCGTGTTCCACCTTGTTGTTATTCATCTCGGGGCATCGTATGGACTGGCGAATGACTTCGCCCGTAGGGACTTCGAGAACTAGTCCCAGTCCTAATCCCGAAGCGTTCGCGACCCCATCGGTGTGGAGTATCTAGGGGTTGATGTTCTGAGTTGTTCGATCTCGCCACTTATATAGGTGTCATCGACGTTATACCTGACACTTTATTTAATTGTGTTTGGCAGCTCAGAACGTGCCGCGGAGACGAAGACGCCGTGCCGCCAGTTCCCTACCGTCGGATTCTGAGCTTGTATTCCTCGGAGGGAGGGTCCCCCTGAGGCTGCTCATCCTGAAGAGGACCAAGCGGACGTAGTAGTGTCCGGTGACGACGTTGCTGAGGTCGCCCATTCAGAACATGACAATATAATCTGGGAGTCCATCTTAGCTAACTTCCCAGGGCCTTCTCGTCCTGCGACCGAGCCAATTGTTGACCCGACATCTGGAGCGGACATTGCGCCTTCGTCCCCTACTGTTGAAGAGGGCGCTCCATCGGATGATGAGCCGTTGGAGCAGAAGAAGCGCAGGTTGCTCATTGGAAAAGGGGTGGCCGTGGAACAAACGGAGGTGCGCCAAATTATTTGACTCAAAATGTTTACAAGCATTTATGAATTCAAAACAATTATTAAAAATAAAAGGCCAATCATAGCAGGTCGTAACATATCTGAAATTCGATAAGGGAAAAGATAATGGGAACATATGTATAGACAATAGAAGATATTAGTGATCTTTATTCATGATAATGGGTTAATCTGCCTCTCCATGAAGAGGTTCAGATCTTACAATCATGTGTTCGTAGATCTACTATTATTCTGTATTTTTTGTATTGGTTCCCAGTCTGTGTTGTACTCTGTATTTCTTAGAGCCCTCATGGGGAGAGAGTGAAACCCCTTTTCTGATGACTGCCTCTATATTTATAGACATTTTTTGTGTCAGTTGACTTTCTTGGAGATCGGGCCCGTGCCAGGAGATTATTTTGGGCGTACCCGGAAAGCGTCGACCTCAGCCAAAACTTCTAGGCGGATGCGGGTAGTACTTCTGAGTTGGGGCGGCCTCGCCGATGGTTATGTTTATATCAGTCGAGAGAGATGGTTAATCTAACTGATTTTTATAAGATCAAATTATAGCCTAATGATCATTATTAATTGTAATGTTATTTTGTTAGTACCGATCGAGCTACTACATGATCTACCCTGGGATGCAGTTACAATTCACTTATACTGATTAAAGTTATATATCCATGTTGTGTGAGTTTGAACATATATTGATTAATATGAGCAACAAATAACTAAGCCTTAACTCATATATAGAACCATGTTGTATAGCACTAGGGTTAAGGTTGACTTATATTACGTTTGTTACGTAATCCTCAGTTAATTGTGTGGTCTCTAAGAATCTTCTTTAGGCTTCAAATTCAAGTCCTCTAACAAAGGGCAGTCAAAATACATGTATGATTCTCTCTTCTTTTGTTTCCATAAGAACGGAGACGCGCCTAAAACGTCATGTAAGTAAATTGTGT
This sequence comes from Nicotiana noctiflora, assembly GCA_032618575.1. Lineage (NCBI taxonomy): Eukaryota > Viridiplantae > Streptophyta > Magnoliopsida > Solanales > Solanaceae > Nicotiana > Nicotiana noctiflora. The sequence continues at coordinate 104,404 of JASVEL010009133.1, read as the reverse complement.
ACGTTAACAAAGATGAGAAATGCCCGCAATTACTATCACAAGAAATTCACTGCCTCTTATTTATTTTCCAAAGGGTCCGCCACTTAGTTCATACCATCTTGATGGTTTTAGCTATTAGGAAAAAGAGCTCTTGCATTACTAATTAATCAGCTACTTTTTTCAACATCTTTTGTCCGAGTTGTTGACCATCGTCTTACATCCCATGGAAGGCTCCGCGTCAAATGACTCCCAAAAAACTATAATGTTACTCCCTCTATTTTAAGCTTACGTTAACTTATTTCTTTTTCAGTCAATTCCAAAAAAATAATGATACCTTTCTAAATTTGGTAATAATTTAGCTTAAACTTATAATTATACCCTTAATGAAAAGCTTTTATAACCACATAAATATTTTGGGCCCCTTTTTTGCTTGTTTAGGCGGATCACATATTTCAAAAGCCTTCATTTTTTCTTAAACTCCGTGCCCGATCAAACAAGTTTATATAAATTGAAACAGAGGAAATAATATTTATCAAATTTTTAGATTATTGGAATCAACAAGAGTTCAATATAATTAAAGAACCTTAATTATGTTATTATTGTGACATACTTCTGTCAATTTTGACATGAAAAGTGGGGGCAAAAGAGGGGCAAGGACGTTGCTTTTGTTGGTGCGGTGGCAAGGTCGTGTAGTCTATTTGAGTGGGGTTAGGAACAAATTATGATGGAGAAATGATAGTTGAGGCTAAAAGGAAAAGTAAGCGCATCACGTGCAAGGGTGCAGGCAGATACAAAAGAGGAACAAAGCTAACATGGACCCCAAGTCCGGGCTTTGGGGTTTCCAAATTGTGTGTGCATCTGCCATCTGATCTTCACATGATCATGCCCATTTGCCTTCCTCTTCAGTCGCTTGCATGCCAGATACAAGGGGTTCATACTTCTGGTGGATATCACGTACTGATACTGGATAAGATATTGTATTTACATATTTGGATATTTCTTCATGTGTACGTTTATGTGTGTTTTCAAAGAGGAGAGAGAGAACGAAAAAGAGAAAGAGGAAATGGCTGGATGTTTGAGTTTTTGGAGAATGTTATATTCCCTAGAGAGCAGCGTTATGAGTTTGTGATATTGCGTGTGTTAGGTAGAAAGTTTTAGCTTTAAAAAATGTGCTTTATTTGAACAATATAAAAGCGCAACTTATGTTAAGGATAGCTCCTATTATAGTGTCAGCTGATAGATACACATGACTTGAACACCCTAGGCTTCTTCTTACTTCAAATTAAAGTTCCGGCTCCCACCCTAATTTCGTGTGGTAAACCCATGCCTCCCAAGCCCCCCCAAATTAGTTACCTACATGTACTAATATTGGTGGTAGTAAAATAGTAAAAGAAAATAATTATTCACTCATATTATTCATTAAAAAATAGGTTGGATAATGAATTTTTAAAAACACGTCAAATATGGGTAAGAATCATTAATTATATATTCACTTGAAAAATGGATAACTAACGGATAACTAATGGGTTTAATTTTTATATTTGTAAAAACTCAAATTGGGAGTTCTCAAGTTTGAGAGACTAAAAATTTTGTTGTTTAACCCATTTTTTATTCCTATTAAATATAAGTCGGGTCGGATAATTAATCCATTTTTGCGTTACCCATTTTCGATCCGTTCATATCCTATCCGACTCGCCCGTTTGTCAGCCTTCATTTAAGTAATGATTTCATACCACAAGGTTTCACACTTGTAATAGCCAAGCCCACTAGTGGTATTGTCCGCTTTGGGCCTAGGCCTTCACGAGTTTAAAATGCGCCACTAGGATCTAAAGTTTGTAACTTATATACCCACCATCCCTCTTGTGTTTTGTCGATGTGGGACTCTGTCTATAGTTTAGGGTGTTACCTTATGGGCTTAGCGCTAAGGTATTCCCCACCGCATGAAATTCGCATAGACCTAGCATTGAGGTTTGCTCCACTTAATCGAGATTTACCTAAACTCAGTTGAACTATGACCCACCAACGGCAAGGATGACACAATACTGGCTCTGATACTATCTTTAATAGCTCTGTAACATCCCAGCCCGCGAGTAATATTGTCCGATCTAGGCATAGGCCCTCCCGGGTTTAAAACGTATCACTAGGTCTAAAACTTGTTAACTTATATACGCATCATCTCTATTGTATTTTGCCGGTGTGAGGCTCTATCTAAAGTCTGGGGTGTTACGTTATGGACTCAGCGTCCACGCTAATGTATGCCCCACTGCATGGGATTTGCCTAGACTCAGCAATAAGGTTTGCCTCGCCTAACCGGGATTTTTCTAAACTCAATTGAACTCTGACCCATCATCGGCAAGGTTGACTCAAGAATGACTCTGATACCATTTGTAACAGCTCAGTAATAGCCCAGTTTGCTAGTGATATCGTCTGCTCTAGGCCTAGGCCCTTACTGATTTAAAACGTGTCACTAGGGTCTAAAGCTTGTTAACTTATATACCTAGCATCCCTCTTGTGTTTTTCCGATTTGGAACTCTGTCCAAGGTTTGGGGTGTTACAACACTAATCGATCATCACTAAGGCGAACTTATATTTTAAAGAAAATGTCAAATGAACTCAATCTAGCTAAAACTTGCACTCTTTTAGTTTAATGCATAATTACTTTTTATGCTTTCTTATATTCTCAAAAATTTGAGTTTCACTAAGGGTGTGGTGTTACTTTTGTATGGGTCCAAATTTGACCAATCACAACCCACGACGAGTACGACAAAAGATAGTGTCTTTATGTTTCGGCGTCTCGAGAGAGACAACCTTAAGTCAAAGAAGAAACAGTACGACCCTTATAATACTATAAGCCCATCAGGGGACATTAGGAATATTCCTTCGAATATTTCTTATATTTTTTCTTTTATAGTTCATAAGGTTTTCTCTCTTAGTATAAAGGGGAGATAATAATTTTGTAATAGGGCGGGAGGACTTTTGGAGAATACTATTTTTGATTGAAAGGAAACTTAACGATAAGAGATTATTTACACATTATTTATTCTAGATATTATTATATTCGGCTAAGATTTACCCCTTCATCTTGGATTGATTAGTTCAAAAAGTTTCTAATATCTTTTGAGTCGAATAATTTAGCGCCATCTGTGGGGATTTATATAGCTGAAATTGTAGTTTTCATCTAGATTCTTGAAGCTAATAATCGCTTTTCTTCAGGTTCATAATAATCAACGATGGTTGGAAAAGGAGAAGCGAGTCTAAAGGCAGTAGTGGGTATCATAAACAACACCAAGTGTCCCACTAGAGGGGGAGATCACCCCTCCTCCGCACGGGGATCTAACGACCTTGCGTGAGAGGGGAACCTCAACATCCTCAGTAGGAGAAGCACCACCACCTGTCAAAAGGAAGAATGGTTAACGAGTGCCTTGAGTAACATGCTCGAGAAACCCATTCAAGGATATGTCAAAGACGCGCCACCCATAGAAATTGTAGTTGCTGACGATGAACCAAGCACTGCACGAACAGGTAACACCCGCACGATTACTGATATAGGTGACAATACATTGATGGTTGTCTTAAAGAAAATAGAAGAGATGGAAAATGGGGACAAAATGCTCTACGATCAAATGAAGGAACATCAGAAAAGGGTCGATAAAATACCAGACACTCCGAAGCTACTACCAAAATGCGACTTGAGCCGATTCGTCGAACAACTATATAGCGAAGGGGAAGCTCTACATCCTATTCCAAAGAGCTTCAAAATGCCACTATATTTGAAAATATATGATGGCACCACGGACCGGAGGATCTCTTAATCCATTACATTACCGCGGTAAATGGTAACGATCTATCAAAAGAACAGGTACCATCTGTGCTACTTAAAATATTCGGTGAAACTTTGATGGGGGGATCATTGACATGGTATTCCCAACTACTAGCATGATCAATATCGACGTTCAAGGGGATGGCAGATAAATTTTCCACCGCTCACACGGAACCGAAAAGGCCGAGGCTAGGATTAATGGTATCTTCGCCATCAGGCAAAACGACGGACGAGGCACTTTAGGATTTTCAAGTCCGATTCAACAGAGTAAGAATAAGCCTATCGAACGTGTCAGAAGGAATGACAATGGCAGCCTTTCAAAACTGGTTAAACGGGAACAGATCAAAGGCAACCAAAAAACTACTCAGTATATCATAAAGTACCCCCTACCACATGGGAAGGGATCCATAATTCCTATTGTGCCAAAGTAAAGGCAGACGAGGATGACTTGAACGGCCCGATTCAGGAATTAACGTTAGTCCAGACCGAGCCAAGGAGAGATCGACGTAACGACGGGCGAAGAGATCAATTACCATGTTTTAAATCAAGAAAGGTGTCACCTCTATATCTGAACATCCAATCCACCCCCTCCACGACATGTGGATGTCGCGCCCCGACACGCTGCACCCCTCCATAATGAAAGTGGTATGCCTCCACTACTCTCTACTCATAACTTTTGTGTTTCCCTTTTAAAGATAGTGTACGCACTGAAAAAAATAGGCATGAAGTTGTACTGCCCGTAAAAGATGAAATCGGATCCAAGCACTAGGAGGTCGAACGTCCTGTGTGAATTCCACCGGGAGAGAGGACACAAGACTGAGGATTGCATAGGTATGTGACAAGAAGTAGTGAGGATGCTAAACTAGGGGTATCTGAAAGAATGCTAAGCGGTAAAGGATGGGTCAACTTTGACTGATGATGTGGTGATCAACCATGTGAAATTCACCACCACACATAAACTCAAACGAACAGTTGCATACGAATGGTATGACAACCTCAAAGATAGTATCATCTTCGATAAGTCAGATGCCAACGATTTGTCTTTACCTCACTATGATGCTTTGGTTATAACTTTACGCACTGTGGATACCGATGTAAAAATAATAATGGTGGATGACAGAAGTGGCACGTATATTATTCACCCCGCGAGTTCTCATGCAGATAAGACTCGAGGATAAATAATATCGCGTTGTATAACACTAACAAGTTTTAATAATGTAGTAGAGCGGACATCTGGAGAAATAGTGTTACCTGTCCTGGCAGGAGAGGTTACCCTGCAAATGACATTCCACGCCATGAACCAAGAAATGACCTATAATGCCATCATAGGATGATCATGGATACACGCCATGCGAGGCATCCCTTCAAGCTTTTATCAAGTAATCAAATTTCCCACCTCATGGGGGACATAATTTCAAAATGGATAGAAGTAGATGTATACACTCAGGTACGTATGCAGGAGGTCATCACATTTATACGGAAAAATATAATATGTTGTTTTGGCAACCCCAAGAAATCAGCTATGACAACGAGCCTCAGTTCATCGGAAAGAGAATGACTGAGTTTTTCAAAGAGTGGTACATCAAATGAATACTCTCCGCTCCATATCACCCTACCGCAAATGTCCAAGTCGAGTCCTCCAATAAAGTAATACTGAATATATTGAAAAAAAAAAGCTTGAGGATGATAACTATTACCGAAAGTACTGTGGGCATACCACAATATGCCAAAAACTAGCACATGAGCAATGCCATATTCACTGGTCTACGAGATTGGCGTAGTAATACCCGTCGAGGTCAGAAAACCCAGTTTAACATACTCCAATGAGAGAGGACCTAGCATCGATGAAAGTAGGCTACAAGACGTGGACGAAGTCGAAGAACGGAGAGACATAGCCCACATAAGAATAGTAGCCCATAAATAGCAAGTGGAAATATACTACAACAAGAAAGCTAAAAGTGCGACCACTCAAAGTCGGAGACTACGTCCTCAAGGCTAAAACACAAGTATCGAAAGACCCTAATGAGGGAAAATTGGGAACAAACTGGGACGGACCATACAAAATCATAGCCATATCAGACAAAGGAGAATTCCAGTTAAACATAATAAGGAAACTACTCCTAAACAACTAGAATGTTGCTTATCTCAAGTACTTTCACCTTTAAAAAGAAGGTGTCACTTGAGTTGTACTCTTTTTCCCTCAACCCGGTTTTATCCCAGTCGGGTTTTCTCGGGGAGGTTATTAACGAGGAGGGAAGGGAGACGCCTTAAGGATCAATGTGATGTTCATTACCTCGACCCGTCGACATGATCTCCGGAGTGAAGTAATGAAATGACTGATTATAGTTAATCAAAACTCCATTATACGTGCAGAGTCGACATACGATTCTCACAAGAATTTAATTAAACCTCCATTGTATGTGCAGAGTTGACATGTGATCCTTACAAGTATATAATTAAACCTCCATTGCATGAATAAAGTCGACATGTCTTCCTACGGGAATACGATTAAATCTCCAAAAAGAAATGGCCTAGGCCATCGACAATAACACGAGTTTGACCTCGTTTAAACTACGATGGGATCGTACTTTGACGAAAGTTCGAAAAAACATCCCAATGGCCAAGACCATTGACAATAACACGAGTTTGACCTCGTTCAAACTGCGGCGGGTTCCTACTTCGGTGATAGTTTGGAGCAACATTCCAATGGCCAAGACCATCGACAATAACATGAGTTCGACCTTATTCAAATTGCAGTTGAATCCAACTTCAAGGATAGTTCAAAAAAACATCCTAATGGCCAAGGCCATCGACAATAACATGATTTCGACCTCGTTCAAACTATGATGGGATCCTACTTCAACGATACTTTGAAGTAACATCCCAATGGCCAAGGCCATCGACAATAACATAACCTCGTTCAAACTACAACGGGATCCTACTTCGACTATAGTTTGAAGTAACTTCCCAATGGCCAAGTACCTCAATAATAACATGAGTTCTTCCTCGCTCAAACAGCGATAGGATCCTACTTCGACAATAGTTCGAAGAAACATCCCAATAGCCAAGGCCATCAACAATAACACGAGTTCGACATCGTTCAAACTATGATAGGATCCTACTTCGACGATAGTTCGAAGAAACATCCCAATGTCCAAGGCCATAGATAATAACACGAGTTTGACCTCATTCGAACTACGACCGAATACTACTTCGACGATGGTCCAAAGCAATATCCCCATGGCCAGGGTCATCGATAGGTACCTCTAATATCGTAAACATTGCAAAGAAGAGCAAATTGATAAAATATATTTTGCATTGCATCAAAATGTTATTTACAATATTCACAAATGGGCTCAAGTACGCCCCCTGCAATCCCAAAACAAAAAAAGTACAAGAAAAGACTACACATCGTCCCCGGTGGGGTAAGCATCTTCATACCACGAGTCTGAAGCAATATAGTTTGCATCATATAAATTGATGTCACCCCTGTCAGGTGTAAGAGATGGTACCCGCAAGCCGCACGATCTTCACATGTGCACGGCCAGAAGCTCCGCCTCAGTCACCCTTCTCTCTACTTGAAAACACTTGTACACATTAAGCCAAGCCTCAGCATGGACCTACAACTCATATAAATGATGAGGCACGACCGGATTGCCAGAGGCACGAGACGTAGAAGGCTGAGAACGTTAGGTAGCATCCCCTACCCTTAACGAAGGAACCTACCCATTCAGTGCAGATAGATTTACCTCTAACTCTTTAACATGCCATTCAAGCCCCACAACCTTAAGGTTAGAGGCCTCCCTTTCCCCATTCAACTCCGACCTAAAAATACGGAGGGGATCTTCCAAAGATACCATTTTAGAACTAGCTGTCGCCAGCTTATCAACACTAATGTCCAGCTCACCCTTAAACCCCTCAATCTATGCTACCTTAGCACTCAACTCAGTGGTCAAGTCACCTTCGCCTATAAGTCGGCATTCTCAGCCATCACCCCTACCCACCTCAAGCTCGTCGCTAGAAGCTCTCTTTAACCCATTTAAGCATTTCAAAATATGAAACAATAGTACAACAGCGGGGAAACCAAGTCCCAAAATATACTAACTCCCATAGACCGAAGGGTCAAGAGTCATGAGCCTCTAAAGAACATAAGTGTATAAAGGTTTACAAGATACCAAGTGCGGAAAGAAAAGTCAATACAACATCAAGACAATAAGAAGGAATATCGGGTCCTGCGGACTCTGCGGCTACCTCGAATATCCACAAACGTCGCCTCGCACGACTACTGGATCACTCTGAGAGGTACCTGGATCCGCACACGAGGTGCAGGGAGTAAAATGAGTCATGCCGGACTCGGTGGTAATAAACAAGGGTAAGACAGCGCGGATAAGAAATCCGCGATAAAGCACTATGTAAATCTATAATCGCCTACCCTGTCATAGAATCAATCTTCACTGTAACCTGTTCCAACAATTACCAATAAATAGCATAACAGCTAGTAGATGTAGCTAAATGCAATGCAATGCACGATATGACCGCTACGCGCGTGTAGCCCGACTCCAATTTTGGGTACCCGTGCTCACCGTGGGGGTTCAGGACTCCGGAGGGGCTCCTACAGCCCAAGCACATCTCATAGAGATATCACTGCGGCGTGCAGTCCGATCCAACATATATCTTGCTGCGGCGTGCAGCCCGATCCACTACTAGTCGGCTAATATGCAGATACGGCCTCGCAGGCTCAAAAGTAGTTTTTGAAAACTCTTTTATCATTTTTCAGTTGGAAAACAGTAATATCAAGTTCCAGAGATTGGAATTTGCATAATAACAAAAATAGCTGCGGACTAGTAGTAAACTAGCATGTCTATATGATAAGACAATGATAACGATCCTCGCGGGATCCAATAACTGGCTCACGGCCCACATGTATACTCAACCGCCCAAGAAGGGGGTTCCTCGGCTCCAGAGTGGCCATTATCACAATATATATATATATGCAACCATCCGAGAAGGAGGTTCGACGGCTCTAGAATAGCCAATAATACAGTATCAACAGGTCGGACTAATATATAGTCTCCAATTCATGATCGACCCCGCACTCTCAAGAGTGTGCGTGTCTCGCCGCTATACAGCGTCACAAAGTGGTATACCGGGGTTTCGAACCCGCTGGTCATCACCCACATATATTACTCACCTCAATACGGCGCGACGACTACTCCGCAATGCCCTTGCCACGAGAATCAAGCTCCGCATGTGTAGAATCTGATCAAATAGAGTAAAAATACAACAATTTAGGCCAATGGGACGACACCCAATCAATACAACTCAATTTACATCAAAATTCCCAAAGTTGTCAAAACCCGAGCCCCGGGCCCACATTCCAAAAATTTACGAAATTCACATTTCTGGAACCCTCGTCTCGCCACGAGTCCATACATATAAAATTTACCAAAATCGGACTCCGTTTGCCCACTCAAATCGGTGTTTTTCTTCAATTTAGGCTTAGGGCTCAAACCCACAATTAATCTTCCATTTACAGGGAATTAACCAAGGATTTCATGTTAAAATGATGTAATTAAGCCACAAAACTTACCTCCAACGAATCCCCGATGAATTACCAGCAATTCCCGTCAATTTCTCCTCTTGGAACTCAAAAATGGGGTTTTGGGTTAATGAACCCGCGACCCCTCTGTTCTGTGATTTAATTCACTGCCAGAACAATCTCTTCTATGCGATCGCATTCCCCTTGTTGCGATCGCATAGAGCAAGTTTCTCATGCCTCCAATTTGTTCTCTGCGATCGCAGGCCTAGCCATGCGATCGCATAGCTTCGCATCAAATACCCTCCGCGATCGCAATCGAGCCCCCGCGATCGCAATGCACAATTTCCGGACACTATGCGACCGCAATGCCCTCCATGCGATCGCATAGAGTAAACTTCACGCCCCTTCCACTCTTCTATGCGATCGCAATCATCTCTATGCGATCGCATAGAGCAATTGCTGACTGCAATTTTCTGCAGAATTTTTCCAAGTTCTAAATGCCCGGTTGATGGTCCGAATCCATCCCGAGGCCCCCGGGACCCCAACGAAAACCACCAACATACTCCAAAACATGATACGGACTTGTTCCAATCATAAAAACACCACACTAAACATCAAAATCACCAGTTACACACGGATTCAAGCCTAAATTTCTTAAAACTTTCCGAATTACGCATTCAATCAAAAACCCGACCAAACGACGTCCGAATGACCTGAAATTTTGCAGACATATCCAAAATCACATAACGAAGCTACAGAAATTGTCGGAATTCTATTCCGACCCCCGGATCAAAATATCACCTACCATCCGGATTTCGCCAAAATTCAACCTTAGCCAATTCAAGCCTATTTCTACACCGGGCCTCCAAATTCAATTCCGATCGCTCCCCTAAGTCACAAATCACCTCCCGGAACTATCCGAATCATCAGAATCCGATTCCGAGCCCTCTAACCAAATAGTCAACTCCGGGTTGACTTTCCTTATTCAAGTCTCCTTCAAAAAGGCTATATGCCTCATTTTCAATCCAAATCACTCCTAAATCACCCGATAGACCCTAACACTGATATAAAAGCATAAAACATGCAATTGCAACATGACGGAGTGGTAAATTCCCGTAACGACGGGTCGGGTCGTTACATTCTCCCCAACTTAAACAAACGCTCGTCCTCGAGCGTACCAGAGTGGTACTAGAAGCAACTCAATAGCTGAATGACCTTACTAAGCATATATTCGGGCGATCATACGTCACCCTATCTCACGCAAGTCCGAAAACACCATATAGTCAAAATTTCACAGCCCATCTGAATCATAAACCACATTGCACTTTCCGAAATCATATACCAATTGCTAATCCCATGCCTATACTCAGGATACACTAGAATCCACTGCAATAACCCATACTCACCACTCCGGGTGAGATCATATGATGTATCAAACAACCCAATCACTCGAGACGATAGTCTCTAATCACAACAACTGGCCACAATCACCAAATACTAGCTGAAAACCTCTTTCATTAGATAGAGTCTTATTCCAACACCTCCATATCATGCCCACGGCAACCAGACACGCGATATATCGAACCCATCTCTCAGGTCAACCATTCATGAATCCATTTCCCCTTTTAAAACTCATACCACGATAGGTTTCGGAGCCAAACCTCGGTTTCTACCTTTCTAACAAGCTAAGACCCAATATGCTCGTATTCAATAATGACTCCAACGGCCATTTCGATTATAACACATCGCACTGGTGATAAGACACCTCAACACCGGCCTAAGCCACGACGAGCACAACATAGGCTCCAATAGAAACGTCTGCACACACTCGAATCATGACAGCTCAAATCATGACAACTGTCTCCAGCAAATAGAGCTGCAATTTAATCCCTCTGTGCCATCATAATATAGAACTGAGATCGCGTCTCGCATTATAGAAATAGAGTACCCGAATCCTCCTCGAGAGGTCATAACATCACGTGGCCTTGCCACGATTCGTGATTCTATCCCAACGTTATTACTCATGAAGCACCTCAAGCCACTAAGCTCAAAACGATCAGCCACACACATATTTAGGTCTGAACCCAAGCAATCAACCTCACCCACGGTGAAACAATTAACGTATGCTATCAAATCTTGAAAGAACACAACCGATGTGCCTTTCGCCAAGCGATACTCAATACAGACTCTTCCTCAGAAGCCAGGAGGTATTGTATACCAGGTAACATATAACTAACTATATTTTCACAATATTCTGCTGCGGCGTGCAACCCGCTCCAATGACATACCCGTGGCGGCGTGCCACCCGATCTAGATACCATACCTGGTGGCGGCGTGCCACCCGATCCAAGTAACCCTCGTCAAATGAATACGCGTCGAGTCAAGTTGCTCATCATAATAAACATATATCGCCTCGAGTTTGGCCACATGAAACGCATCTGACAACGTTTCTCAATACTGGAACTGAATCAATGGTAGATACTTCTACACTAACATCCGCCACTAAGGTCCAACTGACAAAGCAATGCCTACCAGCCGTCCGCTGGTCCTGGGTACAACTACTCTGTTGGAGCATACTCTGATGCTCTCTGCTACGCAATTTGTGCCATTTTTCGACATAGCCCATATCACATTAGTCTAGACGACCTGGCTTATGTCAACCAGTCTGAAATAAGGTATCATAACCCAAATTCATCATATCAAGCTAAGAGCTTAACGGTGCTGATACACACGATATACAACCACTGCGTAGGTGGATTACGAGAACTTCTAGTCTTCAAAACATATATAACACATGAATCGCTATATCTGGTTCCACACTCCACCGTACGAATACATAACACACATCAAGCATCTATTCATACCTCGAAAGCTATTCGAAAATTTCACTATGCCATCAACAATTCGATCATCATAGCCGATCCGACAAGCGAACACCACTATACCCCTAGATATTATCAGTTTACATTACCTTGTCCCTTTGCACCATATACCCTGCCAAATTACTAGAATAGCAGTACCATTTCCTTAGATCACCAGAAAGATCGATTCTTAAATCACCTGCAGCTGTCCGCGCTGCTCAATAAGTTTAATGACTCCCCATATATTATGAACTGATCTCAAAACCTAGAATATACCATTATCAACTTTCCATAACACATCGCGTATACCATACTAAGATAACATGGAAATTCTTATCCCTTTCCTACGCCGCAAACATCGGACGCACTCAACTAGTCAAGGACTTTTATGATCTCATATAGAGAAAACTCATTACACATTCCAAGCTTTGCATACCAACAGGAAATACACTCATTTTTCAAACCACATTAAAACACATCATAAACTCTTTCTCCCAATCACATTGCATAAGTTAAACTGCCAGGACTGAGTCCTTATACACATATTATACCCATATCGGGTTACACGACTGCCAACACTCAAAAGCTTTATTGCACAATATCTACAAGACTCATTACTTCAACCACATACCAGGAATTAGTCGTATTCTTTATCATACCGCTTCGGTTTATTAACAAGTTGTTCCATTTACCCAGTTTCCTTTCTGATTCATCTTTGATTTAATATTAGCCACTACCGTAGCACCATAACACATGAACTCATTCCACACGAGACTCGTACATAAGACCACACGGTCTGAGACATATTCCACACGAGACTCGTACATAAGACCACACGGTAAGGATCACATCCTACAATACTTTATTTTGAAGAACCTCTTGCGATTTGAATTCGTTATCATTACCTTCCAATACGGATTACATAGAATCCCATCATTCACATAATATAACACAAGTACCGATCTCTTCTAACGAAACCACCATCTTTAGCCACATGCACAAATTTGAGACACCTGACTGTTACAAGTAAAATCTTGAACACCGTAAACAATTCTCGGGCGTCAGTCATCCTTATTCAGCTATAATTCAACTGTCTTATTGAACAGAACCACTCGTGCCTTATTAGAACTCTGACACTGCAGATCATGATTACATACGGATACTATTAGCTATCACTCTTTTCTATACACCAAGCATTCCTTACCAACATCAGTTCAAAATACCCTAGTATTTCTTCACATCTACGAAGCACCATAACCTTTATCAGAATTTTCCCAAACATACTTAGAGACAGAATCAACATAGCACACAATAGTGCAATCAGTTAATCAATAGCAACCTCCCCAACTTAGCTCGAAGCCATTCATCAAAGCACTTTCAACCACTCATATCAGTATTACTCAAGTGATGCCGAAATGTTAGTATGATATTAAACTCAAGTCATTTACAAGCTTCGACGGAGATTCGAATCATCAGAAATATTAACTCTTTTGCAATTCTTGCATTCATTCACACACAACAGCTACGCCCCCTCTTTAGGTGACAAAATCTTTTCTAAGTCCCGAATTTTCCAAAAATTTCGGCAGAGTTTCCTTTGTAAATTGGCCTATCCACCTGCTAGAGAATCACCAAACCATCCTAGCTATACTTCCACAACTCAACAAGATATCACAATGTATTTCAACAACATTAAATCTCAATACTATACGAATCATATTATCACAATTATACCTGAGCATGTACTGCACCTGCTCGAATCATAACATATATCGAATACCTTTCAATTACACATGAGAGTCAATCCACTTACCTCGCCTCAATTTAGCATCTCAGTACAATACCTTCCACCAGGATACACATAGCATAATCATTTTAGTCTTCCTGAGTTTAAACTTGTTCCACTACAAATAAGGCATTATACCTTCCAATTACGAGATATGATAAATAGTCACCACGCCCATAGCTCGGGGCTACACAACAGTTTAGATAAGAGTCGAACAATTAACAACTCATCCATTAGTAAACCTTCCATAATACTCTACAGATCGGCACAAGGCCCCAAACATGGCTACTAGCCCAAGTACATAGATATAAGCCCAGTCTTAGTCACTTTACACAGTAATCTATCAATCGGGGAGGATCAAGTCCAAATCCCCAGTCATAATACCACCACACTCGTCATATGACGCGTGTTCCATCTCAGGACATCACTTTATAGTGCAAATACGGGGTTTCAAACCCTCAATACATTATCTATTGCCACCACTCACAAAATCAGCACCTCGATGCTCAAATCATAAACAAGGTCCAGCCTCAAGTCATCCCGACTGGCCCAACATGAACTCACAGAGATTATATCTCGCCCTCGTTCGGGGAAAGCACAAGCCATAAGGCAACTATATTACTGAGCACTCGATGCGTACACAGACGTGTGGAAGGAATTTCAAAATTATATCTCAACCTGAATCAAGTACGCACGATAAGAATTCCAAGAAATGTGAAGTGTTTCCTAAAGGTTCGCAGCCTCCCGAGGATAAGTACAGTGCGTCCCCGTACCGATCCACAAGACTCTACTAACCGGCTCAAGACTCACGAGGCCTAGTAAACCTAGGCTCGATACCAACTTGTCACGACCCCAAATCCGGCCGTGATGGCGCCCAAGACATTGCTAGGCCAGCTCGACCAATCAATATCAACCACGGAGCCATAAGCTCTCTTTAACCCATTTAAGCATATTCAAAATATGAAGACACATAGGTACAACAACGGGAAACCAAGTCCCAAAATATACTAACTCCCATGGACCGAAGGGTCAAGAGTCATGAGCCTCTACTGAACATCAGTGTATAAAGGTTTACAAAATACCAAGTGCGGAAAGAAATGTCAATACAACATCAAAAGACACAGTAGGAAGGAATATCGGGTCCTGCGGACTCTGCACCTACCTCGAATATCCACAAACGTCGCCTCGCACAGCCCATCGGATCACGCCGAGAGGTACTCGGATCCGCACACGAGTGCGTGGGAGTAAAACGAGTACCGCCAGACTCAGTGGTAATAAAAAAAAACCACAACAACAGCAGATAAGAAATCCGCAATAAAGACTATGTAAAGCTATAATCAGGCTACCCCGTCATAGAATCAATCTTCACCGTACCTGTTCCAACAATTACCAATAAATAGCATAACAACTAGCGTATGTAGCTAAATGCAATGCAATGCACGATATGACCGCTACGGCACGTGCCCGACTCCAATTTTGGGTACCCGTGCTCACCGTGGGGGTTCAGACTCCGAGGGGCTCCTACAGCCCAAGCACATCTCATAGAGATATTCCGCGGCGCGCAGTCCGATCCAACATATACCTCGCTGCGGCGTGCAGCCCGATCCACTACTAGTCAGCTAATATGCCGATACAGCCTCGCAGGCTCAAAAGTAGTTTTTGAAAACTCTTTTATCATTTTTCGGTTGGAAAACAGTAATATCAAGTTCCAGAGATTGGAATTAGCATAATAACAAAAATAGTTGCGGACTAGTAGTAAACTAGCATGTCTATATGATAAGACAATGATAACGATCCTCGCGGGATCCAATAACCGGCTCACGGCCCACATGTATACTCAACCGCCCAAGAAGGGGGTTCCTCGGCTCAAGAGTGGCCATTATCACAATATATATATATATGCAACCATCCGAGAAGGAGGTTCGACCGCTCGAGAATAGCCAATAATACAGTATCAACAGGTCGGACTAATATATATAGTCTCCAATTCATGATCGACCCCGCACTCTCAAGAGTGTGCGTGTCTCGCCGCTATACAGCGTCACAAAGTGGTATACCGGGGTTTCGAACCCGCCGGTCATCACCCACATCTATTACTCACCTCAATACAGCGCGACGACTATTCCGCAATGCCCTTGCCACGAGAATCAAGCTCCGCACGCGTAGAATCTGATCAAATACAGTAAAAATACAACAATTTAGGCCAATGGGACGACACCCAATCAATACAACTCAATTTACATCAAAATTCCCAAAGTTGTCAAAACCCGAGCCCCGGGCCCACATTCCGAAAATTTACGAAATTCACATTTCTGGAACCCTCGTCTCGCCACGAGTCCATACATATAAAATTTACCAAAATCGGACTCCGTTTGCCCACTCAAATCGGTGTTTTTCTTCAATTTAGGCTTAGTGGCTCAAACCCACAATTAATCTTCCATTTACAGGGAATTAACCAAGGATTTCATGTTAAAATGATGTAATTAAGCCACAAAACTTACCTCCAACGAATCCCCGATGAATTACCAGCAATTCCCGTCAATTTCTCCTCTTGGAACTCAAAAATGGGGTTTTGGGTTAATGAACCCGCGACCCCTCTGTTCTGTGATTTAATTCACTGCCAGAACAATCTCTTCTATGCGATCGCATTCCCCTTGTTGCGATCGCATAGAGCAAGTTTCTCATGCCTCCAATTTGTTCTCTGCGATCGCAGGCCTAGCCATGCGATCGCATAGCTTCGCATCAAATACCCTCCGCGATCGCAATCGAGCCCCCGCGATCGCAATGCACAATTTCCGGACACTATGCGACCGCAATGCCCTCCATGCGATCGCATAGAGTAAACTTCACGCCCCCTTCCACTCTTCTATGCGATCGCAATCATCTCTATGCGATCGCATAGAGCAATTGCTGACTGCAATTTTCTGCAGAATTTTTCCAAGTTCTAAATGCCCGGTTGATGGTCCGAATCCATCCCGAGGCCCCCGGGACCCCAACGAAAACCACCAACATACTCCAAAACATGATACGGACTTGTTCCAATCATAAAAACACCACACTAAACATCAAAATCACCAATTACACACGGATTCAAGCCTAAATTTCTTAAAACTTTCCGAATTACGCATTCAATCAAAAACCCGACCAAACGACGTCCGAATGACCTGAAATTTTGCAGACATATCCAAAATCACATAACGAAGCTACAAAAATTGTCGGAATTCCATTCCGACCCCGGATCAAAATATCACCTACCATCCGGATTTCGCCAAAATTCAACCTTAGCCAATTCAAGCCTATTTCTACACCGGACCTCCAAATTCAATTCCGATTGTTCCCCTAAGTCACAAATCACCTCCCGGAACTAACCGAATCATCAGAATCCGATTCCGAGCCCTCTAACCAAATAGTCAACTCCAGGTTGACTTTCCTTATTCAAGTCTCCTTCAAAAAGGCTATATGCCTCATTTTCAATCCAAATCACTCCTAAATCACCCGATAGACCCTAACACTGATATAAAAGCATAAAACATGCAATTGCAACATGACGGAGTGGTAAATTCCCGTAACGACGGGTCGGGTCGTTACATTCTCCCCAACTTAAACAAACGCTCGTCCTCGAGCGTACTCAGAGTTGTACTAGAAGCAACCCAATAGCTGAATGACCTTACCAAGCATATATGCGGGCGATCATACGTCACCCTATCTCACGCAAGTCCGAAAACACCATATAGTCAAAATTTCACAGCACATCTGAACCATAAATCACATTGTACTTTTGAAATCATATACCAATTGCTAATCCCATTCCTGTACTCAGGATACACTAGAATCCACTGCAATAAGCCATACTCACCACTCCGGGTGAGATCATATGATGTATCAAACAACCCAATCACTCGAGACGATAGTCTCTAATCACAACAACTGGCCACAATCACCAAATACTAGCCGAAAACCTCTTTCATTAGATAGAGTCTTATTCCAACACCTCCATATCCTGCCCACGGCAGCTGAAGCACGTGATATACCGAACCCATCTCTCGGGTTAACCATTCGTGAATTTATTTCCCTTTTTAAAACTCATACCACGATAGGTTTCGGAGCCAAACCTCGGTTTCTACCTTTCTAACAAGCTAAGACCCAATATGCTCGTATTCAATAATGACTCCAACGGCCATTTCGATTATAACACATCGCACTGGTGATAAGACACCTCAACACCGGCCTAAGCCACGACGAGCACAACATAGGCTCCAATAGAAACGTCTGCACACACTCGAATCATGACAGCTCAAATCATGACAACTGTCTCCAGCAAATAGAGCTGCAACTTAATCCCTCTATGCCATCATAATATAGAACTGAGATCGCGTCTCGTATTATAGAGATAAAGTATCTGAATCCTCCTCGAGAGGTCATAACATCACGTGGCCTTGCCACGATTCGTGATTCTATCCCAACGTTATTACTCATGAAGCACCTCAAGCCACTAAGCTCAAAACGATCAGCCACACACATATTTAGGTCTGAACCCAAGCAATCAACCTCACCCACGGTGAAACAATTAACGTATGCTATCAAATCCTGAAAGAACACAACCGATGTGCCATTCGCCAAGCGATACTCAATACAGACTCTTCCTCAGAAGTCAGGAGGTATTGTATACCAGGTAGCATATAACTAGCTATATTTTCACAATATTCTGTTGCGGCGTGCAACCCGCTCCAATGACATACCCGTGGCGGCGTGCCACCCGATCTAGATACCATACCTGTGGCGGCGTGCCACCCGATCCAAGTAACCCTCGTCAAATGAATACGCGTCGAGTCAAGTTGCTCATCATAATAAACATATATCGCCTCAAGTTTGGCCACATGAAACGCATCCGACAACGTTTCTCAATACTGGAACTGAATCAATGGTAGATACTTCTACACTAACATCCGCCACTAAGGTCCAACTGACAAAGCAATGCCTACCAGCCGTCCGCTGGTCCTGTGTACAACTACTCTGTTGGAGCATACTCTGATGCTCTCTGCTACGCAATTTGTGCCATTTTCCGACATAGCCCATATCACATTAGTCTAGACGACCTGGCTTATGTCAACCAGTCAGCAATCAAGTATCATAATCCGAATTCGTTTTATCAAGCTAAGAGCTAAACGGTCCTGATACACACGATATACAACCACTGCATAGGCGGATTACGAGAACTTCCAGACTCTAACACATGTATTACATATGGATCACTATGCCCGATCCCACACTCCACCGTACGATTACATAACACACATCAAGCATCTATTCATACCTCGAAAGCCATTCGAAAATTTCACTATGCCATCAACAATTCAATTATTATAGTCGATCCAACAAGAGAATACCACCATACCACTGGATATTTTCAGTTTACATTACCTTGTCCTTTTGGACCATATACCCTGCCAAATTACTAGAATAGCAGTACAATTTTCTTTAATCACCAAAAAGATCAATTTTTTAAACCACCTGCAGCTGCCCGCGCTGCTCAATAAGTTTAATGACTCCCCATATATTATGAACTGATCTCAAAACCTAGAATATACCATTATCAACTTTCCATAACACATCGCGTATACCATACTAAGATAACATGGAAATTCTTATCCCTTTCCTACGCCGCAAACATCGGCGCACTCAACTAGTCAAGGGCTTTTATGATCTCATATAGAGAAAACTCATTACACATTCCAAGCTTTGCATACCAACAGGAAATACACTCATTTTTCAAACCACATTAAAACACATCATAAACTCTTTCTCCCAATCACATTGCATAAGTTAAACTGCCAGGACTGAGTCCTTATACACATATTATACCCATATCGGGTTACACGACTGCCAACACTCAAAAGCTTTATTGCACAATATCTACAAGACTCATTACTTCAACCACATACCAGGAATTAGTCGTATTCTTTATCATACCGCTTCGGTTTATTAACAAGTTGTTCCATTTACCCAGTTTCCTTTCTGATTCATCTTTGATTTAATATTAGCCACTACTGTAGCACCATAACACATGAACTCATTCCACATGAGACTCGTACATAAGACCACACGGTCTGAGACATATAGGCCACTGAATACTCTCTCAATATTTCCCGAAGGATCACATCCTACAATACTTTATTTTGAAGAACCTCTTGCGATTTGAATTCGTTATCATTACCTTCCAATACGGATTACATAGAATCCCATCATTCACATAATATAACACAAGTATCGATCTCTTCTAACGAAACCACCATCTTTAGCCACATGCACAATTTTGAGACACCTGACTGTTACAAGTAAAATCTTGAACACCGTAAACAATTCTCAGGCGTCAGTCATCCTTATTCAGTTGTAATTCAACTGTCTTATTGAACAGAACCACTCGTGCCTTATTAGAATTCTGACACTGCAGATCATGATTACATACGGATACTATTAGCTATCACTCTTTTCTATACACCAAGCATTCCTTACCAACATCAGTTCAAAATACCCTAGTATTTCTTCACATCTACGAAGCACCATAACCTTTATCAGAATTTTCCCAAACATACTTAGAGACAGAATCAACATAGCACACAATAGTGCAATCAGTTAATCAATAGCAACCTCCCCAACTTAGCTCGAAGCCATTCATCAAAGCACTTTCAACCACTCATATCAGTATTACTCAAGTGATGCCGAAATGTTAGTATGATATTAAACTCAAGTCATTTACAAGCTTCGGCGGAGATTCGAATCATCAGAAATATTAACTCTTTTGCAATTCTTGCATTCATTCACACACAATAGTTACGCCCCCTCTTTAGGTGACAAAATCTTTTCTAAGTCCCGAATTTTCCAAAAATTTCGGCAGAGTTTCCTTTGTAAATTGGCCTATCCACCCGCCAGAGAATCACCAAACCATCCTAGCTATACTTCCACAACTCAACAAGATATCACAATGTATTTCAACAACATTAAATCTCAATACTACACGAATTATATCATCACAATTTATACTTGAACCTGCGATGTATCTGCTCGAATCATAACACATATCAATACCTTTCAATTACACATGAGAATCAACCCACCTATTTTTCCTCAATCTAGTATTTCAGTACAACACCTTCTACCAGGATATACATAGCATAATCATTTCAGTCTTCCTGAGTTTAAACTTGTTCCACTACAAATAAGGCATTATACCTTCCAATTACGAGATATGATAAATAGTCACCACGCCCATAGCTCGGGGCTACACAACAGTTTAGATAAGAGTCGAACAATTAACAACTCATCCATTAGTAAACCTCCATAATACTCTACAGATCGGCACAAGGCCCCAAACATGGCTACTGGCCCAAGTACATAGATATAAGCCCAGTCTTAGTCACTTTACACAGTAATTTATCAATTGGGAAGGATCAAGTCCAAATCCCCAGTCACAATACCACCACGCTCGTCACACGACGCGTATTCCATCTCAGCACATCACTTTATAGTGCAAATACGGGGTTTCAAACCCTCAATACATTATCTATCGCCACCACTCACAAAATCAGCACCTCAATGCTCAAGTCATAAACAAGGTCCAGCCTCAAGTCCTCCCGACTGGCCCAACATGAACTCACCGAGATTATATCTCGCCCCTCGTTCGAGGAAATCATAAGCCATAAGGCAATTACATTACCGAGCGCTCGATGCGTACACAGACGTGTGGAAGGAATTTCAAAATTATATCTCAAGTTGGAATCAAGTACGCACGATAAGAATTCCAAGAAATGCGAAGTATTTTGGTTTGCAGGCCTCCCGAGGATAAGTAAGAGCGTCCCCGTACCGATCCACAAGACTCTACTAACCGGCTCAAGACTCGCGAGGCCTAGTAAACCTAGGCTCGATACCAACTTGTCACGACCCCAAATCCGGCCGCGATGGCGCCCAACACATTGCTAAGCCAGCCCGACCAATCAATATCAACCACGGAGCTAAGCTCTCTTTAACCCATTTAAGCATTTCAAAATAAGAAACAATAGTTATATACCAACAGCGAGGAACCAAGTCCCAAAATATACTAACTCCCATGGACCGAAGGGTCAAGAGTCACGAGCCTCTACAGAACATGAGTGTATAAAGGTTTACAAGATACCAAGTGCGGAAAGAAAAGTCAATACAACATCAAGACAGAAAGAAGGAATATCGGGTCCTGCGCGGACTCCGCAGCTACCTCGAATATCCACAAACGTCGCCTCGCACGACCTATCGGATCGCCGCCGAGAGGTACTCGGATCCGCACACAGCGCGCAGGAGTAAAACGAGTACCGCCGTACCTCGCTGGTAATAAACAAGGTAAGACAGACAAGCAGATAAGAAATCCGCAATAAAGCACTATGTAAAGCTATAATCGGCTACCCTGTCATAGAATCAATCTTCACTGTACCTGTTCCAACAAATACCAATAAATAGCATAACAGCTAGCAGATGTAGCTAAATGCAACGCAATGCACGATATGACCGCTACGGCACGTAGCCCGACTCCAATTTTGGGTACCCGTGCTTACTGTGGGGGTTCAGACTCCGGAGGGGCTCCTACAGCCCAAGCACATCTCATAGAGATATTCCTGCAGCGTGCATTCCGATCCAACATATATCTCGCTGCGGCGCGCAACCCGATCCACTACTAGTCGACTAATATGCAGATACAGCCTCGCAGGCTCAAAAGTAGTTTTTGAAAACTCTTTCTTTCATTTTTCAGTTGGAAAACAGTAATATCAAGTTCCAGAGATTGGAATTAGCATAATAACAAAAATAGCTGCGGACTAGTAGTAAACTAGCATGTCTATATGATAAGACAATGATAACGATCCTCGCGGGATCCAATAACTGGCTCACGGCCCACATGTATACTCAACCGCCCAAGAAGGGGGTTCCTCGGCTCAAGAGTGGCCATTATCACAATATATATATATATGCAACCATCCGAGAAGGAGGTTCGACGGCTCTAGAATAGCCAATAATACAGTATCAACAGGTCGGACTAATATATATAGTCTCCAGTTCATGATCGACCCCGCACTCTCAAGAGTGTGCGTGTCTCGCCGCTATACAGCGTCACAAAGTGGTATACCGGGGTTTCGAACCCGCTGGTCATCACCCACATCTATTACTCACCTCAATACAGAGCGACGACTATTCCGCAATGCCCTTGCCACGAGAATCAAGCTCCGCACGCGTAGAATCTGATCAAATACAGTAAAAATACAACAATTTAGGCCAATGGGACGACACCCAATCAATACAACTCAATTTACATCAAAATTCCCAAAGTTGTCAAAACCCGAGCCCCGGGCCCACATTCCGAAAATTTACGAAATTCACATTTCTGGAACCCTCGTCTCGCCACGAGTCCATACATATAAAATTTACCAAAATCGGACTCCGTTTGCCCACTCAAATCGGTGTTTTTCTTCAATTTAGGCTTAGGGCTCAAACCCACAATTAATCTTCCATTTACAGGGAATTAACCAAGGATTTCATGTTAAAATGATGTAATTAAGCCACAAAACTTACCTCCAACGAATCCCCGATGAATTACCAGCAATTCCCGTCAATTTCTCCTCTTGGAACTCAAAAATGGGGTTTTGGGTTAATGAACCCGCGACCCCTCTGTTCTGTGATTTAATTCACTGCCAGAACAATCTCTTCTATGCGATCGCATTCCCCTTGTTGCGATCGCATAGAGCAAGTTTCTCATGCCTCCAATTTGTTCTCTGCGATCGCAGGCCTAGCCATGCGATCGCATAGCTTCGCATCAAATACCCTCCGCGATCGCAATCGAGCCCCCGCGATCGCAATGCACAATTTCCGGACACTATGCGACCGCAATGCCCTCCATGCGATCGCATAGAGTAAACTTCACGCCCCTTCCACTCTTCTATGCGATCGCAATCATCTCTATGCGATCGCATAGAGCAATTGTTGACTGCAATTTTCTGCAGAATTTTTCCAAGTTCTAAATGCCCGGTTGATGGTCCGAATCCATCCCGAGGCCCCCGGGACCCCAACGAAAACCACCAACATACTCCAAAACATGATACGGACTTGTTCCAATCATAAAAACACCACACTAAACATCAAAATCACCAGCTACACACGGATTCAAGCCTAAATTTCTTAAAACTTTCCGAATTACGCATTCAATCAAAAACCCGACTAAACGACGTCCGAATGACCTATAAGTCGGCATTCTCAGCCATCACCCCTACCCACCTCAAGCTCGTCGTCTGTCGCCTTGAGAGAAGCCTCGAGTTCACTATTATGAGAGACAGTTTTCATGAGCTCCTCATCTCGCTCCCTCAATGCTTTGAGCTTACACTCCTATTGGTCCTCCCGCTATTTGAGCCCCTCACAAAATAATTGTAACTTAGGGTCCTAATGATAAATGTAGGCCATCGCCCGATGCTTAGCACGATACTATTGATATTTGGATGACATCTTCTCATAAAGGCCCATCCTTTGCCTCTCCCGACGTTCTCGCTCAAACTCCATAATAAGGGTCTAGCAAAACACAAAATGATGTTCGCCACACAAAACCAATGATGAAAACGGGGACAAAAGGCACCTACCTGTAGGGCCAAAGCGGCTATCTTCTAAGACAACTCCACGTCACTCATCGCCCTAAGCATCTCGTTTTCAGGAGCAACATATAGAAGAGCTAGGGCAAACACCACTTGCTCACTATTCAACAGTAGGTTGTAGTCCTCCGGAACAATTATATGATGATCAGACCCTTCCGTTTTAACCTCTACATGGTTATGGCGACCTATAAACTCATTGACATCCTCTGGGTCGACATCTGAACCCGAGTCATCGCCCTCAATACGATGTCTTCCAACATTCAATGACGCGCCACCCTTGGCAGAGCGTACTAAGCCAACTCCTGGGTAAGCTCCTTTTAACTTGGAGAGATCTTCCCGATAGAATAGCGTGAGCCATAAATACGCGCACGAGGACTGTCTGCCACGCCATGCTTCTATCAGCGTCCATGGCCACGTCCTTCTCCAGTTCCAACCTACTTTTTTTTCTCAACAATGGCTCGTTCTCGTTAGTGGACTCATTCAAAGGGTGTGAGGCCAACACCGAAAAAGCCTCCTCCCTGACGAACATGACTCGAGATAGATATTCCAATTGAATAGGTTGAGAACGACCCTCTCAAACAGACTCATTCGAAATGAACTACGTGGTTGCAACGATAACGGCTTGACAAAATGTAAGGACTGACGCCCTTCAGCTGGAAGCCTCTCGGCGTGTCATCATAAGAGGTCATATTATTAAAATAATTAATGTTGCGCGACCAACGAAAAAGCAAGGAAGACATTTACCAGAAGGAACTTTAGGGCCGTAATGCTTCACGGAGGCAGGCCAATCTCGAGTTTCTGCTGCATAAGGTAATAGACGGGCTCCCCAATCCCTGATATTCGCAATAGGGCAAGGTGGACGTCCCATAGCTACAAACAGGAAGCGAACAAACTTATAATAAATATAGAAGGAAGAAGATAAACAAACGACGACACTTACGAGCCTCATTCCATCGCTCCGGGAACCTGGCTGCGTTGGAAACGACATGTTCAGTTTTGACAAAGAAATACTTGTGCCAAAATTTATGACTTGCTCGGTCATCCGTCCCGACCACCAGCCCAGTTGTACTACGGATCCTCAAGTGTACCATGGTATCTCTGAGAAAATCAGGAGTGAACAGGTGCAAAAGATAGTGGGTGGAAACATCACACTCTCCCAATTCTGCATACTTGGTCAGCAGCAAAAGTATCTTTAGCGTATACGGCAAAAGTTGCACCGGACACACTTGGTAAAATCTACAGAATTATTCGCTAAAGGGAAAAGAGGAAGAGTATAACCAATCATGAAAGGGTACTCATGGAAAGCACAGTACCCAGGTCTATGGACCTCCACGTAGTCTTTCCCTGCCAGAACCATCTCTACATGAGCACGAACGTCGTACTTCACACAAGGAGCATCAATATGAATTTTCTCCGTCTTAGAGAATATGGGGGTCTGACTGAGGGGACGATCCTTGAGGAAGTTACTCCGAGATAAGGGATGTCTCGGCAGTAGCTCTTCAACTCTAGAAAGGTTGTAACCCTCCTCTACCGACGTACCTTCGCCACCAGAAGGGGGTGTCGTGGATAATGGGGTGGCCTTAGTAACCTCTTTACGAGAATGATAAGACCTTGGAATAATGTCATTCAAAGGGATATCAACACAGAAAGCAAGAGGAAAAAGCTTTTAATGAAGAACGTAAAAAGAAGTAGGAAGGTATGAAAGAAAAACTCAGAAGAAGGAAGGAGGATATAAAGAGAGGAATGGCCAAAAACTTTCTAAAAAGCAAACCCTTCACCTATTTTAGGGTTGGGTAGCGCCAGAATCGAGGCGACAAGTCACAAAGCAGTGTATCAAGCCGTCAACTCCTGCCTCAAAAACCTGCATGATGATGACGCACGTAAAGCTAACATCATTTCTCCGTAACGTGTACAACTTGGTGTCTTGATGAACACGCAAACCGTTCCTCGTTGGCCACGTCGTAAAGTTTTAACGGATTAAATTTCTCCATAAGAACGCATGAAGTCCGCTCATTGAGGACGCATCCGGTTGCAACCTAGACAAGCGGAAGGACTAACTGTATGGGTCCAAATTTGACCAATCACGACCCACGACGAGTAAGACAAACAATAGGGTCTCTATGGTTCGGCGTCCCGAGGGAGACATCCTTAAGGCAAAGAAGAAAATGTACGACCCTTGTAATAGTGTAAGCCCATCAAGGGACATTAGGAATATTCCTTCGAATATTCCTTGTATTTTGTGGTTTATAATTTAGAAGATTTTCTCTCTTAGTATAAAGGGGAGGCAATAATCTTGTAATAGGACAGGAGGACTCTGGGTGAATACTATTTTTGATTTAAAGGAAACTTAACGACTATCTTCTCTTTACCTATTATTTGTTCTAGAGATTATTATATTCAGCTAAGATTTACCCGTTTATCTTGGTATGATTTTTTCAAAATGATCTAATATATCTTTTGAGTCAAATAACTTTGTTCTTTCTATTAAATATTACTAATTTGTGACAATTGAGGTTGGACATGGCGCGTATCATGTATAACAAGCGTACTGCATTAGCAAAATGAAATGTTCTGGAGAACAAAGGTTCTCCACAAGAACATGATATCTTAATGATTAATTTTGCTCTTGCTCACTGTAAATGTGCTGGAGATTAAATTTGTTAGAAGAGATCAATCGGCTAAATTAGATAAGGACTTGTCGTCCATCCTAGATCGATGCATGACAATTTTTTTGGCTACCGCGGTCAGTTCAAGCTAAGGTCCCTCAGACAAATTTCAATAACATGCAACTTTAATTTGTGGACCGCTCACACACACGGTGACACTTCTCGATCAATATATTTATATGTATATATCTAGGCTACCCCACCAAAAATAGGGACGAATAACTACAGAAAGTTTTATTCTCGGAATATATGCAAATAATTATACTCTGCATATATATGGAATATGAAGTGACTAAAATGATTTGTGCATGATGATGTACTGAGGTAGAAAAACCCGTGAGTGAGCCAAAACTAACTGACTTCAATCTTTTCCCTCGGTCCATTAAGTGACAAATTCCCAACTCCCACATATTGACAACTCCTTGGCCGGCTACTTCACATGCCACCAAAATCCAACAGAAATCTGAGCCTCAGGCCTCAGCCACCTTTATTTTCATATATTACTCATTTCTTTTCTCTTTTCCTCTCCTCTCTTCTCTGTCTCTGATAAAGAAGATGCAGTAACATTAATCCCTTTTGTAAAGTTTCTCCTTATGAGAAGTCCTTATTAGTGTCTCTTTTGCCTAATATTGACTTTAATTCATTCATTGGGGTGAGAGATAAGAGATTTTCTCATCAGTCGTTTTTACTCTTGGGAAAAAAAGTTGAAGAGTCCATTATCGTTGATTCGTTTGCAGAATATTGCAAAAGGTATCTGCTCTAAGGCAGCAGCACAACCCACTAATGGATCGTTTCCCAATAATGGTGAGGTACCACTACTAGTCTAGTCTTTTTCCATCTTTTCTGTCTTCTCTCCTTCTTATGTCTAAAAATATCAAAACTAATAGCCCCATATATCACCAATTTAATTAATCCACTACCTTTTATCTCCCCTATACTATTTTCTTATTCCTTCCTCTCATGATGCAATTTACTGAGAGTTTACCTCCATCACTTCACCAACAAGTATCACCAATATTTTCAAGTCTGATGTTGAACAAGAATGACAATAATCAGATCCAACGCGCAAGACCGTGGCCTGGTTTTCCCACATCGAAAAACTTGGGAACTATAGGCGACGCTAATTGCATGGAACAATTGTTAGTCCATTGTGCCAACGCGATCGAAAGCAATGACTCAACTTTAGCTCAACAAATTTTGTGGGTCCTTAACAACATTGCTCCTCCAGATGGTGACTCTAACCAACGCCTCACTTGTGGTTTCCTCCGAGCCCTCATTGTTCGCGCTGCAAAAATTGGGACTTGCAAATTACTCACTACCAATCTCAATCATTCAATGGAAACACATAAATTCTCTATCATAGAGCTAGCCGGTTTCGTTGATTTAACCCCGTGGCATCGTTTCGGGTTCACGGCTGCTAATGGAGCTATATTAGAAGCTGTAGAAGGTTACTCTATTGTTCATATTGTTGATTTTAGCTTGACTCATTGCATGCAAATTCCCACACTTATTGATGCTATTTCTAATCGACTAGAAGGACCTCCGTTAGTCAAACTTACGGTAGCTGGTGCAACAGAAGATTTACCACCTATGCTTGATCTTTCTTATGAGGAATTAGGTGCTAAGTTGGTAAATTTCGCAAGGTCAAGAAACGTGATGATGGAATTTAGAGTGATTCCTTCAAGTTCATCGGACGGGTTTTCGAATGTAATCGAACAGCTACGTGTCCAAAATCTAATACGTCCAGAAAATGGCGAGGCACTAGTAATAAATTGTCACATGATGCTTCATTATATACCAGAGGAAACAACAGTACTTTCCCCTCGATTTCCTTTGGATCAGAGTATTAATTCCTCAGTCTCCTCGTTTCGTACTATGTTTCTTAAGGCTATTCGGAATTTAGACCCGACAATTGTAGTGTTAGTTGATGAAGACGCGGATTTTACGTCTAATAATCTGGTCTGCAGATTAAGGTCGGCCTTTAATTATCTATGGATACCTTATGATACTGTGGATACATTTCTTCCGAGAGGTAGCAAGCAAAGGCAGTGGTATGAAGCTGACATTTGTTGGAAGATAGAAAATGTTATAGCTCACGAGGGTCTTCAAAGACTAGAGAGGCTCGAGCCAAAGAGTGAGTGGGTTCAACGGATGAGAAACGCCAATTTTAGGAGCAGTGGTTTTAGTGAAGATTCAGTTTCTGAAGTGAAGCACATGTTGGATGAGCATGCAGCTGGGTGGGGGCTAAAGAGGGATGAGGAAAATATTGTTCTTACATGGAAAGGACATAATGTTGTGTTTGCTACAGCTTGGGTTCCTCTTTAGTATTCCTACTAATCTTCATTATTCAATATATCCCTCTTTAATTTCCTCTTAATCATGAATATCATTATGGACCTACTTAATTGCCCTAAATATAAATCACTACTTCATTAAGCTTTTCATGAGAAGACCGATGTTTTGAGTTCCTTATCAATTTCCGTTTGTCTATGTACTACTAAACAACGCATATGATGTTCCTTTTTGGGGGAACCATTTTATTTACTAAGGAACTAAAATTAGAGCTTACTCATATCCCTTATTTAAGAAGTTAAAAGGATCCTATGGATTAAACCTAGAGAGGATCAGTTTGAAAAACTTAAGCTGGTAATTAACTCATGATTTGCCATAGATGCACATTTATTCCGGTGCATGCACATAAATATATGACGACATAGCTTCGTATTGGACATCTTCATTTTCCTTGGTGAGAATGTTACATCTTTCATCAGGTATCAGTTTATTCTCACTATTTATGGGGAGTATTATATATATTGGCATATATTCGACCATCTTGTGCTCATGGGTCAATCCCAGCACGACCAATAAAATGGTCAACGCTACTGGTTCTTGACTCATGACACATATCCTTAAAACAAACAAGGGGATATCTCTACAACAAAAGGAGGGGCCCATTACTGACCAACCGAAAAAGCCTGAGGCTATAAATACCAAGAGAAAGAACCTCCCAAGGGGTTTTTTCTTCAACACAACTCCATATACTCCAGAAATGGAGAAACATACTCTAGAAGAGGAACAATAAATAATGTCAATGTAAGATTTTGAACCTCTTCAAGGAGAGTCAGGTTAAGCTACCTTGATGAATACAACCTCGTTCATATTGTTCCATAATTGATTACTTCTATGTCTCATGTTTATTTTCTAATTCAGTGATTAATTATGATTGACTATGATTTACCTCTTGAATTATTTCGATTGATTTGCTTGGAAAGTATTCGATAACTTTTGAGTCAAACAATTTGGCGCCGTCTATGGGGATTTCCTAGCGAAATCGCATAGTTTCTCCATGAAATAGAAGCAAAAGGAACATAAAAAAATGAAAAAGAAGAAAAAGCGATCCAACTCAAACGGACCAAAGGAAGCATATGGAGCGCATAATACTCGAATGCATCAAAGGAAACTGAGGACCAAAACGACCAGACAAGAAGAAGAAGTCCCCCCCCCCCCACTCTCCTATAGAACGCAAGTATGAGGCATTTCTTTCACCCCTAACGCGGTGTCAGGCCGAAAGCCAGCACAGGGCTATCTCAAGCCAGAACCCTAACTCAGGCCAAGTGTGTTCGCCATAAAATATATCAGGTTCGATCTCAGTTGAACAGAGACTCAGGCCACGTGCCTTCGCCATCAAAATATATCAGGTTCGACCTCAGTCGAACCAGGACTCTGGCCACGTGCCTTCGCCATGAAAATATATCAGGTTTGACCTCAACCGAATCGAGACTCAGGTCACGTGCCTTTATCATCAAAATATATCAGGTTCGACCTCAGTCGAACCGGGACTCACGCTACGTGCCTTCGCCATCAAAATATATCAGGTTCGACCATAGTCGAACCGGGACTCAGGCCATGTGCCTTCGCCATCAAAATACATCATGTTCAACCTCAGTCGAATTGAGACTCAGGCCACGTGCCTTCGCTATCAAAATATATCATGTTCGGCCTCAGTCAAACCGGGACTGAGGCCACGTGCCATCGCCATTAAAATATATCTCGTTCAACCTCAAGTCGAACCAAGACTCAGGCCTTGTGCCTTCGCCATCAAAATATATCAAGTTCGACCCCAGTCAAACCAGGACTCAGGCCACGTGCCTTCACAAACAAAATATATCAGGTTCGACCACAGTCGAACCGGGACTCAGGTCACGTGCCTTCGCCGTTAAAATATATCAGGTTCGACCGTAGTCAAACCGGGATTCAGGCCGTGTGTCTTCGCCATCAAAATATATCAAGTTCGACCTCAGTCGAACTGGGACTCAGGCCACGTGCCTTTGCCATCAAAATATATCAGGTTCGGCCTTAGTCGAACTGGGACTCAGACCACATGTCTTCGCTATTAAAATATATCAGGTTCGACCTCAGTCAAACCGGGACTTATGCCACGTGCCTTAGCCATCAAAATATATCAGGTTCGACCTTAGTCGAACCAGGACTCAGGCCACGTGCCTTCGCCATCTAAATATATCTTGTTCAACCTCAAGCGAACTGGGACTCAGGCATTATGTCTTCGCCATCAAAATATATCAAGTTCGACCTTAGTCGAACCGGGACTCAGGCCACGTGCCTTCACTATAACAATATATCAGGTTTGACCTCAGTCGAACTGGGACTCAGGCCACGAGCCTTCGCCATCAAAATATATCAAGTTCAACCTCAGCCGAATCGGGACTCAGGCCATGTGCCTTCACTATCAAAATATACTGGATTCGACCTCAGTCAAACCAGGACTCAGGCTAAGCGCCTTCGCCATTAAAATATATCGGGTTTGACCTTAGTCAAACTACGGCTCAGGCTAAGTGACTTCGCCTTCAAATTTATTAGAGTCAACCCTAGCCGCACTAACGCTGGGACGAAGAAAAATCAACTACCATCATTATGAGTTGACCGCCTCTCCTTCATCATGTCAGGCCAAAAATCCATCATTATTAATCTAAAACTGACACAACGACCTCGGTCGAATTCAAGGGTTGAACAACCCTCCAAACATATCCATAAAAGACAAGGGGAAAACGGAAGGCAGTGAAAAACCTGAGACAAACAATAGAAAAAAAAATACAATTGTCTATAGAGTTAATAATGCGGGCACCCCCGCTTACACCTAGCCCTGGCCGGTCGAAACAAGAAAGAAAATTACAAAAAAAAACAAACTAAGTGCCAACCGACGAACGGGATATAATGAAAAACAACAAACAATGATAACAAATATTTTCTTTACTCAGCACCATCACCGTCATCACCATCGTTGCCACCCGCGCCACCGTCAGCCTCGGGTGTCGCCACATCATAACCACATTCGGCACGAGCTTCACGATCTTTCTGGTGTGCCACCTCGAAGACGGCCTCGGTCACAATACCCACCTCCAATAAGTTCTTATAAACATCACGTTGTGCCTCGGCATAGATCCAAAGTTAATGAACCTTGTAGGAAACTGCAATATGTAACGAGTAAGCCTGGCTCTACAGTCGCCGATTCTCTTCCTCCAAAATTGCAATCCGTTGCAACATGACATGAGCCTCCTTCTCAAGGAAGCCAATCCGCTCCTCGTGTCCTACTTCCTTAAGGGTTATTGTCTCCCTCTCTGACTTAAGCCGAGACTCATGCACACGAATCGACTCCTCCAACGCCACGGCCCTTGACGAGTAACCCTTTTCCCAATTTTTTAAGGAAGCAATCTCGCCTTCCATTATCGCCAGTTTCCTGCTCCATTTCATAGCCGACTCCGCTGCCTCGACCCAGTTCCGCTCAGCCTCCAACTCCATCTCCCTCAGCCTGCCCTGCAGATATACACACCCAACTGCAATTCCTTTCCCCACCTCAAGCTCCTCGTCCTTCCGACGAATCTACTCTTCAAGAGCACGTTTACTACCAAGCACCTGCAACAACTACTGATCCTGCCTCCCCAATTCTTTTCCCAAAGCCCGACTATAGGGCTCGTTCTGTAAATTCTCATGCAGTCCTCAGTAACGATCACGATAACGGTGGTATTTCCCTAGCATCTGTAGAAAGATCCTTGAGCGAACCTTAGCTCTGCGGATGTTCTCCATCTCCAAAAAGTAAGTCTGCATAACAAAGGAAAGGAAAAGCTAAGGCAAAGGCTAAAATAGGAGAGAGAAAGAAACACTAAGAATGCGCTATGTACCCTCAGGCCCATTACGACCACTTCGTCTATCACCTCAATGTCTGAAATGTTCCTCAAAGACGCGTTCTCAACCTCTCAACTTAACAACTCAAACTGCGACACCAAGCTATTTCCTTTAGTTAATAAGTTCAAATCCGAGGGAACCTCAATAAAATGCCCCCCCCCCCCCCCCCTCCCCCGCATGCACCGTAGAATTGGTAATACCCTCCTCAAACATAAGAACGTCGTCAGGGTCAAAATCAGACTCAGACTCATACTCGTACTCCACTAAACCCTTCCTTCTCTCTACCGCCGTTGATGTAGAGCAACTCGCCATAGCCAAAAACGGTAAATCAGAAATCCCAACGGCGACCTGTAAGGATCAACCCTCTGCCCGCCAACAGGAACTTCGGACGGGGTCGTCAAAACAACAACATTCCCTTGGCTAGAACTGATAGGTTCAACTTCGACTAACTCCTTCTCCCCGTCAAAAAGCGCCGCAGCTGCGCCACCCTCCGAATCTGTCGAGAGAGAATCCAAGTTGATCACCGATGGAGGAGCTTCCACAAATGTCACTTGCTATTTTTGTGAAGTCCTATCCTTCTCATCATTCGAAGGAGAGCCCGTCCGACAACAAACATGCCCGTACAACCTCTCATCTTGTAGTATAGCCCGCGTTAGGGAAGCGGTTTCTAATGACTCAACCGACGCCGCCCTCAGTACTCGACGAGGCACAAGCATAGCAGCTATAGGCGCAGCAGCTAGCTTAGCAAGTGAACCCAGCAGTGAAAAGCCAATTGTGGAGCTTTGACACGACATGGTGTCTCTAGATACAAAGAACAAATGAATCAACAATCAGCACAAAATAAAGCAAAAAGAGAAATGGCCGAAATTCCATCTGTCACGGGCCTGCGACCATGTCTCTCCCAGAAAAGTGCCAGGTGTGAATGCCCACAGTACGAGGAAGCACTACCTCGACCCATTCTCGGATCCCTTACAAAAGAGGTAGCAACAACTTTTCAGCTACAAAAATGAAGGTAAATCAATAACCATAAGTACAAAGCATGAGGAAAGTTGAAATAAAGAGGATACCAATCGGGAACGAGGTCTCACGTGCAAAGTTCCAGACTTCCGGGAATCCGGTTGGGTCCTTCATAGGTGATCAGTCCAAATACATAAAAAATTCTTAAAGGAATGGAGAATGACCTATTCGTCCAGCCCAACCATCAAGCCCTTCGATTATTATCATGGGGCCAAAAATTTTTTGGGGAGCGAAGAGACTGAGTACATGCCTCAAAGTGACCTCCCTACTCGCCAGCTCCGCATATTTAATGAACATGAGAAGCAATTTTAGAGAGAATGAGAAAGTTGGGTCGGGCATACCTCGTAATAGCGGCATAAGTTTATTATCAGCATAGGGAGCGGGAGTGTACATCCCACCTAGAAGGGATAAGCATAGAAAAAGCAATACCCTCGATGGTCAATCTGTACCTTGTCCTCGGTCTTCGCAAGAACAATCTCGGTATAATGTGGGATATGTCATCGCCCCCGTATTTGGGCTATCCCCACTTCCCCCATTACAGAGGCAATGTCCTCCTGTTCCACGCTGCCCGGTGCATTGAAATCCATCACTTGATCTCCTTTTTGGGGTAGAATTTCATCGACTGAAGAAATCTCCTCATCCCCCACCAACTCCAACCTTTCATTTGTCGGAGCGGGATTTTTGACCAATGGAGAATTAGCCGGGCGATTGCTGCAAGAATAATTCCCTGCCATGATCGATTCATAAGTGAAAGAAAGCAGAACTTTGACAAGGGAAACGGAGAAATCAATGATGATAATGATAGGAAGAATAGGGAAAATGTGATTTGACAGAAGAAAGGCTTCTCAAGATTTCTCTTAGAAGAATATTGAATATGTAAAGAACAAAATGACACATGTTCTCTAGCTATATAACAAGTTTTTCCCGTACAAAACCCTACAATCGTCATTAATTCATAACCGTGCATGAATCCATTCGGTTCATGAAAACGTGCGCCATTACGAATGATCAAGCGGGATGATGCTCCACTCGTCAACCAATGGTCCAATTCCAAGATTTCATGTTTGAGGACCCTCCCCGATCACGTCGCTCTGTCCGTCCGCCGAAGTCGACTTGGGCGCGACCTCGACAAATAGAGGGACTAACTGTATTGGCATATATTCGACCATCTTATGATCAGGGGGTCAATCCCAACACGACCAATTTGTAATAAAATGGTCAACGCCATTGGCTCTTGACTTATGATAGATGTCCTTAAAACAAACAACGGGATATCTCTACAACAAAAGGATGGGCCCATTCACGACCAACGGAAAGAGCTTGAGGTTATGAATACAAAGAGAAAGAACCTCCCAAGAGGGGATTCTTCTTTAACACAACTCCATATACTCCAGAAATAGAGAAATATACTCCGTAAGGGGAACAATAAATAATGTCAATTTAAGATTCTGAACCTCTTCAAGGAGAGGCAGGTCAAGCAACATTGATGAATACAACCTCATTCATATTATTCCATAATTTAGTACTTTTACGTCTCGAGTATGTTTTCTAATTTAGTGATTAATTATGATTGGCTATGATTAACCTCTTGAATTATTTCGATTGATTTGCTTGAAAAATATTCGATAACTTTCGAGTCAAGCATTATACAAGTAATATCAGTGTTTACTCTAAAATCGAACAATAATTGAATTTATACAAGCTTTTAAGGATATGTGATATAATTTGATACAAATTAAGAAGAATAATTAATATTTAATTTGCGATAAAAGAATAAATACAAACCACACGAATCGAATGGCCTTGGCCCTGCAGTTCTATCACCCTTCAACCAAAGATATTTCAACTAACGCATGAATGGAGTAATAAGATAATGAAAGCTGGAAAATGACATTATATGGCTTTGGATTGCGTAAATGTAAAGTGTTTTACAAATGATCAGACCCCCTTTATATAGTATAGGAGTCCTACTCTTGCATGATACAATTTTATATGAGGTAAGAAATCTCATGATTAACTAATTAATCGGACTCTTCTTGATATGTGCCGAGATTTTCACCATGACCTTGACCGATTGCAGATATTTAATTTTCTAATATTTGGCTCATTAAGTTTTCCTCAATATTTCTCGGTCTCGATCTTACTCGATCTCAATTTTGATCAGTCTCCGGACCACAAGCTCGACAATCTAACTTTGCACCATGGTTTGATATAACACGGAGTCAAACCTTAACCTATCATATTTCAATCTTGATTAGTCATACAAGGGGGCAATCCTACTTTATACCGTATACAATCAGTAACCGCGAGTTGAACTACATCATGATTTGACCATCTTTTTTTTTTTCCAAAGGGTCCCATAGGAAAATATATAATTGATAAGTCAAAAGATACACAAAAGGGGCATAAACATGACTGTTGTTAGTACTAGGTATTTAAAACCAGAAAATCAGAGGACTTTAGTTTAAAATAACAAAAATAGAAAATTCTAAGTTCATAAGTTTCTTGTGTGTGCTTAAGGAATTTAATCCTCTCATAGTTGTCCAAGGTTTTAGATTAGTTCCTCCCAGGATAGAACGAAATAACTATTTTAACTATTAGCAATTCGGCAAAAATCGACCGTGGTCGACCGAACAATTTTGGCCGGTCAAAAAAATGGCCAAAAAACCGACCAAAGTTGGTCGGTTTTCAAAATATTTTATTTTAATTTTTTTTACGAAACCGACCAACTTTGGTCGGTTTTTCATTTAAAATAAATTAAAACTAATATTAAAAAAATCGACTGAAATCAATCAGTGAATTCGGTCGGCCACCAACTTTTGTCAGTTATTTTTGTGCAAAATACAATTAAAGAGTATAAGTGAAATAAAAGATAGTCTTAAAACAAATGCACCAATGGTCTAGTGGGTATAATAGTATCATAGCATAGTACAAATCCTGGTTCGATTCCTTGCAGATGTATTTTTTTTAATTACATAATCAAAATTCCAACCAACTTTGGTCGTTTTTTTGACAATTTCTTTTATTAATTGACCGACCAAAGTTGGTCGGTGATATATGGCCAACTTTGGTCGTTATGCCCTTCTCACCTTCAAACTATCGTCCACACACAAATGATCGTATTTTGGACGGTTATTGGCTATTACCAATCAACTTTGGTCAGTTGGTTTTGGATGGTATTGCCTGGATTTTTCGTAGTGTCTATGATAGCAGCACTTCAAATCATAGAACTTCGTCAAACTCAAATAGCGGAGCAAATCACACAAATGCTTATGTTTTTGCTTTGAAAAGGATGCAAACTGCAGAAGATAGAGGAGAGAGATTTTTAGATTTTGGTGGTGGAAAATGTGGCTAAGCCTCTCTATTTGTAGCCAACGAAGTTGGGTCCCAGCAGGTGTAAAGGTGTATGTTCGTTAATAAGGTATCTATTCCGTAGACATTATTTGCATTTCTGTTGAATGGAATGTTTGGTCACGAATTCGACCGTTGTAAAATAATTGTGCGCAAAAAAATTAGAAAAGAAAATATTAAATGATGGAAAAGGAAAAAAAAATTGGTCCAAAAAATTATCAATCACGCCTATACACAATGGATGAAGGTTTTGCCAATCATATCAAGTTATCAAATCCGAAACCAAAGCTAAAGTCGAGCCGAGCGAGCAAGGCTTGTTCTCTTTTCAACTCTTTAAGAGCTCATATATAAGCATAAGAATTTTCCTCTTCCTACCAATAAAGGACAAAGTTTCTTTGTAAAATGACTAATTCAAAATTTTATTTCCCTCCATATCTTTTTTTACTATTTTGCATTCACACCTCTTTTATTTTAATTAACAAAACCCAACAAAGGTATGATGGATAGAATCCATATTTACAATTTGATTTATCCAAAAGGAGAATTAGAATGGAAAGAGAGGAGTTGCTCCGGCCGGATCCATATTGAGCTCTCAAAAAAAAATACTATATTTGAGTTTAAGAGACCGTCTTTTAAACATGGTGCTTTATACTATAGTATGTATTAAAGTTATATGCACAGTGTAAATGTGTACTAAGTTGTTTTTCTTCATTTACGTAATTTAATCTAGGAATAATTTCATGTACAACTCACATGGGTGCTTTTCATTCGCGTAGCCAATATTTTAAGTTTTCATTCGCGTAGTCAACATTTTAAATTTTCATTCGTATAGCCAATGAAGCCTTCTAACATTATTGCCTGACTGACATTATAGCCTCACATCAATCTCATAATGATCTCTTTTTTTCTTTCTATTTCTCCTATTTCTTTTTTTTCTTTCTATTTCTCCTATTTCTTTTTTTTTCTTCCAGATTAATTTGACTATCTGACAAAAAGTCAAGTTATCACGTGGTTTCAAATCCTTTCTCTCTCTCTCTCTCTCTCTATTCCTTATTTTTGTCCGAAATTTACCAAAAAATGAGTATAGTGTCATTTTATACAGTATGTATATATATTTCTACACAACTGTATATTGGAATGCAATATAAATACATTATAAATGTTTATGTACATATATATATATATATATATATATATATATATATATATATATATATATATATATATATATATATATATATATATATATATATATATATATATATATATATATATATGCACTATATATATATATAAATTCAACATGCATATTTTGCACTAGAAAAAAAATTTCCAACCATCATTAAACCTTTGTTTCAATATAAAATTTACCATATAAAAAAAGTGTCAAACCTTCATAAAGACTTCTTATACAATAATAATGTATATATACCCTTATACATTAAAAAAATATAATTATACATGATTATATACGATTATACACAAATTTATACACTTATACCTAGTTTATAAATAATTATATATTATTTATATAAGTGTGTATAAACATCAGTTATACGGTATATGCACTGAAAAGTACCTTATGTCTATCACTACAACTCTGTTTAACACCAATATTATAAAAAAGAACATGAAAAAAGAAGAAGAAGAACCAATAAGCTCAAGATAGGTCTAGATGAATCCAAAATTCTTAAATTTTGTCTCACCCGATCAATAATACTATTATTAGTCAACACCCGTATGGATTGAAGCGCCAATTCACAATGAAAACTTTCAGATTCTAAAAGTTTTAGCTTCTTCAGTGGCGAAATTATAATTTTTGGGACTTATATTTCGATACCAAATGCTCACAGTTATATACACCCTTATGCATTGAAAAAAATATAATTATACATCATTATACACAAATCTATACACTTATACCTGTATAATACATAGTTACACAATATTTGTATAAGTGTGTATAAACACCAGTTATACGGTATATGCATTAAAAAATACCTTATATCCATTACTAAACTTCTGTTTAACACCAATATTATCAAGAAGAAGAAGAAGAAGAAGAAGAAGAAGAAGAAGAAGAAGAAGAAGAAGAAGAAGAAGAAGAAGAAGAAGAAGAAGAACCAATAATACTATTATTACTCAATACCCATCTGGATTGAAGCACCAATTCACAATGAAAACTTCCAGATCTGAAAACTTTAGCTTCGTCAGTGGCGATTTATCATTTTGGGACTTGTATTTAGATACCAAATGCTCACAGTAAGAGACTCAAAGATATATCAACCAAAATTACTTAAAGGATTTATGGGTCAAATGTTTTCTTTTTCAATCCTTTCAAACGAACAAGTAACTTCATATTCTTCATCTTACTTTAGACTTTTATCTTTTTGCATCAAGCAAGTTTGAGAGAATTTAAAAAAATTAAGGAAAGTTAGATCTGGAAATTAGTGAAGAGAAAAGATAGGATGAATGATAGATTTAAAATTATAGAAGAAGAAGATGAATATAGGAGATAGATCAAAAATATATGGAGGATAGAAGAAGATGGCTTGTAGAGAATGAAGAGGCACGAGGAGAGAGAGAGCATTTTAGGAGTGTGGGGAAAAAGAGAACTAGGTTAGTGATTGAAATTTTTCCTTCAATTTTTAAACAAAGTGGGCTATAGCGGGTAAACTTTAAAAATATGGGTCATTTTTTGTTATGATGTTAAGTCATGTGTATTTTCTTGTAATTCTTTCTTTAATCTGTTATAGCACCTTATTTACATCATTTATCCTAAGTTAACAATTAAGGCATATTAAATAAAATTATGGGTGTATTTGGTATGAAGGAAAATATTTTCTTCCAATTTTTCTATGTTTGGTTGGCTTAAATATTTTGAAAAATATTTTCGTTATCAATTCATTTTCCTCCAATTGGAGGAAAATGTTTTCCTTATCAAAAGAAGAAAAAATATTTCCAAGGCTCCTTCTCAACCTTCATCACACTCACCAACTCACCCCACCCCCTCTCCAATAAAAGGCTTTTTTTTTTATATTTCAGTTTTTTCATTACCATCCACCCTACTACCCCTACATCCCCCTCCCTCAGTAAAAAAAAAATATTTTTTTACCTTAATTTTTTTTTGCTTTTTTATTTTTCTGTACAATCCACCCCTTGTCCCCCTGCTCGCAAAAAATGTATTTTTTTTTCTTTTTTTTTTTTTGTAATTTAAATTTTTGTTTTTTCGTTTTACTGTCACCCTCACCCCCGACCCCACCCCCAAAAAAATTTAAAATATATTTTTTAGTTTTTAATTTTATTATTTATCGATTTAAAGGCTCAAAATTTTACAAGTTCCAAAATTATGAGTTCGGGGGTTTATGTGTCACGACCTAGATTTCCCACCATCGGGGTCATGATGGCGCCTACTAGTGGAAGCTAGGCAAGCCAAATATTAATTACACCTCCATTAATTACCGATTTATTATTAAGACATTAAAATTAAAAACACATAAATTACAACGGAATAATCAAACTTAGCGAAAGACTTAGTCAAATATGATAAAGAAAACCCAAACATGATACACTACCCAAGACTGGTGTCACAATACTCACGAACTTCTAAGAATAATACACACAATTGTCTGAAAGAAACACAAGCTGTTTATCTCGAATACATGAGATAACAGAATGAAAAATATAGATAGAAGAGACAACGGGTCCTGCGGACGCCTGCAAGACTACCTCGTAGTCTCAGTAGTCAGAAAAGTGGTCATATTTTACACAGGAAGGAAAGAAAGATGACGAATGTAACCTTAAAACAAAAATACTACTGTATCAAGAACCAGCCAGAGCAGCAGACAGCAAATACATACACTACTTACTACTACTATACCAATATGCATATATATATATATATATATATATATATATATATATATATATATATATATATATATATATATATATATATATACACACAAGACATTTATAAGGAAAGACTCTGCTCTGAAATAACAGTCAATAACTCGTGATATCCAGAATAATCTAATCAACAGAATAAATCTTACTTTCATGTCTCAATTCCTTTCTATTTCATATCTCGTGGTAGGCGTACCACTCGCTCCCAACTATCACAGTAACTACATCTTGTGGTAGGCGTACCACCCGCTCCCAAATATATCAATAGGCTACCGGCAACTATGGCCAATGCCAAGATTTAAATTACTTTGTGGTCGGCGTGCCACACGATCCTATTTCTTACTATATAAGTGGTCGGCACGCCACACGATCCCAATTCATAAATATATATATAAGTGGTCGGCGCGCCACACGATCCCAATTCATAAATATATATATTACTGGCATTTAGCCAATAATGTCTACATCAACAATATTTATAATTACCGGTTTTAAACCAATAATTTATAATAATTTCAATAATTTATCTTCATTACCGGTATAACACCAATAACTCTTAATCGACAATTTATTCATAACTAAATTCCTATTCCTTCAAACTAGGGATAGAACAAACACTTACCTCAAATGTTTTACGAACAATTCAATCTGTGTCAATGCCTTTTCCTTTCAAATTCGGCTCCAATCCAATCGTATCTATACATAATTGATTTAATATCATCAATACTATTCAACAAACTAATTCTTAAAGCCCATTTCAACTTTTACAACATTCTGCCCGGAATAGTGAAATTCGACCCCGGGCCCATATGGTCGGAACTCGGGGTTCGGACCAAAATCCGGTTACCCATCCCCCACGAGTTCAAGTATATGATTTGTTTCAAAATCGGACCTCAATTCGAGGTCCAATTTCCCAATTTATGAAAAACCCTATATTCTACCAAAAACAAGAAATTCTACCATGAAAACCTTTGATTTCTATTGAAAAACATGTTTAATGATGTTAGGAATTGAAAGAATTAAGTAAAAAGTGACTTACAATTGTTTTGAAGAAGAGGAAGTCCGTGAAGAATCGCAAATGGGTGTTTTTGGGTTGTGAAATGTGAAGAATGAAGTTGGAAATCATGATTTACAGGTCTCTGTGTTCGCATTTGCGAACATGGGTTCGCAATTGCGAACCCCGACCAATTTCTGGAGTTTGAAAAATAAGCTAAGGCTGGGAAGTTCGCATTTGCGAACATTTGTTCGCATTTGCGAAGCCAAGGCAAATGCAGGGGGTTTCGCATTTGCGAAATAATGTTCGCATTTGCGAACCAGCTGGCTTCTGGGTTTAGTCGCAATTGCGAAGACAGGCAATAAACTGAAGGCCTCGCATTTGCGAGGTTAAGTTCGCAATTGCGAACTATGGTCCAGGTGTGCCAGTGTCGCATTTGCGACACTTTGTTCGCATTTGCGAACTTGGTTGGTTCTGGCAGACATCGCATTTGCGATAATGGGTTCGCATTTGCGAACCCAGCCTTGACCTTCCTTCTTCACATTTGCGAGAAAGTCTTCGCAAATGCGAAGCCAATAGCTGGGTGAAAAACCAGCAGTGCAAAAATTCGGAAATTGATCCAACGGCCTATCAAATCTTTACCCGAGCCTCCCGGGCTCCAAACCAAACATGTACACAACATCAAAAACACATTATGAACTTGTTCGTGCGATCACATCGCCAATAACACATCGTTTTTATCAAATCAAGCCTCAAGTTCATGATTTTCATACTTTTGGTTTTCAAAACTTTCAAACTTGGAACTCAAGAGGTCCAAAACATATCAAACGACATCCGAATGTCACCAAACTTTGCATAAAGCACATATATAATATTTAAGACTTGTACCGGGCGTCGGAACCAAAATACGAGCCCGATACCAAGGTCAATTAATTCATTTTCCTTTAACAATTACATCAAAAACAATTTCACGTAAAAATTCATAACTTGGGCTCTAGGCCTCAGAATTCGACTCCGGACGCATGTCCAAGTCCCCATATTTTCCTACGGATCTTTCGGGACCAGCAAATCTCGGGTCCGGATCCGTTTACCAAAAATGTTGACCGAAGTCAACCATATCAATATTAATATCATTTTT
Organism: Nicotiana noctiflora; assembly: GCA_032618575.1. Taxonomy (NCBI): domain Eukaryota; kingdom Viridiplantae; phylum Streptophyta; class Magnoliopsida; order Solanales; family Solanaceae; genus Nicotiana; species Nicotiana noctiflora. The sequence continues at coordinate 60,491 of JASVEL010009133.1, read as the reverse complement.
ATCCACATTTCTCATAGAATTCATATTTTCTATCACAAAATCTTTCAGGCTACATGCTCGGATTCGTGCATGTAAATCGAGGCAACATGGAATGAGGTTTTCAAGGCCTCAGAAGCTCGAAATGATTAATAAAAATAAGTGATGACCCTTCGGGTCGTCACAATCTCCACCTCTAAAACAACCGTTCGTCCTCGAACGGACAAAAGAAAGAAGTACCTGAGTCAGGAAACAAGTGTGCGTAGCGGCTCCGCATATCAGACTCGGACTCCCAGGTCGATGCCTTAGGAGGATGACCTCTCCACTGAACACGCACAGAAGGATAACTCTTCGACCTCAACTGTCGAACCTGCCGGTCTAGAATGGCCACCGACTCCTCCTCATAAGATAGATCATTGTCCAATTGGACAGTGCTGAAGTCTAACACATGTGTGGGATCGCCGTGGTATCTCCGAAGCATAGATACATGAAAAACTGGATGCACGGCTGATAAGCTAGGCGGCAAAGCTAATCTGTAAGCCACCCCTCCCACTCTGTCTAGAATCTCAAATGGACCAATATACCTAGGGCCGAGCTTGCCCTTCTTCCCGAACCTCATCACGCCCTTCATAGGCGACACTCGGAGCAATACTCGTTCACCAATCATGAAATGCACATCTCAAACTTTACGATCCGCATAAGTCTTCTGTCCGTACTGAGCTGAACAATCTCTCTTGGATAGTCTTGACCTTGTCCAAGGCCTCCCGAACTAAGTCCGTACCCAACAACCGAGCCTCTCCCGGCTCAAAACATCCAACTGGAGATCGACATTGCCTACCATACAATGCCTCAGACGGGGCCATCTGAATGCTAGACTGGTAGTTGTTATTGTAGGCGAACTCTGCTAATGGCAGATATTGGTCCCACGAGCCTCCAAAATCAATAACACACGCTCGAAGCATGTCCTCTGGAATCCGAATAGTCCTCTTGGACTAACCATCCGTTTGGGGATGAAAAGCTATACTCAGCTGAACCTGGGTGCCTAACTCCTGCTGGACCGCTCTCCAGAACCGCGAGGTAAACTGCGTACCCCGATCTGAGATAATAGATACTGGCACCCCATGAAGTCGAACAATCTCCCTAATGTAAATCTCTGCTAACCTCTCCGATGAGTAGGAGACAGATACTGGAATGAAGTGTGCTGACTTGGTCAGCCTATCAACAATGACCCAAATAGCATCAAATTTCCTCCGAGTCAAAGGAAGTCCAATAACGAAGTCCATAGTGATCCGCTCCCATTTCCACTCGGGAATTTCAATCCTCTGGAATACACCACCAGGTCTCTGGTGCTCATATTTCACCTGCTGACAATTTAGACACCGAGCGACATACGCAACGATATCTTTCTTCATTCTGCGCCACCAATAGTGTTTCCGTAAGTCCTGGTACATCTTCGCGGCGCCTGGGTGAATGGAATACCGCAAACTATGGGCCTCCGCTAAGATCAACTCTCGAATCCCTTCGACATTGGGCACACAAACTCGACCCTGTAATTTTAATACCCTATCATCATCTAGATTTACCCGTGTGGCACCTCCCCGCTGTACTGTATCTCTCAACTCACGCAAATGAGGATCATCAAATTGCCTCTCACGGATACGCTCTAATAAAGAAGAACGAGCGACCGTGCAGGCTAACACTCTGCTAGGCTCAGAAATGTCTAATCTCACGAACCGGTTGGCTAAGGCCTCGACATCTAGAGCTAACGGTCTCTGATTGACCAGAATATATGCAAGACTACCCATGCTGGCAGACTTTCTACTCAATGCATCGGCCACCACATTGGCCTTACCTGGGTGATATAAAATAGTAACATCATAGTCTTTTAGCAACTCTAGCCACCTTCTTTGCCTCATATTCAACTCTTTCTGCTTAAACAAATACTGAAGACTCTTATGATCGGTGTATACTTCACATGCTACACCATACAAATAATGCCTCCGGATCTTCAATGCGTGAATAATCGCCGCCAATTCTAGATCATGCACTGGATAGTTCTTCTCATGAATCTTCAACTGCCTCGAAGCATAGGCAATAACCTTGCCATCCTGCATTAACACTGCACCAAGCCCAATACGGGAAGCATCACAATAAACAGTATAAGGTCCCGTACCTGTGGGTAAAACCAATACCGGTGCTGTGGTCAAGGTTGTCTTGAGCTTTTGAAAGCTCGTCTCACATTCATCGGACCATTCAAATTGAACACCCTTCTGGGTCAATCTGGTCAGTGGGGTTGCAATAGACGAAAATCCTTCTACGAATCGGCGATAATAACCCGCTAACCCCAAGAAACTCCGAATATCCGTGGCTGATGTCGGTCTAGGCCAGTTCTTGACTGCCTCAATTTTCTTCGGATCAACCTGAATACCTGCTGCCGTCACAATATGACCCAGGAATGCAACTGAACTTAGCCAAAATTCACACTTTGAAAATTTTGCATATAGCTAGCTATCTCTCAGAGTCTGCAAGGCCACTCTGAGATGTTGCGCATGCTCCTCCTGACTGCGGGAATATATTAATATGTCATCAATGAAGACTATTACAAACAAGTCTAAATAAGGCCGGAACACCCGATTCATTAATTCCATAAAAGCCGCTGGAGCATTTGTCAACCCAAAAGACATGACCAGAAATTCATAATGTCCATACCGAGTGCGGAACGCTGTCTTAGGGACATCAGATGCCCTAATCTTCAGCTGATGATAGCCAGATCTCAAATCTATCTTTGAAAATACCTTGGCACCCTGAAGCTGGTCAAATAAATCATCAATTCGCGGAAGTGGATATTTATTTTTGATAGTCACCTTGTTTAACCGTCGATAGTCAATGCACATTCTCATCGAACCATCTTTCTTCTTTACAAATAATACAGGTGCACCCCACGGCGAAACACTGGGTCTAATGAAACCCTTTTCAAGTAAATCCTGCAACTGTTCCTTCAATTCTTTTAACTCTGGCGGAGCCATACGATATGGGGGAATGGAAATGGGCTGAGTGCCTGGAGCCAAGTCAATGCAAAAATCAATATCCCTATCGGGCGGCATACCTGGTAAGTCTGAAGGAAATACTTCAGGAAATTCGCGAACCACAGGCACAGAGTCAATAGAAGGAACCTCAGCACTAGAATCACGGACATAGGCCAAATAAGCCAAGCATCCCTTTCCAACCATACGCTGAGCCTTAACATAAGAAGTAACATTGTGACTAGTATGACCTGAAATTCCTTTCCACTCTATACGAGGCAAATTCGGCCAGAGCTAAAGTCACAGTCTTGGCATGGCAATCTAAAATAGCATGATAGGGAGATAGCCAGTCCATGCCTAGTATAATATCAAAGTCCACCATATTTAGGAGTAATAAATCAGCACGGGTCTCGAGACCCTTAATTACTATAATACATGACCGATGAACTCGATCAACCACAATAGAATCGCCTACTGGTGTAGACACATGAACAGGAACACTCAGTGGATCACTGGGTTGAATCAAGTACGGTGCAAAATAGGAAGACACGTACGAATATGTAGACCCAGGGTCAAATAATGCTGATGCCTTTCTATCACAAACCAAAATAATACCTGTAATGACGGCATCAGAAGACTCGGCCTCTGGTCTGGCGGGAAGTGCATAACATCGGGGCTGTGCCCCACCACCCTGAGCAGTATCTCTAGGACGATCAGCTGCTGGCTGGTCTCTACCTCTATCGGTCCGAGCTCCACCTCTATGACCTCTACCTCCACCTCTATGTCCTCTACCTCCGCCTCTAGCCGGCTGGGCAGGCTGTGAGGGAACTGGGGCCTGAATCATGGCACGAGAACCCTGCTGGTGAGATCTGTCAGAAGCTCGAGGGCAATACTTTGCAATGTGCCTAAGATCACCGCACGTAAAACAAGCCCTCGACTGCTGAAAATAGCGAAGTGGTGGTGCACTGATAGGCTGCTGATCAGAGTAGCGTGGCTGAGAATTACGATCACCTGAAGCATCATGAGAAACCTGAAGAGCTGACTGATAAGGCCTGGGAGGATGGCCTCTATCATAAAAATCTCTATCTCCAGACGAGGTACCACTGAATCTACCCGAATTACGAGATCTCTTATCTGATCCATGTCTCGCTCCCTGTGACAGAGCCATCTCGATCCGGCGGGCTGCATTAGCCGCCTCCTGAAAAGTGATTTCAGTTCCTGCCCCCATAGCCATCTGTAGCCGAATTGGCTGATTCAAGCCATCAATAAACCTTCTCACCCTCTCCCGATCTGTGGGAAGTATGATAATAGCATGACGAGCCAGGTCCACGAACCTAGTCTCGTACTGTGTGACAGACATAGAACCCTGATGAAGACGCTCAAATTGTCTGCGCATAACCTCCCGCTGAGTTGCTGGAAGGAACTTTTCCAAGAATAATTCCGCAAATTGCCCCCAAGTCAAAGATGATGATCCCGCTGGCCTGGATAGACAATAATCCCTCCACCAAGTCTTGGCGGAACCAGATAATCGAAAAGTAGCAAATTCCACACCATTAGTCTCCACAATACCCATAGTACGGAGAACTTCGTGGCAGCTGTATAGGAAATCCTGTGGATCCTCTGAAGGAGTGCCACTGAATGTGGTAGTGAACAGCTTGGTAAACCTGTCCAATCTCCATAACGCGTCAGCGGACATGGCCGCACCATCATTAGACGGAGTCACAATAATAGGCCGAGCTGCCTCAACTGGCTGAATCACAGGAACATGAGCCTGGGGAATTACTGGCTCCGGAGTGTGCGTAGCAGGAGTCTGATTACCTCCTCCAGCCTGAGAAGTGGCTGGTGCTACTGGTAATAAACCTGCTCTGGTGATATGGTCCATAAAACCTGCTATCCGGACCAAAGCATCCTGAAGATCCGGTGAAAACAAAACTCCTCCTGGGACCTGAGCTGGGCCTACTGGAGCTGCTGGGGCTGGAACTTCCTCCTCGATATGAGCCTGAGGTTCTGCCACTCGTGCTGCTGCTCGGGGCTGAGCTCTGCCCCTACCTTGGCCTCTAGTACGACCTCGACCTCGGCCTCTGCCCCTAGCGGAAGCTGCCGCCGCTGGGACCTCGGGCTGCTGGTCAGTATATGAGGATGCACGTGTCCTTACCATCTGCGGAAGAACAGAGTATAAGTTCAATTATCATTTGAAAGATCAAGTCGCACTGGAAATAATTAAGGGAATATTTTCCTAACTCTGTAGCCTCTGGGGAATAAATACAGACATCTCCGTATCGATCCCTCATACTCTACTAAGGTTGTTCGTGAGTTGTGAGACCTGTGCAACCTAGTGCTCTGATACCAACTTGTCACGACCCGGATTTCCCACCATCGGGAGTCATGATGGCGCCTACTAGTGGAAGCTAGGCAAGCCAAATATTAATTATACCTCCATTAATTACCGATTTATTATTAAGACATTAAAATTAAAAACACATGAATTACAGCGGAATAATCAAACTTAGCGGAAGACTTAGTCAAATATGATAAAGAAAGCCCAAACATGATACACTACCCAAGACACTGGTGTCACAATACTCACGAACTTCTAAGAATAATACACACAATTGTTTGAAAGAAAATATAAGTTGTTTATCTCGATTACATGAGATAACAGAATGAAAAGCATAGACAGAAGAGACAACGGGTCCTGCGGACGCCTGCAAGGCTACCTCGTAGTCTCAGTAGTCAGAAAATCCACAAATCGCTACTGCCGTTGCTGCTGTCTGTAACCTGTATCTGCGCAAAAAGAGCGCAGAGTGTAGTATCAGCACAACCGACCCCATGGGCTGGTAAGTGCCTAGCCTATCCCAGCGAACTAGTGACGAGACTAAGACCAGTCACCCACATAAACCTGTACAGTTGCAATATATATATATACACACATATACAAGACATTTATAAGGAAAGACTCTGCTCTGAAATAACAGTCAATAACTCGTGATATCCAGAATAATCTAATAAACAGAATAAATCTTACTTTCATGTCTCAATTCCTTTCTCATTTCATATCTCATGGTAGGCGTACCACCCGCTCCCAACTATCACAGTAACTACATCTTGTGGTAGGCGTACCACCCGCTCCCAAATATATCAATAGGCTACCGGCAACTATGGCCAATGCCAAGATTTAAATCACTTTGTGGTCGGCGTACCACACGATCCCATTTCTTATTATATAAGTGGTCGGCGCGCCACACGATCCCAATTTATAAATATATATATTACCGGCATTTAGCCAATAATCTCTACATCAACAATATTTATAATTACCGGTTTTAAACCAATAATTTATAATAATTTCAACAATTTATCTCCATTACCGGTATAACACCAATAACTCTTAATCAACAATTTATTCATAACTAAATTCCTATTCCTTCAAACTAGGATAGAACAAACACTTACCTCAAATGTTTTACGAACAATTCAATCTGTGGCAATGCCTTTTCCTTTCAAATTCGGCTCCAATCCAATCGTATCTATACACAATTGATTTAATATCATCAATAGTACTCAACAAACTAATTCTTAAATCCAATTTTAACTTTTACAACATTTTGCCCGGAATAGTGAAATTCGACCCCGGGCCCACATGATCGGAACTCGGGGTTCGGACCAAAATCCGGTTACCCATCCCCCACGAGTTCAAGTATATGATTTGTTTCAAAATCGGACCTCAATTCGAGGTCCAATTTCCCAATTTATGAAAAACCCTATATTCTACCAAAAACAAGAAATTCTACCATGAAAACCTTTGATTTCTATTGAAAAACATGTTTAATGATATTAGGAATTGAAAGAATTAAGTAAAAAGTGACTTACAATTGTTTTGAAGAAGAGGAAGTCTGTGAAGAATCGCAAATGTGTGTTTTTGGGTTGTGAAATGTGAAGAATGAAGCTGGAAATCGTGATTTATAGGTCTCTGTGTTCGCATTTGCGCACATGGGTTCCCAATTGCGAACCCCGAAGAATTTCAGGAGTTTGAAAAATAAGCTAAGGCTGGGAAGTTCGCATTTGCGAAGCCAAGGCAAATGTTGGGGGTTTCGCATTTGCGAAATAATTCGCAGCTGGCTTCTGGGTTTTGTCGTAATTGCGACAAATTCTTCGCAATTGCGAAGACAGGCAATAAACTGAAGGCCTCGCATTTGCGAGGTTAAGTTCGCAATTGCAAACTCTGGCCCAGGTCTGCCAGTGTCGCATTTGCAACACTTTGTTCGCATTTGCGAACTTGGATGGTTTCTGGCAGACATCGCATTTGCGATAATAGGTTCGCATTTGCGAACCCAGCCTTGACCTGCCTTCTTCGTATTTGCGAGAAAGTCTTCGCAAATGCGAAGCCAACAGCTGGGTGAAAAACCAGCAGTGCAAAAATTCGGAAATTGATCCAACGGCCTATCAAATCTTTACCCGAGCCTTCCGGGCTCCAAACCAAACATGTACACAACATCAAAAACACATTATGAACTTGTTCGTGCGATCACATCGCCAATAACACATCGTTTTCTTCAAATCAAGCCTCAAGTTCATGATTTTCATACTTTTGGTTTTCAAAACTTTCAAACTTGGAACTCAAGGTCCAAAACATATCAAACGACATCCGAATGTCACCAAACTTTGCAGAAAGCACATATATAATATTTAAGACTTGTACCAGGCGTCGGAACCAAAATACGAGCCCGATACCAAGGTCAATTAATTCATTTTCCTTTAACAATTACATCAAAAACAATTTCACAGAAAAATTCATAACTTGGGCTCTAGGCCTCAGAATTTGACTCCGGACGCATGTCCAAGTCCCATATTTTCCTACGAATCTTTCGGGATCAGCAAATCTCGGGTCCGGATCCGTTTACCAAAAATGTTGACCGAAGTCAACCATATCAATATTAATATCATTTTTATCCACATTTCTCATAGAATTCATATTTTCTATCACAAAATCTTTCCGGCTACATGCTCGGATTGTGCACGTAAATCGAGGCAACATAAAATGAGGTTTTCAAGGCCTCAGAAGCTCGAAATGATTAATAAAAATAAGTGATGACCCTTTGGGTCGTCACATTATGTGTTTGGAAGTTTACGGATTTAGAAATTATAAAGTTTGTGGATTCGAAAATATGCGGTTTTTGCGTTAAAAAGTAAAGCATCACATTAGTTCCTTTAGATTATGTCAATTTTTAGAGACTTCGGGAAGGGATGGGGAAGGGGGAGGGGTGGGGGAGGTGGGAGGGGGAGGGATGAGGAGAGTTGCATAAAAAATATATTCCTAAAAAAGGATATTTTCTACTCTCTAACCAAACAATAGAAAATATTTTCCACTTACCAACCAAATAAGAGAAAAAAAGTGATAAAGTCACTCATTTTCTATAAAAATACTTTGTAGGAAAATATTTTCCATGAAAAACATTTTTTTTCATACCATACACACCCTATATGTAATTACTTTTTAAATAATTTGACTGTGTAAATATTTCTTATATCATAAGTGGAAAGAACTCAAATTTCTATTATATTAACGACGGACTCGAACGTACATTGACTCTCTGAAATCACTCAGTTTTAACTAGTTGAAAATTTGAAATACGTGTTTATAGAGGCCTATAAGAATGCCAACTATTACGATGCCATCATGCATCGGCACTCACTTTTTAAACAGGACTTGGGAAAACCTCCTTGGTAGATTGAGAAGTACTATATTTTAGCCTAAATAAGCTCGGCATATTTAATAGAGTACTCCAATTAATTGTATATCGTTTGCCCATTTTTGGTGTAAATCGTATGGGGCGAAATCCGACCAAGAAAATTCAGTACGAAGAGAAATTATAGTGGGAGACCATAATTTGCCATAGGCAGCTCGACTAAGTTGACTTGGGCAAACCTCCAAGGAGTACGTCCTGAACAAGGCCGAGGACAAATAGAACAGGCCATTCTCAAGAGTCGATTTGTCCGGAGTCATATTGCAGAAGCAATGCTAACGAGCCGAGCAGCCGAGGCCGGAATCATGCGCTTAGATTGGCTAGAAACGGCTAGTTTTAGCAATAGGATATTCTCTGCATTTTGTTCTTTTAGTATGTAAGAAATATATCTCATATAAATAGGAATAGAGGAGGAGAAAGGGCAGCCAAGATTCCATTTGATAAGTTCTCTCTAGAGAAGTTGACTCTTATATAACTACATACGTTATCTATAAACAATATTTAATTTGTTTTGTTGGTCCAAGCTTTTCCAGTCTAGATCTGATAAAGTGTTTGATGTTTACATGTTTGTCCATTCAACATCACTGTCAGAAAGAGAATCATCCACCTTGTTACACATTTGGGTGAATTATTCCCTTTATTTATAGATATTGCCATTCATTTCATTTATTGCATGACTTTATTTCTTCATTTATTCATTATTAAACAACTCTTTGACTTTAAATAGCTTTACATATGATTTTTAGGTGGTTATTTACTACCAATCTTGGATCAAGAACTTATTATACTTAACTAGAATTTACCAATCATCATTCACTTAATTAGTTTAACAAAAAGGTTCAAGACTTCAACTTGCATATTTTGCACAAGAAAAAAATTTCCAGCCATCATTAAACCTTTGTTTCAATATAAAATTTACCATATAAAAAAATGTCAAACCTTCATAAAGACTTCTTATACAATAATAATGTATATATACCCTTATACATTAAAAAAATATAATTTATACACTTATACCTAGTTTTTAAATAGTTATATATTATTTATATAAGTGTGTATAAACATCAGTTATACGGTATATGCACTGAAAAATACCTTATGTCCATTACTACACCTCTGTTTAACACCAATATTATAAAAAAGAACAGGAAAAAAGAAGAAGAAGAACCAATAAGCTCAAGATAGGTCTAGATGAATCCAAAATTCTTAAATTTTGTCTCACCCGATCAATAATACTATTATTTGTCAACACCCGTATGGATTGAAGCGCCAATTCACAATGAAAACTTTCAGATTCTAAAAGTTTTAGCTTCTTCAGTGGCGAAATTATAATTTTTGGGACTTATATTTCGATACCAAATGCTCACAGTTATATACACCCTTATGCATTGAAAAAAATATAATTATACATCATTATACACAAATCTATACACTTATACCTATATTATACATAGTTACACAATATTTGTATAAGTGTGTATAAACACAAGTTATACGGTATATGCATTAAAAAATACCTTATATCCATTACTAAACTTCTGTTTAACACCAATATTATCAAGAAGAAGAAGAAGAAGAAGAAGAAGAACCAATAATACTATTATTACTCAATACCCATCTGGATTGAAGCACCAATTCACAATGAAAACTTCCAGATCTAAAAACTTTAGATTCGTCAGTGGTGGATTTATCATTTTGGGACTTGTATTTAGATACCAAATGCTCACAGTAAGAGACTCAAAGATTTATCAACCAAAATTACTTAAAGGATTTATGGGTCAAATGTTCTTTTTCAATCCTTTCAAACGAACAGGTAACTTCATATTCTTCATCTTACTTTAGACGTTTATCTTTTTGCATCAAGCAAGTTTGAGAGAATTTAAAAAAATTAAGGAAAGTTAGATCTGGAAATTAGTGAAGAGAAAAGATAGGATGAATGATAGATTTAAAATTATAGAAGAAGATGATGAATATAGGAGATAGATCAAAAATATATGGAGGATAGAAGAAGATGGCTTGTAGAGAATAAAGATGCACGAGGAGAGAGAGAGCATTTTAGGAGTGTGGGGAAAAAGAGAACTAGGTTAGTGATTGAAATTTTTCCTTCAATTTTTATACAAAGTGGGCTATAGCGGGTAAACTTTAAAAATATGGGTCGTTTTTTGTTATGATGTTAAGTCATGTGTATTTTCTTGTAATTCTTTCTTTAATCTGTTATAGCACCTTATTTACATCATTTATCCTAAGTTAACAATTAAGGCATATTAAATAAAATTATGGGTGTATTTGGTATGAAGGAAAACATTTTCTTCCAATTTTTCTATGTTTGGTTGGCTTAAATATTTTGAAAAATATTTTCGTTATCAATTCATTTTCCTCGAAATTGGAGGAAAATGTTTTCCTTATCAAAAGAAGGAAAATTTTTTCCAAGGCTCCTTCTCAACCTTCATCACACTCACCAACTCACCCCACCCCCTCTCCAATAAAAGTTTTTTTTTTTAATATTTCAGTTTTTTCATTACCATCCACCCTACTACCCCTACATCCCCCTCCCTCAGTAAAAAAAAAATATTTTTTTACCTTAATTTTTTTTTGCTTTTTTATTTTTCTGCACCATCCACCCCTTGTCCCCCTCGCTCGCACAAAATGTATTTTTTTTACTTTTTTTTTGTAATTTAAATTTTTGTTTTTTTCATTTTACTGTCACCCTCACCCCCTGCCCCCACCTCCAAAAAAATTTAAAATATATTTTTTAGTTTTTAATTTTATTATTTATCGATTTAAAGGCTCAAAATTTTACAAGTTCCAAAATTATGAGTTCGGGGGTTTATGTGTTTGGAAGTTTACGGATTTAGAAATTATAATGTTTGTGGATTCGAAAATATGCGTTTTTTGCGTTAAAAAGTAAAGCATCACATTAGTTCCTTTAGATTATGTCAATTTTTAGAGACTTCGGAAAGGGAAGGGGTGGGGGGAGGGGTGGGGGAGGTGGGAGGGGGAGGGATGAGGAGAGTTGCATAAAAAATATATTCCTAAAAAAGGATATTTTCTACTCTCTAACCAAACAATAGAAAATATTTTCCACTTACCAACCAAATAAGAGAAAAAAAGTGATAAAGTCACTCATTTTCTATAAAAATACTTTGTAGGAAAATATTTTCCATGAAAAACATTTTTTTTCATACCATACACACCCTATATGTAATTACTTTTTAAATAATTTGACTGTGTAAATATTTCTTATATCATAAGTGGAAAGAACTCAAATTTCTATTATATTAACGACGGACTCGAACGTACATTGACTCTCTGAAATCACTCAGTTTTAACTAGTTGAAAATTTGAAATACGTGTTTATAGAGGCCTATAAGAATGCCAACTATTACGATGCCATCATGCATCGGCACTCACTTTTTAAACAGGACTTGGGAAAACCTCCTTGGTAGATTGAGAAGTACTATATTTTAGCCTAAATAAGCTCGGCATATTTAATAGAGTACTCCAATTAATTGTATATCGTTTGCCCATTTTTGGTGTAAATCGTATGGGGCGAAATCCGACCAAGAAAATTCAGTACGAAGAGAAATTATAGTGGGAGACCGTAATTTGCCATAGGCAGCTCGACTAAGTTGACTTGGGCAAACCTCCAAGGAGTACGTCCTGAACGAGGCCGAGGACAAATAGAACAGGCCATTCTCAAGAGTTGATTTGTCCGAAGTCATATTGCAGAAGCAATGCTAACGAGCCGAGCAGCCGAGGCCGGAATCATGCGCTTAGATTGGCTAGAAACGGCTAGTTTTAGCAATAGGATATTCTCTGCATTTTGTTCTTTTAGTATGTAAGAAATATATCTCATATAAATAGGAATAGAGGAGGAGAAAGGGCAGCCAAGATTCCATTTGATAAGTTCTCTCTAGAGAAGTTGACTCTTATATAACTACATACGTTATCTATAAACAATATTTAATTTGTTTTGTTGGTCCAAGCTTTTCCAGTCTAGATCTGATAAAGTGTTTGATGTTTACATGTTTGTCCATTCAACATCACTGTCAGAAAGAGAATCATCCACCTTGTTACACATTTGGGTGAATTATTCCCTTTATTTATAGATATTGCCATTCATTTCATTTATTGCATGACTTTATTTCTTCATTTATTCATTATTAAACAACTCTTTGACTTTAAATAGCTTTACATATGATTTTTAGGTGGTTATTTACTACCAATCTTGGATCAAGAACTTATTATACTTAACTAGAATTTACCAATCATCATTCACTTAATTAGTTTAACAAAAAGGTTCAAGACTTTTTGGTCAAACAATTTAGCGCCGTCTTTGTGGAATATTTAGTTAAATTTTAGTCTCTTCTAGATCTATGAAGAAAAGCGCATAAAACGTTGCAAACTCTGGTGTTTCCCTTGTTTGCACGAATCTGACATGACAGACAACAGAGAGGAAAAGAGGAAAGCAGTAGTTGACACCACTGCCAACCTCCTCCGCACCATCAACGAATTGGAAAACGAGGATGTGGCACCAAACACATCTCCTCGGCGGAGCATCTCGCTCCTACCCCTAGAAGCATCACGACTTCACACGGCAAGGGGGCCTCCACGTCCATAACGGAGGAGGCATCGCCTGCAGTGAAGAGATTACTTGAAGCATGGCTGAAAAGTACACTCACCAACATTCTTGACACACCAACTCAAAAGGCTGACTAGGTGAGGTGAAGACGTTCGCATTGCACCAATTCTCAAAGAACAACACGCCCCCGCCCTAACAGGTATTACTGACAATGTTAATGGTTCATGCAGTGATACCCTCACATCCATATTGAGAAAAACGGAAGAGATAGAGAACGAAAACAAGATGCTCGTGAATAGATGAAAGAACATTAGGAAAGGGTAGATAAAATACCAGGTGCACAAAACTTATGCCGAAAAGGGATGTCGCGCTAGGGGTGGGCATATATCGGGTTATTGGTATTGGGTTATTGGGTTAACGGTTCGGTAACAAGGTAAAAAAAAATTATTGGGTTATCGGTTCGGTCTCGATTTGCATTTTTGTTATTGGGTAAAAACCGATAACCCAATAAAAATGAAGTAATTTACTAATCTACCCTTAAGTATATACAAGGGTTTTATTTTACTAATTTCCTTCCCTCTTCAGTTCAATCAGTCTTTGTCTCTCTCATTGTATTTCCACCCGCAGTCCCCAACTCCAAAGAGTCAATCGCATCGTGTAACGCTAGACGCCTGACTTGTCAATCGCATCGTGTTAGTTTTGGCTCAAGATTTTTTGTTTGCTTCTTGTTAATTGTTCTGTTTGCTTCTGATTTTTGCCTCTGTTTGCTTCTGATTTTTGCCTCTGTTTGCTTCTGATTTATGTTTTCTATTTGCTAACCGCCAGTCTTGGTGTCTTCTCTACTAATGTGAAATTTATGGTTAGAGGAGTAGCAACTTTTTGATATTCAGTTTGAGTAATTGAGCACTTTTAATTTTAGTTTTATCTTATCGGGTAAACCGATAACCGAACCGATAAGGAATAATAACCGATAAGCCGATAACCGATAACATATCTTATCGGTTTGGTTATCGGGTTATGATATTTGTAAACGATAACCGATAGGCAAAATCGATAATTTTCAAAATTAAACCGAACCGACCGATGCCTACCCTCTATGCCGTAGAGCAGTCATACAGCAACGAGGTAGCGCTGCACGCCATACCCATAATTAAAATTGCTACAAATTTAACAACAAAAATAAGATATATGTCAACAAAGTACTTACCTCGTCGGAAAAAATACTGGAGAAGAAGGTGATGGAGCTGACGCGACGCCACTACTACAAAAGATAAAAAGAATTAGTTAATAAATTAAGGAAAAAGGGGAGAATGAGGTTGAAGAATCAATGGAGGAGGAGAGAGGGAGAATGCAGGAGAAACGAGAGAGTGAAGGGGGGGGTACCTTACTGAGAGGGAGGAATGATGAAGGATGAGATGGAGAGAGGAGGAGGATGAGAGGAAGGAGAAGGGAATAAAGGCCGTTTGTTTTGTTAGGGAAGAGACCATATATGGTTTAAAAATACATTTTCGATCGATTTGGTCAGAAATATTTAATTAGTTTTTTTGCCGACCGATTTGGTCTCTAATAAGGTCAAACAAGTCAGACGTCAAAATTTAAAAGTTTAATACCAACAAATTCGGTCAAAAATAAATTCTCCGACTTTTGCGCCAAAAATTGCAACCATAGTGGTAAGGAATGTAATCCGAATTATTTTAAAAAAATATATTTGATATTTTTTTGGATTTTCTGACCGATTTTGTCGGAAATTTTAGATAATTTTTTTCCGTTGAAAACTTCGGTTAGAATTCCACGAATTTCTAGTAGTGCTTGTTTCAATTTATATGAACTTATTTAACTGGATACAGAATTTAAGAAAAAATATAAGACTTTTAAAGTTGTGGTGTAAAATAAGGCACATATATTTTGTGTGATTATAAATTATTACGTAAAAGTTAACTTTTTTCAAATATAAGAAGGGGTCATTCTTTTTTGGATGGACTAAAAAGAAAATAAATTTACATAAATTGAAACGGGGAAGTATAACTTTATAGTTTCTATTTTAATCTTAATGAGAATTTTAACTGCTTCGGACCATAAGTTTCGAACTATTTTTTATAATTCAGTGCTTCGTCAAAGTACATCACATATATGTGACCAATATAAGTAGCTTGTAACCAAGTTAAATAAAACTGTGATTACTGCACCGTGACATCAATCCATGACAGCGTAAGTCCCTCGAACAGACGCATGGCATGCTTTACAACTATTCCCTCCCATCTAAAATAAGTAAGTTTTTGATTTTTTTTTTGTGGTCCAAAATAAATAATTTTTTCGGATTTCAAGAATGACTTAATTATGTTTTTTCTACATTGTCCTTGGAGTAAATAGTATTGGAATATGTGTTAGGAGTGTTTATGTGAGATAGTAAGGTTAAAATGATCAATTTTATTGCTAATTAATGCTAAAAAGTAACTTTCTTAATATGTTGGAAAATATCCAAAAAATCACTTGTTTGGACCGGAGGGAGTATTTATTTTTGTTTCCATAAAAAGAACAAAAAAATGTTACTTACTTAGATAGACTTGAGTTAAACATAAGTGTTAAAAGCAGATTAGGTGAACCAATTATGGAGTGAGCAAAGCTTGCTGACTTCACACAATGATAGGTAATCCACACAACACTTCTTTCTACTACATAGGAAACGGAGTGTGTGTTGTTTGGATTGTATGGTAAGAACCGACCAGCTGACTTCTCCTTGGGGGACCGTACTTATTAAGTTCCTCAACTGTGATTGGAACTTCCAAACAGTACCTTGAGCAACCAATCTCTCTCACCACTCACTACGACACACCTGTAAAAACGCACGTGTCATTGACTCTCTTCAGAAGTTTCGGAAACGACAGCCTTCTAAAGCCCTAAATTTTTTCCCTCTTTTCCTTTCTTCGTCGAAGCTCGATCACCTACTGATCTTTCTCTTCCGCTTCCCAAAATTCAACCCTTGTTTCCTAAAATTCGCTACTTCATTAGCTCAGGTCAGTTTTCTTTTTCTTTAATTTTACCTATTTCAATGTCATTGAGATATTGTTGGCTTTTTTTTTTATCGCGATTGCGCTTATGGGTATTGAAGTTGTTAATTTTAGTTGGGATGTAGTGAATTTGTGTCTTAGCATTGTTATGTATTTTTTCTTCCTGTTTATTGCATAACTGAATGTCAATTTTAGGATATCTCTCTGTTCTTTCTTGCTGCCTAATTTGCGAATTGTGGATTTTTGTGACTGAATTAGGTATTCGATTTGGTTCTTATATTTTAAATTTTCTTGCAGACTTTTATTACTGGATGTACTGAGCAAATAACGTGGAGCTTGTCTGCTAAATTTGCTTTGTTACTGGCAAATTGGGTAGAGTTGCTTTTAAATATATGGATTTCGTATAATATTTCTCATTATTTTAGTGTATCTGTTCGATGGTTATAATGAATTTGGGAGTCAAAATGTCGGGAGATCGGCATTGCCCCCGAGTTGACACTTATGAGCTGAAACTTCGGATTGAAAGGAAAGTTGGTCAGCAGAAGGCAGAGAAATATTATTCTATGTTAAGCAGATACTTAAGCCTAAAGATGAGCAAATCAGAGTTTGATAAGTTTTGTGTTGTTTTATTGGGGAGAGAGAATATCTGCCTTCATAATGCGCTTATCCGAGGAATTATAAGAAATGCCTGTACTGCTAAGATGCCTCCGCCAAAAAATGGCACAATGGAGGCTTCCTTTAATGCAAAAGTGCCGAATGGTTGTCAAAGAGGAAGTCTTCAGTCACTCTGCAGGGATGTATTTCCGCAGTCTCCTAGGAAAGGGAGAACTCCTAACCTTCGTGATCGCAGATTTAGGGACCGGCCAAGTCCTCTAGGTCCTCATGGAAAGACCCATTCTGCTGGTTGTGAAGATTTTCCACCAAAAGTACTGGAACAACAAAGTGCTACTGAGCTTATGTCCTTGGGTAGTAAGCCTCCAGTTGAAGGCAACTCCGTGGAAGAGGGAGAAGAGGTTGAGCAGGCTACTGGAAGCCCCGGTATTCATAGTAGAAGTCCTGTAACAGCTCCCCTCGGCATCTCTCTCAATGCTAAGGGAACAAGGAAAGTATTATATCATGGGTCAGCTCCTTTACATGATATGGGAAGCTGTTACAGCAGTGGTGAGTTGCCCGATGCCAGCTTGCTAATGAAAAGGTTGGAACAAAAGTTGGAGATAGAAGGCTTGAAGATGTCAACTGACTGTGTAAATGTGTTGAACAATGGGCTCGATGTATTCTTAAAGCGATTAATTAAGCCTTGTTTGGACTTAGCAGGCTCAAAGTCACAACACAAGCACATCCTTCACCAAGTTGTTTCAGTTTCAAATATGACAAGGCCAATAAGATATAACCAAAAACCAAGTGATCTCTTTTCTGTTTCAATGTTGGATTTTCGCACGGCAATGGAGTTGAATCCCAGGATACTAGGGGAGGATTGGCCAACACAGCTTGAGAAGGTTTCAATGCGTTCGTTTGAAAGTCTATGATTGATTAGGCCATTGATTTGGGTGTGACTGTGACTTTGAGTCCATAAAGTGATGACTCATGTTGTGATTCTATTAGCAGGTCTAACAGTAATGCTGACACAAGTTATACAAGCAGTAGTAAAGCATCTGCATGGTTTAAAGCTACGGAATATTTTGGATCATGGTTGTTAGTTGTATATATACCTCAGAGCTGATTATTTCTGAATTAAGAGTTGTTACCTAGTGAAGTAGCAAGATATCAACACCTGTAAGATTGTAGCCATTACAAATAGAGTTAAATGGGCTTTGTCAATTGTTATCTATAGCTGTTCATGTCATTGATGTTGTTAATAAAGATTATTTTGTGAGGATATAGGGACTCACTTATGACTTATATTTATTTCTTGACCCTTCTCCACAGAAGAATGATATAGAAAAAGGTAAGAAGAATAATTAACAAAAGAGAAGAAAATATGCATGAGTCATATACTGTATTGTTTTTCATAGTAAATTTGATGGTACCTCTCTTTTCAACGAATAGTACATACCTTTTATGTAAAGGAGAACAGTACATATACCTCTTCTCTTTTTGTTTCCAATATGGATATTTGTTGTTCAAATGGATTAACAGCCATCATATCTATGATTCTGAAGAATATGGGAAGTTTCTGAAAAACAAACTGCAGGGGAAGAGTTAAAGAAAGAGTCGAGCAGTCTCTACCGAGCTATTAATCTGCTATTTCCATCAACTAAGACAGCTTAGTTGTTGACTACAATATGCATGTAAGTTAAGCAAATTGTTCCTTGCTGTATGTAACCTTTTACTACTGAAATGCGTTGTGCTGAGTGAAAACATGACCAAGTCTTTTAGCATGTAGAAGTCCATAGGCATTTATTAGCTGTCTGCTGCAGTTCTTTTCATAGTGGTTGAATATAAACCAACCTGATAACTCTTGCTCCTCTGATGATGCACTTCTGGGAACTCCACTAGATGCCGATTTACAATAATTGAAGGTACATGGACCATGCATCAGGTTGATTGATTTAAACAGTTGGGTTGAGCAAAAGATGGTGTCTCTCTCTCTATATATATATATTGGGCTACCACTATCATCGAGTCCAAAAGCGCGTGTGTCATGAGAATTTGTGTTATGCTTTATAAAGCTCTTTACATTCCTCTCCCATTTTGACGTAGGATTCGCCTAGTGTATCATATACACCTCTTCTTCCAGAAGTCTGCCAGTCTAAAAGCATGTCAATCCTTCTCTTTGACCCGCTGTCATTAGCTTACCCTCCGTAATGTGTGTCATAGTAAGAGTACCTAATACCAGTAAGTACTAGCAAAATAGAGAACTTTAAGATAGTTCTCTCTTCCTCTCTACATTTCTTATCTATTTTCTTGTTTCATATTATTACTTTGAGCTTAGTTTTTTAACATTTCTTTTCCTTTTACCCAAAAAAATTTCATTTTTTTTCGGAAATCAACGTTTATTCATAAAATTTTCAATTTTCACTTGAAGATGCATTTTGGAAATTGTAGAAAATTTTAAAAACTCCAAAAACCCGTTTTTCAAAATTCACTCAAATCACTCACAAAACTTCAAAAACAACAAAAAATTCTATTCATTTCCAAACACAATTTTAATTTTCAAATATCATTTTCACTTGAAAACAATTTTCACCTTTTTTTGGAATTTTACAATTTTTATGTTCAAACGCCCACTTGAATTACTTAAAAACTCTAAAACTGAAGGATTGAATCATAAATTATTCCAAAGAAATAAAAGATTTATTAGTATCATTTTTACAGTTATGAGATATAACTGTAACGTATTCTCTGAGAACTGTCTAAAGAAGGAAGTGAACTGTCTGCTAGCTGTCATCACTCTTTCAAGTTTTGTGGTTGATGTCTATTGTCTTTCTTGCACAGGTTAATCTGCCCAGCCACCATTGATATCAAAACGAACTGAAAAATGGTCATACCAAGGAAACTCTTTCTAATCAGTATATCTTTCTGCGAGTCTGTTCCTTGTACATGTAGCCTTAGTTAAGTTTTTACCATTGGGTTGTTGCTGCAATTCGTGTTGAAATAGTAGTGCAGAGTTGAACAGCGAGAGAAGTGCAAGCTGGTGGATATAATGCTTGGTATTAGATGGAGAAAAAGGCAGGTGATTATCATGGATAGTGAGGCCAAGAGTCATATTCTCAAGCTAAATATTGGTGGAGCTGCTATATGGATGCAAGGTATGTATAATCAACCAGTTCAACTTAATTAACAGCATGAAAATGTGTGTGTGTGTGTGTGAAATTTCAAATCTGTAATTGAAAAAGTGCATTGGGTCCAGCAATGAGAACATAAAAGTTAGATCTATCAAAATTTAAATCGCCTCTATTTGCACCAAGGCATCGGTTTAGAAGACGAATTCAGCACAATGACTTGGATGGTGGAAGGAAAGGGGTAATCCACAGAAGAAATGAATGGAATTCCTATTCTGACTGAAAAAACAGGCTTGTTAATGTTGTTGGAATATCATTAAAAATTGTATGCCTTGTCTGGAGTTTCACATTCCATGATGTTATAAATCAGTGATATATCTCTATTCAAAAGGAGGAAAGAAGGAAAAAGCTTTGAATAATTGAGAACATACAAAAGGTGTCCAGCAGGATACCTATGAAAAAAAATGAAAAGCAAGCATTTACTACTAGGTCAGATTTGAAATATAGTATGAAATAACAAGTCCAGTGTCCTGTTCTTCCAGTAGCTTTCTAAAAAAGAGGCATATTTCTCTAGGATTCAATTCCTCTTCATTCATAATCACAGGATCTGCTAATTTAAATACTGGTATATGCTGATACTTAGAATATATGCCTTCTAGTTTGAGAACCTCCCTTGGGCAAGTGTTTGGGGAAAGAATGGCCC
Source organism: Nicotiana noctiflora (assembly GCA_032618575.1). NCBI lineage: Eukaryota > Viridiplantae > Streptophyta > Magnoliopsida > Solanales > Solanaceae > Nicotiana > Nicotiana noctiflora. Next base: position 39,733 of record JASVEL010009133.1, on the reverse strand, counting down.
TTCTCATTGAGATGGAGTAGCTAGGAAAGGAGAATTCAGGATTGTTTATCATATAGTAATATTGCATGATAACATGACATTGGGAGAATAGAGGTGAAGAACCTTTTCTATGCTATTATATAGTATATGCCGTTTATTTAAAACATGACGTAAAAAGATTGATGTAAACTTTTAGCATGAACTTGAACTGTGCTATCATATGATAATATATGATTGTGATGTATATGGAATCTGGAACTATTTTGACTACAATTCCAAGCCAACTACTCCATTCGTTTCAATTTATTGTTCGACTGGACACGGAGTTTAAAAAAAATGAAGACTTTTAAAATTTGTGATCGTAAACAAGTTAAAAATGGACCCAGAGTATTTGCATGGTTATAAAAGCTTCTTATTAAGGGTAGAATTGTAACTTAAAAGTTTTAAGCTAAATTGTTATCAAATTTTGAAAGGGATCATTCTTTTTTGAACAGACCAAAAAGTAAATGGGTTCATATAAACCGGAAAAGAGGAAGTAATTAATTTGAAGTCTGTTACAAGTCTTTGTAAGATAGGGTACACTTGCGTATCCTTAAATTATTATTATGTTGAAAAAGTCTAATAAGTATGTCCAGGTAATGTATGATTGTCTATCAACGTTCAACGATATCACATCACTGCATAGCATGGGAACAAAACGATACACGTTAAATGAGGAACTGTGCGCTTTATCCTGCTCTTGACATCGTCACAAATTTAATTTAGTTATGCATTTCTTCTTAGTTCTAACTGTAGAGCCTTTTATAAGTAAAGTTAATTGTGAAGAGCAAAGACTCTGCTTGGGGCCATCGACAGTGGCATAATTATCTTTAGTAACAGTGTGCTGTTCAAACTTAGCTTGCCAAAAGAATTGATTAATAGTAATGATCTATGATATGTACTCCCTCCAGTCTCATATTATATATCGTGTTTCTCTTTTACATGTTCCTTGAAAAATATTATTCCCTTCGGTCCACAATAAGTAACCAATTTGCTTTTTTTATTTTGGTCCAAAATAAGTGTCTATTTATATAATCAAGAACGAATTCAATTTGTTTTTACAAAATTACCCTTATGTATATATTCCTAAAAAGTTATCTTACTCACATTAAATATTTAATTAAGAGTAGTTTAGTCATACTACGTACTTTTGTATAAAATTTATTAATTTTTTAAGGAATTTTTACCTCCTATAGCAAGGGTTGATACCTTATTTATTTTAAATAAATACCCTTTTAAAAAATTATATTCCATAGCTAAGTTTTGATTTTTATAGCCAAATATCTATTTATGGTTATCTCCTACCCTTGAGCCATAAAATACTCTTTGTGTTATTTTTCACTCTCATTCTTTCACATTTTTTTTCACACTCTCTTAACGCTAGTCTTTCTCTATGACAACCACTATTCTCCGTTGATTTATCTTCATTGTCTAGAGAAATTTTCAATTCTTCTTGTAAAGCAGAATTTGTTTTATCAGACCTATTGTGAATAGGATCTGATCCTTTCTACTCTTCTTTTGCTCGAGCGACTGGGATCAAATGATTTGCTTACTCATGCTGCTTTAATATTTGTAGTCTTCAATTCCTTTGTGACTAATCCCGCGAGTATACGTTGACTTCTTGTCATTAGTCCCTGTTGTCCATCTCCTCCCTTGCCTCTGCAGACTTGAGGTTAATTTTATCAACACTGTATTTCCTTACATTTTGTGAAATTATGAATTGGGTCAATGAATTTGACCTCGTTGGACCAAGAAAATGTCTGGTCTTCATGGGGTTTAAGGATGTAACTGGGTCAGATGCAAGAGTTGTTAAAGAAAATGAAGATTTGGGTATCGTTGACATGACTACTGCAACTCTTACCTCTCACCACATCTATTGTTGCTTTTCTTCGTCTACCAAATTCGCATTACTAGCAAAAGGAGACAATATGCTATTGAAAATAAGAAAAATTTTCATTTTTGCGCCAAATTTTGAGAGTTTCGTGTCAGATCGACGAGACGACATTAGGGTTGTTCTTAATAAAGACGACTTTGGGGCTGAGTAACCTGAAGAGTCTGTTATCTTTTTTTTTTCATTGTATTTCAGTATCTCGCTATATTCTATGTATTTCATTATTTTGTTTTTCATTGTATTTCAATGTATTCTATGTATTTCATTGTATTCATTGTCTCGCTATACAGGAATGTATTCATATGTTTTTTTTAATTAATATAATTTATGTATTCAGATGTATTATATAATTTCTCTGAAGACTGCTATATTTTGGATTGTTTTTCGGTTGATAATCTTTTTTATAACTGAAAATACAAAATTTGTGTGTTAGAATTGAGTTTGTTAAGTTATATTAGGAGTCTATTATGCAAATTGATTCACTTTCTGTTTAAACACAGTGTAATCCCGTGTTTCACAATGTGAATACAGTCGAATACAATAATCTGTCCAGCTGTAATCCCATGTTTCACGTCATGAATACAGTCGAATACACCCGAATACAAAAATTTGTCTAGCTGTAATCCCATGTTTCACGCCTAGTAATACTACTGCATTCATGAATACAGTAACTTAAATAAATCGAATACACTCTAAAAATTTGAAAACATGGTTAGAGGAAGTAATATAGTAAATTGTATCTACAACTAGCTAATAACCGCTAAAATATAGTAGTTTATGAAAGTTTCGCTTTTTTTAATGGGCGTACCCAAAATAAAATTTGTCACTTATTGTGGACCAGAGAGAGTAATTAAGCAAGGGATTGAACTATTCTATTCTTATTTATGTCATAAGAAATAATCTCTTTTTATTGAATATTTATATGTATTAACTTTATCTTCAAGAACAATTATTATGAAGGGTAAAAGGGGAAAAACGAATAATTTTGTCTTGAACTTTTAAAATGACAAATAATTTGAGACAATTATTTTCAGTAATCACGACAGTTAATATGAGTCGGAGGGAGTATGGATTATTTATCTCCTATAGCAAAGGTTGATACCTTATTTATTTTAAATCAATATCCTTTTGAAAAAATTATATTTCATAGCTAACTTTTGATTTTTTATAGCCAAATATCTCCTATCTTTAAGCCATAAAATAAGCTTTGAATTATCTTTCTCTCTCGTATCCCCTCAAATTTCTCCTATCCTCTACCCCATATCTATTCTCCCTCTCTCTACTTTTCGATCTCATTTTCTTCTTCTTGTATAATTTCAACAATTGGCAGTGCAGTTTCAGGAACGTAAATAAATACTTAGCAAGAAAACAAATAGCGTCGTTCTTTTTAATGATGGATCCAGTGACCATCTATCGCTTGCTTTCACGAATCCTTTCCTTCCGACAACAATGTTGTGGACTTGCAGATGGGATGATTGTTCTTCATAGTCAACCATTTATGTATATTGATGTTACTTCAACGAGACGATATTAGGGTTGTTCTTAAACAAAAACGATGGAGTTGGGGACCGAGCAACTCAAATTTTTCTGTTAAAATATTTCAATGTATTTTGTCTATTTCATCGTATTCTTTGTCTTTTTTTTGTTTTGTATTCTAGGTATGTCATTGTATTCATTATCTTTTTTTTTATTGTATTTCAATGTACACCGTTGTATTCTATGTATTACATTGTATTCACTGTCTCGCTATATTTCATGAATGTATTCATATGTTTTTTTAATTAATACTATAATTTATGTGTTTAGATGTATTATATAATTTCTCTGAAGATTGCTATATTTTTGGGATATTTTTCAGTTGAGAATTATTTTTATAACTGGAAATACAAAATTTGTGTTATAATTGAGTTTGTTGAGTTATATTAGGAGTCTATTATGTTAATTGATTCACTTTTCGTTTAAAAAACAGTGTAATCTCGTGTTTCACGCTGTGAATAAAGTCGAATACAATCAAATACAATAATCTGTCTAGCTATAATCCCATGTTTTACGCCATGAATATAGTCGAATACAGTCAAATACAACAACTGATTAACTGGACATCCCTGATCAATTTACGCCTATTTTTGCTATTGTATTTATGAATACAATAGCTTAAATACGTCAAAATCGCGTGGCATAACCAGTTTTACGGTTGGCTATCGAAAAATAGCCACTATTTATGAAGTCAATGAAAAACCACTATTTGCTACAACAGGTACCGGTCCCGCATAATTTACGGGAGTTCTGTTGCATTTATGTACGAACTCCAGCATATTATGCTGGAGCGGTATACTTTGCTAACTCTTGTAAAATTTGCGAGAGACTGGAGCACCAGTGCTTCAAACTCCAGTATATTATACTGGATATTTATACTTGCTAGAACTCCCGTAAAATATGCGGGAGTTCCAACATAATTATGCTTGAACTGCAGTAAAATTTGCGGGAGTTCCAACATAGTTATCCTGGAACTCCCGTAAAATTTGCGGAAATTCAAGCATACTTATGCTGGAACTCCCGTAAAATTTGCGGGCGTATTTTCCGGATTTTGAATAGTATTTTCGCTCAGATTTCTCTTTACATAAAAAATGGCTAAATTTTGATGACTTTTTGAAACTTGGCTATTTTTCAACGACCAATGGTAAATCTGGTTATTTTTAAATTTCTCACCTTAAATACATCTAATACATCTTATAACAATAAAAAACTTATCTACAATATGTAATATACAATTTATATCTATAAATATCTAATTACATAAACAATCCATTAACTCTCTAGCGAGAAGCAACTAAAATAGACTCATTCAACCTAGACCAAGACAAAGTTAGTGATGTCTTAATAGCTAGAGACATGTATAAGCCTAAAACAGATAACCGTCCTTGCATACCGGAGTAGTTTTAAATTTAGTACATATGAAACTCTGTTTTCAACGGTAGAATTGAGATTCCTTCGGAGCTCGTCCCGGAACAGAGCACTAATAAAATACTTCTGGGTATATGTGTGAGGTTATATTCCGTGAGACTTACGTCTCGGCCATCGGGGCTTACGCCCCGGACACGCCCAGCGTACTAAATTTGCCTAATAGAACTTTATACAATTGTATGTAATTAACCTTGTAAATCTTCAAATTTTCTTAATAAGTCGTTGATTACTCAACATTACTTTTTTCTAAGTATAAATTATTAAGTTGAGAGTATTGTCAAAATAAAAATAAAAATTATTTCACGTTATCTACTAAGACTGCTATGATAGTTAATTTAAATGAATCTTTCATTCAAATAGTATTTATTCATTAACTATATTATGTTTTTACTAGAGTATATAATAGTACATAATCTTTTTATAATTTTTCTTTTACGTTTACGAGATACAATACTTATTAACTTAATAACTTACTATTAAGTAACTATGTATAAATAATTAGTTATCATAGTATTGTATGGTGAATTATATGTCACTTTATTAATTTGTTGAAACTTAAAAATGAATGATGCTTGCTAATCATATTTAAAGTGTGAATTATGTCTTTACATAATTAAATTCTCTTTCAAATAGAAAGCATATTAAATAAAATAAGTATTTTAAGAAAATATTAAATTATAATATCAAAATTCTTTCGATATTCATTACCTTTTAAGAGGTGCATATAAGATTTCGTATCGAATACATTACTTTTGATGTTTGAGTTGTAACGACATTGTAACTATTTGCACATTAAGATATATGACATATATTTGGTATTATTAATAGTTGAATTATAATTTATTAATATTTTAAATATATTATTTGTTATAATTATGTGATTTTAATATAATTTTTATAATTATTTTTTATTTTATACTATCTTAAAATTTTTGAAAATAGTAAAATTTATTTGTGGGATTTACTTCTCAGGGTTTACGTCTCGCCTCGTCCGGTTTACCTCGTCAGAGCTTTTTAAAACATTGGTATGAACAATGAGTTTCGCACAATTTTATTCAACAGTTACACATCCCACGGATACAAAAACACCCCCTTCCGCAAAGATAAAGGAAACTTAATCCCCATTTATTAATTTGAACAACTATTATTTTACATATTACGGTGTAAGGTTCAATCCTCGTCACCTTTATTCAAGCCTCTCTGCCTTGTGAGGAAAATAAAAAAGAACTAACTAACTTTAATTAGCCGTTCGGCAAAACGAGAAAAAGAATACTACTATTCAATTAAATCTGCCACAGTCGAAACGAATATTTCCATTCCTCCCACTTTTCACACCAACACGGCCCAGTTTTGTCATTGCAGTGACGAATGCGTTTTGGAATGCTTTTGAGTTACTAGCCCAAACGTCAACAGTTCCCTTGGACCGTCCGTCTGTATAAAGCACTTGATCAGATGTGAATAGCCCCATACCTTGCTGTAAATTTTTGAAGTAGGCATTGTCAAAAGTCCTTGGAGTTTTTGGATCCATGTTAATGGCTATCCTTGGGTCAACATTCCTTGGACACATCCCTTGTAATTGAGCTGCATATTGCTTGTTCAGTGTTGGGTCTATTGGATTCTTAGGGCTGAAGTTGTAAATCCTGTTGGCAAACTTGCTACAGTGTGAAAACCCAACAGAATGGGCCGCTGCAAGTCAAATGTATAAGAATGAGAGCAAACATCATATAAATTGAATGAGAGGTGAATTCAGGATGATTTAAAGAGGGTTGGTGCACTGTTGAGAAGATGTGGATTTGGAATTTATATTAGACAGAGTTTGATTTTAATATCTACCATGTACGCATTACACTTTTGAAATTACAGGTTCAAATATATTTTTTTTCTTAGTGGTTTTCATGTATATATCTATATTCTTGTCGAAAACAAGATCGTTTAGAGTGGGATTTGAACCATTAATTTTACTCATAGAAATATACCCAATAATTATTGCACCATAGGAGTCTTTGAGCATGACTTCACACACATATAATTAAGTAACTTTCTTGAAATATAACGTTATTATATAAGTATGATTTAGGGAGAAAAGTATGATTTCACGTGACCCTTAGTAGGAACTATTCTTTCTTTTTATCTACTGAGCTGGCTGAAGAATAATGAATTAGTTTAAATTATTTAGTAAGCAAAACAATAAGGTGGCGCAGTTATTATTAATACGAGGGAAGTAATATATAGCAAGAGTTACGTACCAGAAAGGGCGATCATGTCATTCTGATTTAGACCATGAGAAGCAAACATGGAATTGAGTTGATTCAAATTAAATGTTGGTTTTGGCAGCTTTCCTTCCACGTTCGAAGCTTTTGATGTGAACCCATCTAGCCTTCCTAATTCCACTGGGTACCATGGTCCCCCCGACTACAAGTGTTTTTTATAAAAACGAGTTTACTACTTTTTATACTTAAAAAATAATTATATAGGTAATATTGGGCATACATACCAGCTGAATGACGTCTCTAGTGGCTAAGGCGAGAATATCTGCACAAGATACTTTATTTTTACAACGTGAGTTTGAATCAATGGCGGCTTTGGCTTTGATCACTGTATCAAATCCATCTCCTGCTAATGATAGATTATCTGGGTGATCCTTCTCAGCTCTGTTCCCTGCTGTAGATGATACTATTACCGAAGCATCACAACCCTATTTCAGACAAAAAAAAAAAAAATGAAACTCAAGGTCCTTTAATTTATTTATATTAAAATTTAATATATACCTCAACAAAGCAATCATGAAAGAAGAGACGGAGAACAGCAGGGATTGTGACAAATGTTTGTTGGAATTTCTGGTTAACCACATTTCTAACAATGGATTCAACATTAGGACATGTATTGGCGTAATAATTGGTTTTCAGTTGAGCAGAAGCCATGTTTGGCATGAACAAAACACAAACGGAATATATTGACAACACTACTGCCATAAGAAGATTTAGACGACCCATTTTTTTAGCTATAGAAGTGAATGATCTCAATTGTATATGTTAAAGAAACTAAAGGGGAAAATGGGTTTTGCAAATGTTTAATTGAAAGAAAAGCATTATATAGGGGGTCGCCATTGAAGCCAGTTGGCCAAAGAATCTTTCTTATTTAACAAAAGAAGTTGAACATGAAAATTATAAAGTCGTATTTTTGAAAGAGACAGGATATGTTGGCACGTTTTATCTACTATATATTTGCCGCCATGAAATATGCTATACTGTAACATTTGTAATTTTATATATGTCATACTACTTTCATATACCTATTCTCCTCGTCGTCTAATCAAGTTATGACCTGAAGATGAATAATCCACAACTTAACGTATACGCTGAGATGATAAATGTAGAAGATAGAATAAAAGAGACTGTAGTGAATGAAAAAAGTTAAAGGCTGCTAGTCACATAGAGACAACTGGAAACTAGGACAAGAAATTAAAGTTTGTGTGCATTTCCAAACAAATCTCTGTGGGCTGCTAATCTTCAAATCAACCCTACAAAACAAAATCATTGATGTGTGCATATATAGCAAGTCATAATCTTTATGAAATTGAATTATTGACAGAAAAATTAGCCGTACTAATTAAAGGAGTAGAACAGACAATGTTGCTATCACAAGAAAGAATTCTGTAAACCTTAAAAATGTTACGGGAGTTAATTGCAAATTTCCTAGAAAATATGTAGTATAAGCTGTTAGAGCTAATCTATTTTCGCTTTAAAAGAAAAAAAAAGGTAACCATACTGCAAAACAAGTAAAAGATTCCAATATTGATTCTTTATCATGTGGTTTGCAAGGTTTCGCATATGGCAGGCATGCACACCAACCACAATTTTTTTTTTTAAAATAAACAATAAAAAGATGCCTTTAGGACTTTGTCTAGAAAGATCCCAGTGTACTGACTTAACATATATATACTCCTAGAAATTTGTTTTGTGGCTTAAATATAAACCAAATTAAATCGATAAAAAAATTGATACTTTTTAGTTTGGTTTGATTTTGATTTTGAATTTTAAAAATCGATAAAATTTGGTTTGGTTTTGGTTAACTAAAAAAAAATTAAATTGAAAATAAAAATCGAACCAAACCGCTATAGGAGTAGCTATTTCAAAATTATTATTACACCTATATATATGTATATTTTTATACAAAGTTTAAAAAATGTAATGGTAAACGTTAATAGTTTGCACTTTAGTATGGTTCTTTACCTTTATATTGTAGTTTGATTGGTAGTTTTCTTTTGTTAGGTGTAAGAATCCGTGTTAAAAATAATATATTTTTTATCGGGTCCTTAAATTATTCATCACTATTTGATTCCATTATCATCAATATATCTTGGTAAATAATAGATTTCTCAAACGACAATTGATTTGATAGTGTTACGTTGAAAATCCGGTCGCCGGAATATGTGTTTGGTAGTGTATGTCTTGTATTTAAGAAAAACCGACAAATAACCGAAAGAACTCAAAAAACGACAAAACCCGACATAAATCGAATCGAGAAAAAATCAACTTAATTGATTTGGTTTGATTCTAATATTTAAAAAATTGATTTTGGTTTGGTTTCGTTTTAGGGTAAAACCAATCCAACCACAAACACCCTGCTTAAACCTATAATAAATTGCTCACACCTGTGGCGAGGTGTTTAAGTCAATAGTACCGAATCTCAGATCTGAATACTTTTACTAATTTAAGATAGATGCAAGTTTTGTTCAATTATGAACTAAAGTTGTCGTTCTTCAGGAATCATGACAGACATTCATGATTGCAACATAACGTGGACGCCTATAGCATCAATGTAATGTACGTATGAATACAAATATCTTTGTTAAGCAGTATATTTATAGTTAACACCAAAAAAATTTCACGAAATAAATAAGTGATACACAACATGGATAAGCTTTATTAGTGTATCCCTTCATCATATTTCCTGCCTACATCTATAGGATTAGAACTGAACCAAATTGCCCTATTGAAGTCTAACAGAATATAAAGTCTTTGCTAACTTGGTAACGAAGAAGGATTATTTAAAACCTATCATTTTAAAGGATGAAAAATCAATTTATGCATTTCAGAGAATTATCTTGAAAAGGGCACCAACTCATACACCATTTGACAAGGGAAAAGGTACAAAAAGTTACAAATGGAATATCATATATATTGAAGCTTTATCGGAATAAAAGAGGCCTTATTTCTTTTTTCTTTTTCTGTTTTCTTCTTGTAGAGAGGGATGTTGTCAAATTATTTTTATTTTATTAAGGTATGGGCAAGAAGGATGAAAAATAACTGTGTTCTGTTTTTAGACTAGTTTGGTGGAAACTTCTTGTCGTAGGCATAAGTTAATTTCTTCACTTGGTACAAAAAAAGTCATTCTCATTTATGAGGAACTACTTGTCCTTTTTTCCAAGTGTTAGATATACCATTATTGTACAAATAAAAGTGTATGCGGCTTAAATCGGATGGATCAATTTCACGATCGGCTAGGCATAACGTAATTTCCCCTCGAAGGGCCTGGAGAACAGCTCGGGCTTCGAAATCTTCGAGAGCCCTTCATGCCCGATGTCAGGGCGCGTGGAACGCACCGGTGGTTATCATAAGTAAGCGGGAAGTTCCCTAGGAGCAGTATTTTTCTGACAATGCGTGCACCAACAGTGATAGCCTGCACCATGCTGAATGGGTGGTTGTACCGGCACTACAACATTACACATATATAGCTATGAAGTATATCGTAGCTAAATACAAAAACTTCTGTAGCTAAACGCTTAGCTACAATATTTTTTCCGTAGCATGCGTAACAAAATATAGCGTAGCTAAGAATTAGCTACAAATTTTAACGTTTCATCGCTAAGGCTTAATACATATTGATAGAAGAAAATTTATGGTGTGGCTATATTGATAAAACTATTGCCATGAAAAATTTATGTTTGTAGCTAATAAGTATATTCTTTTGCTACAAATAAGTTTGTAGCTATATTTTATACTAGCCACAAAGGGGTATAAGGTGGCAAAAGATGCAATGTGTTTTGGCACAAATAATTTAATATGTAGCTGTGCTCACATATTAGTCACGGAGTGTAGAATTTATATTTAGCTAGGAATTCAAAATTTTGTAGATATAAATAATCACAATATCAATGATTAATCATTTTATATATATTTGTTATATATATTTCTTTACTGACCGTTAAGTAAAGAATATTGATCTTTAGATTCTCTCTCCCTCCTCTCTGTTTTCTTCTCAACGGTCAGTACGCCAGCCTTCACCTCACCTCACCTCAACGGTCATCGCTCACCTCACCTCACCCTCCCCCCTTCGCCGCCTTCACCCCCCTCCACCCATCCACTCCGGCGACCAGCTGCCGGCGACCACCAGGTAAGGTCACCTCCCAGATAAGGTCACTTCTCCTCTCTTCTCTCTCTCTTCTCTCCCTCCTCCCACCCACAGCCCCCCTGCCCAGCCCCCCTCCCCTCCCAACCTCAGTTTCTCCACCACCCTTCCCCCACCTCCGGCGAGTTTGCCGGCAGCCCCCCCTCGGCCTTCATTCTTTCTCCTCACCTCTCTCTTTCTCCCTTCCCTCTTCCCTCATCCCCCCTCCCTCTCCTATTCCCCCACCTCACACTCCACTTTTAGGCAGTCCCTCCCCCAATTCAGGCAGCACCCCTATCCCCGTATTTTTGTGTGATTGGTTTTTGTGTTTGTGTAGGTTCTAGGCGGGATGCAACAGAACTACCCGTTCCGGTAAAACTCACGACACGCGACAAGGCGACTTTGCGGCGTTTTGGGAGCGAAGAGCTAAGCAACACTGGACGGGACGTGCAAGTGGAGGCAGCACTCGAACTCGGGCGTCTATCTTCAGGTTTTCCCACCGGGAGTTGGTACCTCCCGCCCCTCGTTTAACTTGTAAACCTTTTTTTCGTGCTCTCGTTAGCATTTCTTGTGGGGTTCTCTATGTTGCTATCTAGTTTGCATTCTGTGGTATCTCCTTTTTTCCGTGTGTGCGTCTCTATTCCCATAGTCGGTTGTAGGGATAGTGGCCGCAGCGGGGGATGTAAGTGCAAGGTCATGTCCTCGGGGGGTGGGGGCGGGGGCGGTGGCGGTGGCGGGGGTGAGTAGGGGGCAGGGAGAGGTTCTGCGGGTAGGGCGGGAGGTAAGGGTGGGAAGAGGGTGGCGAACGCTCATAGATTAAGGATCGAGTCGTGGAACATAGGCACTCTGACGGGTATGTCGATTGAGTTGGCGAAGATTCTTCAGAAGAGGAGGGTCAACATAGCCTGTATTCAGGAGACTAGGTGGAAAGGGATGAAGGCGCGTTTTTTTTAATTAATCCCCTCCCCTGGGGTCGTGAGGGGTAAGAATGGAGTGGGCATCCCGGTGGATAAGGACCTTAGGGAGTCCGTGGTGGAGGTTAGGCGAGTGAACGATAGGTTGATGTCTATTAAGTTGGCTATCGGGGGTTGCGTCCTAAACGTCATCAGTGCCTATGCACCGTATGTGGGCTTAGATGAGGAGGTCAAGAGGCGTTTTTGGGATGACATGGATGAGTTGGTGTGTAGTATCCCCCAACCCGAGAAGTTGGTCATTGAATGGGACTTTAATGGGCATATTGGGGCGGATGCTAGTAGTTATGGTGAGGTACACGTCGGCTTTGGCCTCGAGGTTAGGAACGGAGGAGGCACTGCGCTGTTGGATTCCGCTAGGGCTTCCGAGCTTCTGATTGCTAACTCGACATTTCAGAAGAGGGAGGAACATTTGGTTACTTTCAAAAGTTCGGAGGCGAGGACTCAGATTGATTACCTCCTTCTCGGAAGGAGCAATAGAGGTTTGTGCAAGGAGTGCAAGGTTATTCTGGGAGAGTCTCTTTCAACTCTGCATAGACTCCTAGTGATGGATGTCGGACTCTGGGTGAAGAAGAAGCAGAGGGGTGCTCGGGGTCGACCGCGAATTAGATGGGGTGCTATGACTAAAGAGAAAGCCCGGGAGCTGGAGAGGAGGTTAGTTGATGGTGGAGCTTGGAGAAGCTCCGGGGCAGCAGCCGCAATGTGGTCAGAGACGGCGAATCTGGTTAGGGAGGCAGCGCGAGATGTGCTTGGGGTAGCCAAAGGCTATCTAGGCAGACATCAGGGCGACTGGTGGTGGGACGACGTAGTACGAGGAAAAATAGAGGTGAAGAAAGAAGCTTTTGCGAAGTTGGCAGGGAGCACAAGCGAGAAAGAAAGGCGGGTGAATAGAGAGAGCTATAAGGTGGCAAGAAAGGAAGCAAAACTGGCGGTCACGGAAGCTAAAAACGCGGCTTTTAGTCGCATGTACGAGGAATTGGGGGAGAAAGGTGGGGACAAGAAGTTATTCCGGTTAGCCAAAGTAAGGGAAAGGAAGGCGAGGGACCTGGATCAAGTTAGGTGCATCAAGGTTGAGGATGGTAGAGTCCTGATGGGGGAGTCTCAAGTCAAACAGAGATGGTAGGCATACTTCCGAAACCTTCTCAACGAGGAGGGGGACCAGAGTATAGAACTAGAGAAGCTGGGGCACTCAGAGCGTCATAGAGACCTAGGGTACCGCGGGCGCATTAGGGTGGAAGAGGTCGTGGGGGCTTTGCGTAGGATGAGTAGAGGTCGAGCGACCGGGCCAGATGAAATCCCGGTGGAGTTCTGGAAATGTATGGGTAAGTCAGGAGTGGAGTGGCTCACCAGGTTGTTCAATGCGATCTTCAGGACCAAAAGGATGCCGGAGGAATGGATGTGGAGTACAGTGGTGCCCTTGTATAAGAACAAAGGGGATATCCAGTGTTGCATCAACTATAGGGGCATCAAATTAATAAGCCACACCATGAAGGTTTAGGAGCGGGTGATCGAGGCCAGGGTGAGGGAGTCGGCATCTATTTACGTGAATCAGTTCGGTTTCATGCCGGGTCGGTCCACTACAGAAGCTATCCACCTTGTCAGAAGATTGGTGGAACAATTCAGGGATATGAAGAAGGACCTGCACATGGTGTTCATCGACTTAGAGAAGGCGTATGACAAGGTCCCTAGGGAGGTGCTATGGAGGTGTATATAGGCTAAGAGCGTTCCAGAAGCCTACATCAGAATAATCAAGGACATGTACGATGGAGCTAAGTCTAGGGTCAGGACAGTGGGTGGCGACTCAGACCATTTTCCGGTGGTTATGGGGCTCCATCAAGGATCTGCGCTTAGCCCTTTCTTGTTTGCCTTGGTGATGGATGCTTTGACGTGGCATATTCAAGGGGATGTGCCTTGGTGTATGCTATTTGCTGATGACATAGTCCTGGTAGACGAGTCGAGGGTCGGTGTTAACAGAAGGCTTGAGGAATGGAGATAGGCTCTCGAATCTAAGGGCTTCAAACTAAGTAGGTATAAGATAGAATATCTGGAGTGCAAGTTTAACGTTGATCCGAGCGAAGTGGGAGGGAGCGTGATGATTGGATCTCAGGCCATAGCCAAGATGGATAGTTTCAGATACCTTGGATCGGTGATTCATGGGGACGGGGAGATAGACGGGGATGTCACTCACCGTATAGCGACGGGGTGGTCGAAGTGGAGGCTTGCATCAGGAGTCTTGTGTGACAAGAAAGTGCCACAAAAACTCAAGAGAAAGTTTTATAGAGCCGTGGTTAGACCCGCCATGTCGTATGAAGTGGAGTGCTGGCCGGTGAAGAACTCTCATGTTCAGAGAATGAAGGTTGCGGAGATGAGGATGCTCAGGTGGATGTGCGGGCTCACCAGGTTAGATAAGATTAGGAACGAAGATATTTGGGAGAAGGTGGGGGTGGCCCCAGTGGACGAGAAGATGCGAGAGGCAAGGCTTCGGTGGTTCGGGCATGTGCGGAGGAGAAGCCCCGATGCCCTGGCGAGGAGCTGTGAGCGGCTAGCGGCTAGGTCGGTGTGAGGCGAGGTAGAGGGAGGCCCAAGAGATACCGGGGAGAGGTAATTAGGCAAGACATGACCAGGATGCGGATTTCCGAGGACAATGACCCTTGATAGGAATGTCTGGAGGTTTAGTATCAGGGTTGTAGGATATGGGCTTCTAAATTTTTCGTACTCCTTTTTTCGAACTCTTTCCCGGGGTGGGCGGGGTGCGGTAGGGCCACCCATAGAGGATTAGTTTGCGTTCTCTTTTGGTAGTCATTTCTGGTAGTTACTGTTTTAATACTATTGCATGCAGGTATATTTACGGTACGTATGTCTCGTATGTTTAGTTAATTATTTATGCGATGTATGCTGGTGTAACTAATGTTGTTTTTGTTTTTGCTTTTGTTTGCCTTTCTCTCCCCTGCGCCGAGGGTCGATTGGAAACAGCCTCTCTGCCCTCTTGGGTAGAGGTAAGGCATGTCTACATATTACCCTCCCCAGACCCCACTTTGTGGGAATATACTGGGTTGTTGTTGTTGTTGTTGTTGTTGTTGTTGTTGTTGTTATAAAATAATAGAAGAACAAGAACAATATTGCAGAGAAAGAGAGAGAAGGAATTCTTATTGAATTTTGGGATGATTTACAATGGAATATAACACTCTATTTATAGGGAGATGATGATTTAGCCACCAAATAATAAGCCCTAAAATCTCTCTAAATATAGACATTCACCATAAATAGAATTCTATTTATAACACTCTCCCTTGAATGTTTATTCAACAGATAATGTGCCTCGTTAAAACCTTAACTAAAATAAAACCCAATGGAAAAAATATTCTAGAAAAGGAAAAAGAGTACACATATTTAGAAATGCGCTTATTGGTTGCCTCGTTAAAAACCTTGCAAGGAAAACCCAGTGGGACAAAACCTTGTAAGGGAAAAAGAGTGCAACGCACATTAACTCCCCCTGATGAGAGCATCAATTCACATCCTTGAGTCTTCACATCTCAATCTTGTTCACTAGCTTCTTGAAGGTTAACGTCGACAAGGATTTTATATCAGTTTCAATGTATTTTCATAACGACATAACATAGAGATCTCTTCATTCATATATTTAGGTACCTGAATCTCTCATGAGATATTACGAAGTGTTATGTCATGTGATCATCTAGATCACTTGCCTCCTTTATTATGAACATTTTGATCATTTTCTCATCTTCTTTATCGGGAAATGTATTTGAAAACGATTGTATATACGCTTTAAGCGTACCATATACTTTGTCCTTCTAATACTTATTCCAATAGGAGCAATTACAGTGAGATATCGTTACTTTCTTTGGGTCAGCAAATGCATTTGCCATGCTTTACAATAAATTGCACATGAATTATCCTTTTATAAACTTCATGTTCATATTATTTTATTCGAGGATCTAGATGCAGAAACGATAATTCATTCCTCGTAACTTTTCTTAACTGTTTATCATGTCTCCCCCTCATGTTAGAAAAACTAACTTGTTTCCTCAACTTTGAGAACCCATCTTTGTGCATTATAGTGTTAATCAAAATATATACTGCACATAAATAATAATAAGATGGCATTATTTTGGTTCCTGACTCTGAACCACTTGTGAGGGGAAAAAATAATATACTTTCGTATATATATCAAACTGATATATATAAAATTTGTTCTCATAAGCAATAGTTTAGCTATTAAGTGGAGGCACTCAATAAATCATTTTGCTAAACCAACTGTAATGTAGACCAACTTATCAAGATGAACTTCTTGAATAGAAAATTTGAAAATTATGCTTTAAATCAAATTATTGAGCAAGTTACGTCGCACACACCGGCCAGATTGCGGGTTTATAATAATTGCACATGTAACCATCTCATAGATGCATATTATGTGGTATACATGGCGGGTGAATGGGCCCATATTCACCTTTGATATTTCCAGCATTCATGGGATTCAATTCCACTTTTAGTTGGTATATTAATTAATGAGAACATGCACATAAAAGAATTTGTAAAGAAGTTTCTAGTTCTTTAATATTTACCCATGTGAATTCTCTTTAATTTTGCACATCATACTTAAATTAATATGGGTAAATCAATTATACCAACTGAATAAATTATCAATATTGATAAATTTCAGATTTACACCATGATGTGCGCAATTATGAATAAACTCCAAGTTTATTATGATATGGGTTTTATATCAATAAAATATCCACTTCATTGTGGTATTCTTTTATTTATGTAGTACAAATTGGAGATAAAGCGGGTAGCTTTTTACATACATATTATCCCGCTACAAGTTGTAGTAATAGAAGATATTAAATCTTTTCTTTATTTATAGTTTCAATATAATCAACTGCTTTCGCGTATACTTTGGAAACTGAATATGTTTCTTTGAGACTTACTACAACACAATACCTTGTTGGTAATCAATTGTGTTTCTCCAAAATAGTGGTAATTGGCTCTTCCAGAGCTCTCAATTAATTGGTGGTACCACATTATCATCAACACCTATATGGTGAATATCTCTTTTAAAGAGAAACTTATGCCATTATGGTCATGGCCAAAATTAAATAAAAGATATGTTTCTTGCATTATTGTTATCCTTTAATAATCACATTGCCAAAATATTTTGGCGTACAATAAGTACGTGACCAATGGCCATTCATGCCATAATTCTTATATCATCTCAAACCTCCTTCTAGAGGTGAGTGTGGTATATTTAATACCAATAGCATGTTCATATTCTTTCAAAAATGAATATGTCTTCATAAATCAGATGTTGTCACATTCCCATCATGAATGGACCATAATCATCTGTATGTGCTATATAAAATCTCACGTCAAATCGATGACAAATATTACCTTCACAGAGTGAAGGATTATTTTGAGAATCCTTATTAATCTCATTATCACAATGGTGACGATTATAATTTCTTCTATTGCCACGTCCACATCCATTGATACCTTCACGGTAATAATTTTGTCTTCTTTGAGACTTATCACATACTGCTATCACATTCTCTAAAGGGAATGAGAATGGAGCAAATTCAATGGGACGGGTTTTCAATTATTTGCCCACAATCATACATGAATTTAATCATGACAAGGCATAGAAACTTTGCCACTTTGGGTGGTTGTAATTTCTTAAACTCCATTAGAGTTATAGTTAAACTTTGTTGTCTTTGCTTGTATATAAAATCAAAGTATAGAATAAAAGAGAAAACGGTAAAATACTTACCTTAAATCCAAAATGTAATCATGAAGGAAGTCCATGGAACAATTGACAATCATTGTGCTCAATCCCAAAGCTTCTACTCAATTGGTTAGAGTCTCGTGCTGATAACGTGTTATAAAATAATAGAAGAACAAGAACAATATTGCAGAGAAAGAGAGAGAGAGAATTCTTATTAAATTTTGGGATGATTTACAATGGAATATAACTCTCTATTTATAGGGAGATGATGACTTAGCCACCAAGTAATAAGCCCTAAAATCTCTCTAAATATAGACATTCACCATAAATAGAATTCTATTTATATCAATATTTATTTTCTTACTAGATTTTCTATTATATTTTAATTACTGAAGAAAAATTAATTTAATAGTGACAACAAATATTTTCATCGGAAAGGCGTTGCTAATTTTTACCTCACAATATGTTTAAATATTTTAAATATTCTATATCCATGCATAGTTTGTTTTATTAAATTTAGAAACATATAAGCTCTGAATACTTACACTTCATACAAACTAATATGAATAATTCAAAAAGTTAATTCTAAATATACAATTATATATCCAAAATTGATGCATCCTCAATATACAACCATTCTACAAGAGACACAATAAATTTGTAGAATAAAAACTAGCTAATGCGAGGTTAGACAATAAGATGAACTCAAATTTAATTTTTTTATCAAACTAAAAATAATACAAACTATGTACATTAGGTTAGATATTTTATCTTTAATTTATAAATTCTAGGGAGTTTCATATAGAAAAAAGTCTTAAGTAATTGAAAATATCGCCACTCGATCCCCGGTCTTCTTGCGTTCAAGAATAAAAATGCACCTGTAATTTCAACAGAAACAACAATTAGCACAAAAATGATGAGCAAACCCAAGAAACATTATAATACAAATTTCAAGTGTAATTTGTTAAAATGCTACTAATAGAATTTCAATAAGTAAAAATTGTGTCTTGATATTCTTTTACAAGTATTTCTAACAAACAATAAAAGGGAAAACTCAAAGCAACAATACCAGTAAACGAGCATGTACACCTTTTAAAGAATTTCTTAAGGAATTTTCATCCCACCATTACAACCTTATTATTTTCTAGTTCCCAGGAATATTTATAACAAATACAATTCAATATTTATGAAATTGTTGGGATAATCTGCAAAATTTAACCCAAAAGTGTAAGTCAAATAAATATAATGAGATTCAAAAACCTTAAAATATAGAGAAAAACAACTATTTGCGTAAAAGAATATTCTTTACAATTTTTCCTGTCCTATGTGATTTTTTTAGATTTGTTATACCCTCATATTTCAATTATATTAGCTTACTAATTTTTAGTTTTTTAATTATATTGATGATAATTGTTATATCTATATATACTATATCAAAAACACGAAATCCCTTAGTAAAATATCGTTCACCATTTTTACTCTTTAAAATTTTATTTCACACTAGACAATATAGGCATTTAATTATTTTCTTAGTTTTAGGAATCATTGTTGTGTCTCTCAACTAAGTTTGTGAAAACATTTTTCATCATGATTCCAAGTAATTATTGTGTAGCTTATATGTTACGGTGACTATTCCATGTTTTGTTATATGAAGTCAAAGTATTTTCTTGTATAATTTCCTGCAATTGTTAATAATTAATTGGCATCACCGACTCACCGTTATTGAGATGATTGAATTTTGAAATGTTATTCGCCTTTTTTACCATTTAAAATTGATTTTATATTGGACAAAACAGTCATTTTATTATTTTTTAAAATTTAAGGACTTTAAAGTCAATTTAAATTTTGCGTATTAATTCTTTCCTTATTTGAACTTTTATATACGTATACTAGAAGCATTAAGAATAAAAACAAAATATTTTCTTTTCTGATGAAGATAACCTAAGGTTTAACAAAGGTTGAAACTTGTTTTATTAACCAATAAACGATATCATCATTTTGTCCTAATTTTAATAAGAAAACATAATCAACTTTAGACAAACTCTATTCCAAACGAATTACCATTAATCTTTTTTCAGTTATTCAAACAGCTGATAATTTCCTATATCATTGTATGTTTAATTATTTATTGTAAGATATTAATTTCATTAATCAGATTTTTATATTATCACTTATCATTTTTTTGTTAGCTATATAGCAAACCTTATGATTCCCACTAGTTCAAAAGATTCAAAATTTTAGTTTTGTTTTGTTTGAAAAATATTGATAAAGTATCTTGGTTTAATTTTATGTATTTTGTCATAAAAATGATAATAGTCATAAGAGAGGCCTTCCCTTTCGAATCATATTAAAATCTCAATTTTTAGAATCTGTATATAATTTAATTTATGATAGTTAATAAGTTATTGAGAAAAATAAAAAGTTCGATGAATGAGCTGGCAGGGGACGTCGGAGGCGCACGTTAGCAAGGAATAACTAATGTACGCTGACCACGATGACTCGCCGGAAAACTAATCGGAAAGGACAATCTCAGCTACCATAAGTGGAGGAGAGTACGGAGGAACCACCAAATCGACTAGTTACACCGGAATCAGGAACTATACAGCAGCTAGCTCCAATTCAGCGGGTACAATGGATGACCAGAATGGGAAGTGCACCAACGATCATGCAGGGGCCACAATTGAAGGATACTGAAACGAAAGCTGAAGTAGAGAATCATGTTGCCACAGTAGAAAGAAAATTAACCTATTCTGCTGGATCTGGAGAACAAAGACCTACTATGGCGGATGTTGTCAAAGGCAATAGAACAGTGCAACAAGGGTTACAATTGAAATTTTATCCACCAGAAATGCGAGATGGAATTAAAGTTGTAAAGTTGAATCTGGAAGAAATAGAAGAGCAGTGTAAGAAATGGAAATCAGCTCTCATAGGTTATGTCATGGGGGGTAACCCTACCTTCAAGGAGATGCTGAAATTTACCTATGGAGTATGGAACTCAGTAACTACACCTACAGTGCTAATGCATAATGATGGTTATTTCATATTCAGATTTGAATAAATTGAGAAGAAAATAATGATTATGGCAAAAGGGCCGTATACTTTCAACAATAAGCCACTGGTGTTGAAAAACTGGGAGCCAGATTTGGAAATTGATAAAGAGCCTATGTGTGTGATGCCATTGTGGGTCAATTTCCCTGGATTACCTATCCAATGCTAAGTAAAGGAGAACTTGGGAGAAATCGCTAGCTGTTTGGAGAAACCTGTATGTACCGATCTATTAACAGCACAATGTGAAAGAGTATATTATGCCCGTGTGCTAATCGAAATGGATATCACACAGCCATTTCTAGATGAGCTGAAATTAGAGCAAAAGGATGGCAAAATTAGGTTGCAAACTGTGGAGTATGAATGGAAACCACTATTATGTCAGGAGTGCAACAAATTTGTGCATTCAAATGGTAAATGTAAAAAGGAACCACAAAAAGTAATACAAAGGAAAAAGTAACAATGGATAAGGAAAGGTAAGGAAAACGAGAAAGAAGAAAGTAAACTACCACATGTTGAGTAGGTAAAGAAGGGAGAAGAGATTACACAAGAAAAGCAGCGGGATGTACAAAAGTAGGTTGAAGATAGGGGGAAGCAGATCAAGCTGTATTAGGGCAAGGTCAAAAAAGGGCAGTATACTATTGATCTTGAAGCAATAACAAGAAGTAATAAGTATGCAGTGTTGAGAATTCAGGAAGAACCACCTGACAGAATTGAAAAGAGGCATCTACAAGGGGTTACAAAAGGGCCTGCTCCAACTACCATCCTACCAATATGATATTCAGCACTTGGAACATTAGAGGACTTAATAAGTCCTTTAAACAAAGAGAGTTTAAGGACTTTCTAAATAGGAATAAAATATATTTGGTAGGATATTTGGAGACTAGAATAAAACAAAGGAGTGCACAAAAGATCCAACTGAAGATTGGTAGAGAATGAAAAGTGATACACAACTACCGCGATGTACTCAGATGTATGGAATACTGTGAGCTCTGAGCCTCATCAAGAATCAATTCTCTAAGCCCGTTTACATTGGGCACACAAATCTGACCCCGCATCCTTGATACACTATCATCACCAAGGGTCAAATCTTTGGCGTCGCCATGCCAAACTATGTCCTTGAGGACAAGCAAATATGGATCATCATATTGGCGCTCTCTGATGCAATCATATAAACAAGACCGAGAAACTACACAATCCAATACCCGATTGGGTTCTGAAATGTCTAATCTCACAAACCGATTAGCCAAAGCCTGAACATCAACTGCAAAGGGTATGTCTCTGACTGGAATGTACGCCAAACTCCCCATACTGACTGCCTTTCGGCTCAAAGCATCGGCCACTACATTGTCCTTTTTCCAGATGATACATAATAGTAATATCATAATCTTTTAGCAACTCAAGCCACCTTCGCTGCCTTAAATTAAGATCCTTCTGCTTGAACAAATGCTGAAGACTGCGGTGGTCGGTGAATATCTCACACGATATGCCATATAAATAGTGCCTCCAAATCTTCAAAGTACAAACTATAGCACCCAACTCTAAGGCATGGACATGGTAGTTCTTCTTATGGGGCTTCAATTGACGAGAAGCATAAGTAATCACTCTACCCTCCTGCATAAATACACAACCAATCCCGACTCTCGAAGCATCATAATAGACCATGTAAGAACCTGACGCTGATGGAAAAACTAATACTGGGGCTATGGTCAAAGATATCTTAAGCTTCTGGAAGCTCTCCTCACACTCGTCTGACCACACAAATGGAGAACCCTTCTGCATCAACTTGGTCAACGGCGAAGCAATGGATGAAAAATCCTAGACGAACCGGCAATAATAAACCACCAGACCAAGGGAACTAAGAATCTCTGTGGCACAGGACGGTCTAGGCCAACTCTGAGCTGCCTCTATCTTCTTTAGATCAACCTGAATACCATCGCACGACACCACGTTCCCTAGTAAAGCCACATAACTGAGCCACAACTCGCACTTGGAGAACTTTGCATAAAGCTTCTCCTATCTCAATTTCTATAATACGCTCGCAAATATTGTGCGTGCTCCTCCTGGCTACGCGAGTACACCAGGATATCATCAATAAAAACAATAGCAAATGGATCCAGATACGGCCGAAATACACTATTTATCAAATGCATGAATGCTGCTAGGGCATTAGTCAGCCTAAAAGACATAACAAAAAACTCATAGCGCCCATATCTAGTCCTGAAAGCAGTCTTCATAATATCTGAATCCCTGATCCTCAACTGGTAATAGCCTGAATAGAGATCAATATTGGAGAATACCCTTGGTCCTTGAAGATGGTCAAATAAATCATCAATACGAGGTAGGGGTACTTGTTCTTCACTGTTACTTTGTTCAATTGCATGTATTCAATGCACATCCTCACGGTGCCATCTTTCTTCTTCACGAATAGAACCGGTGCACCAAACAGTGACACACTAGGCCGAATGAACCCCTTATCTAGGAGTTCCTAAAGTTGAACCTTTAATTCTTTCAACTCCGCTGGTGCCACACGATACAGAGGAATAGAAATAGGCTGAGTTCCTGTCATTAGGTCAATACCAAAATCAATGTCTCTATCTAGTGGCATACCTAGCAGGTCTGCAGGAAACACATCAAGAAACTCCCTCACAACTAAGACAGAATCAATGCTAAGAGTCTCAACTCCAATATCTCTCACAAAATCCAAATATGATAGACGACCTTTCCTAACCATACACTAGGCCTTCAAGAGAGAAATAACTCTGCTAGGAAAATAGTCAGTCACGCCACGCCACGCCACTCGATCCTCGGAACACCCGGTATAGCCAAAGTGATTGTCTTAGCATGACAGTCCAGAATAGCACAACACGGAGATAACCAGTCCATGCCCAAAATAACATTAAAATCCACCATGCTCAATAGCAATAGATACTCGGGTCTCCAAACCCCTAATAGTCACAAGGAAAGACCGATACACATGGTCTACAATAATAGTATCGCCCACCGGGGTAGATACATGAATAGGTAAATCAAGACACCCTCGGGTCGTACCTAAATGATGAGAAAAATGGGAAGATACATAAAAATAGGTGGAACCGGGATCAAATAAGATAGAGGCATCTCTGTGGAAGACTGAGAAAATACATGTGATAATAGTATCTAACGCAATGGCATTTGTCCTGCCTGGGATAGCATAAAGTCGAGTCTGGCCGCCTTTGATCGATCTCCACCTCTGGGGCGACCTTTGGCTGCCTGGCCTCCACCCTTTCCTGACTGGGAGGGTGCTGAAGAAGCTGGAGTAGGAGACGAGGGCTGATCCCTCTGCTAAAACTGAGCACCACGACGTTGAGTACACTGCCTCTTCATTTGGCCAAACTCATCGCACTCGTAGCAACTACCAGGTGCTAGAGAAGGGGACTGAAGGGAACCCCTCGCACCAGAATGACCAGCCAATGCACTCAGCACAGAAGAACCCTAAGCTGATGGGGCATACGATGAGCTCTGAGCTGGGAGCGCACTAAGTGAAGGCTGCCCCTGCTGGAAACCCTGATGACCTCGGCCTGAAGACGTCCCACTATACTCTAGACGAGCTGACTGAGGAGGCCAGAAGGAATGGCCTCTACCACGTTGGAATTGGACCCTAGACGGAGCACTACTGAAACTACCTGAACCCCGAGGCCTCTTGGCCTCCCTCTCCTCACACTCCCTACGATGAACCGTCTTATTGTCACGAGAAATGTCACCTACCTCATCGAACGCGGCACTAAATACTCTCCCTCTAGTCATCAAAATACAGAGTAAATAGTTAAGGCCATCCACAAATCTACGAATCCTCTCACTGTCCGTCGGAATCATCCAAGTAGCATGATGGGCCAACTGAGAAAATCTCATCTCGTACTAGGTCACACACATTTCCCCTTGAGTCAACCACTCAAACTGTTAACGCAATTCCTCTCAACGTGACTGCGGTACATACTTCTCCAAAAAGAGAGTGGAGAATTGCTGCCAGGTAAGCTGCACCAACAGGCTTACGCCTTTCAAAATCCTCCCACCAGGTAAATGCACCCCTGAGAACTGAAAGGTAGTAAAATCCACACAAATCGACTCTAAAATCCATGCGGGGCGAAGTATCCACTGACACTTGTTAAGAAACCCCTAGGCATCATCGCCCTCAGCACCACTAAACGTCAGAGGTTGGAGCCTACCGAATCTTTCAAGATGACGTTGCTCTTCATCGGGCATCGCTGGAACCACATAGTCATGAAATAGTACAACCAGCTGAGTTGGAGCTGCTCACGGTGTCTGCAATCCCTGCACGACCTGATCAGGTGTGCAAGCAACGGAGGTCTGATTGCCTCCCCCGGCCTGTGAAGTAGCTGCTGTAGTAGTGGCTAAAACTGCCTGAGCCAGGCCATTACAAACTGATAATATTTGAGCCAAGGCCTCCTGGAGACCCCGAATCACAATGGGCACCACCGGTGCCTGCACAGGTGCTGCTGGAGCATCCACAGCTGGAGTCTGGTCCTAAGTTTGGGCAACTGGTGGATCAACAGGTGCTGCCCTCGCTGCTCTGCCTCAACCATGACCATGACCGCATCCTCGGCCTCTAGTGGCCTTAGTTGGTGGTACTAGTAGTCGTCTGCCACATCTTATAGCACGATTCTTCACCATTTGCGAGAGAATATGATGCAGAATTTTAATTTTTTTTGGATCAACAAAGTCGCACGACAAGAATATAGAGTTTTTCCTAAAGGTTCTGCAGCTTCTTGAGGATAAACACAAACGTTTTCATACCGATCCACGAGACTCTACTAAACTGGCTTATGATTCATGAGACCAATTAACCTAGGCTCTGATACTAACTTGTCACTATACAAACCCCGGTCATGATAGCACCCAGCATACTGCTAGGCAAGTCCGACCTTTTAACAACATTTCCCAACTTAAACAAATCATAGATGCAAAGCACAGGGAATAATTACTAAGCCATTTTATCAAAAGTCTAGAAACAACAATGGAATATACGGAAATTTAACCAAATACTGCAACATATCCCCCAAATAGGATCCGGTGTCACGAATATGAGCCTCTAATACAGAGTGTCATCCTACTACAAGTATGTCTAAGAAATGCCGAATAAAAGATAGAGATAGAAGGGAGAGATCAAGGCTGCAAACGTCATGTAGCTACCTCGATGCTCCCGGATATTGCTGCTGAGCTAATAAATCCTCAGTCAGCCTATGGGTACCTGGATCTGCACACAAGGTGCAGGGAGTAATATGAGTACTCCGACTTAGTGAGTAATAAACATAAATAAAGGCTGAGAATAAGAAATCATGGAATAACACAAAGTAAACTAAACTGACAGTGTAAAACATTTAATATAAAGCCAACCAACCGATGAAAAACAAATTACCGATACTAGACTAGCATAACAGATAAACAACAAATGCATGAATGTAATGCAATGCATATGACGATACAATCTGGTACACACTGTGGCGTGCAGCCCGAGCCATCCATATATTTATCGTCGACAACGCTCACTGGGGTGTGAACAGACTCCGGAGGGGCTCCTACAGCCCAAGCGCAATATCAAGCCATCTCGTGACATCAACCAGGCACTCGGCCCCAATATCAATATAATCAACCAGGCTTTTGGCTTTAATATCAATGTAATTGTTGTGGCGCGCAACCCGATCCTTCCTTAGTCCAGAAATCACCATAAGCCCCTCAAGCATTTGTAAAACAGTAGTTCACAGCACAAAATATCATTTAAGTTTTCAAATATTAGAAAGAGGGCGGAATTTGCAAAATAATACTTAAAACCTTGGACTGAGATTAAATAATATGAAAAATATGCGAAAACGATAATATCAATCCCTGAAGGATTCAAATAATTGGCACGAAGCCCAAATATAACAATCAAATCCAAGTAAAGATGATTCCCAACAAGTTCTAGTAGAAAACACAGTAAAAACATCACCTGGGATGGACCAAGTCACAATCCTCAATAACACACGACCCGCACTCGTCATAGAGCCCGTGTCTCGCCTCAATATAGCGTTACGATGTGAAATTTTGAGGTTTCAAACCCTCAGGGAATCATTTACATCTATTACTCTTCTCAAGCCGGTCAAAAGTCTAGCTCTCTATGCCCTTGACTCTTGAATTCACCTCTTCGCATCTCAAATATGACAAAAACCACAACGAATACATTACAATAGGCTAAGAAAATACAACACAGTCAAAAAGACTAAAAAAATATCGAAAATCACGAAGTTGGCAAAACCCAAGCCCCGGGCTCACTTCTCAAAAAATCAAAAACTTTACATCACCGAATTTCTTATCTCGCCCTGAGTCTATGCATATCAAATTTACCAAAATTGGAGTCCATTTGACCCTTCAAATTCTATTTTTAAATTTCCAACTTCCCAAGCCCTAACTTTACCCTCTGTTGATGAATTTCAACCAATTTCCATGTTAAATCTACCATAATTTTGTGTATTTAGACCAAGGAACTTACCTCCAATCATACCTAGTCGAAATCTCCCTTCACTTATGTCCAAAAGCTCTCAAGTTTGCTTAAAAATTGTGGAAATGGACTAACTCTCGCGGAACAAAATGACCTTAAAACCCTTATGATAACAGAGATTTCCGCATCTGGGATCCCTGCCTCGCATGTGCAACTACCGCACATGCGGTCATTTTCCGCTTCTGTGAAACCTCATTTAAAATCCAAAACCACTTCTGCGGTCACTCTTACGCATCTGCGGACCCCGCATATACGGATAACCTTCCGCTTCTGCGATAATACCTGAACTTATTTCTTTTCGCACCTGCGACCAAACTACCGCATCTGCGGTATCGCAGATGCGGCTCCACTTCCGCATCTGCGGTTTTCTTCCATCCAAGCCCAGAACCGAACCTGTGATGTATCCTCCATACCTGCGAATCCGCATCTGCGGTTCCTTTCCGTAGATGCGGAAATACTAGATACCAGCAATGACCTACAGTCTCTCAACTCCCAATTTCATCCCGTTAGCCATCCGAAATCACCCTGTGGCCCCCAAGACCTCAACCAAAAGTACCAACCCATCCTAAAACATCATTGAAACTTGCTTCAATCATCAAAACATCATAATTAACACCAAAACCATCAAATTACATCGGATTCAAGCTGAAGTTCTTCCAATAACTTTCGAATTACGCATTCGATCAAAAACCCAACCAGAACACCTCCGAATGACCTGAAATTTTGTACACACATCCAAAATCACCTAATGAAGCTACAACAACTCTCAAAATTTCATTTCGACCCTCGGATCAAAATCTCACCTATCAACCGGATATCGCCAAAATGCTAACTTCGCCAATTTAAGCCTAATTCTACACCGAACCTCCAAAATAAATTCTGATCATTCTCCTAAGTCACTAATCACTCCCCGAAGCTAACCGAATCGCCGAAAATCACATCCGAGCCCTCTAACTCATAAGTCAACTTCCGATTGACTTTTCCAAACCAAGTCTTCCTTAAAGAGACTAAGTGTCTCATTTCTTAACAAAACCAATCCAATTCAACTCTAACACACCAAATACTGATAATAAAACATGAAGAAGCATAAAACGAAGGAAACGGGGCAGTAACTCACGTGGCGACGGGTTAGATCGTCAAAGAGGATTTGAGCTAATGGAGTACTTGGCTTCTAAGCCAAAGCACAAATATTACACATAGCAGTAGCACGATAGCAGTAGCATTTTCTTAGTTAATATGTTCATTTGGGCCACAGTAGATTGGGCTGTTTTTGCAATATTGTAATATTTGTATTACCCGCTTGGTAGCTTTAGGCCCAAACTATTAATAGAGTTAGCTGGCCTTTGTAAGACCCATCAGATTCATTCTTTGCACAGATAATAAAATGGAGCCCGTTCTCTCTTTGAAGACGAAATCGAAATCCTAATCAAATCATCTCACTTTTTGCTTATATTATAATATTTTCATTATCCATCTGCCGATGGTCTATTTGGAAACAGCCTATCTATTCAAGTAGGGGTAAGGTTTACGTACACATTACCCTTCCCAGATCCCACTAAATAAAATTATACTGAGTTTTTATTGTTATTTTCATTATCCACCTGATATACACCCCTATTTAGCAGGCCAAGGAATACGAATTACTATTTGCAACCGCTATAGTTGTTTCTTCCATTTTTGTTACGTGGGTGCTTTTTTCTTCTTAGTTTGAGAGAGTAGGTGAGTTTGAGTTTATTAATGTAAGACTTGGTTTTGAACAAATTAGATGACGGATAGAAATCCATGTCTACGCATGCTATTAGTCGCTCTCAGCATATTGGGAAAAGAAATATAAGAAGATTGACGATTTCTTAAATTATCTCTAAGCCGCCATTATTATTCCACTTATTAGTTTGCTCAAGCCAAAATAAGATCATCATACTATCTTGTTACTCCCTCCGGTCCAAAATAAGTGATGTTTTGGCCTTTTTTTTATGGTCCAAAGTAAGTGATTTTTTTCAGATTTCAAGAATGACTTAATGATGTTTTCCCTACATTGTCCTTGGAGTTAATAGTATTGGAATATGTGTTAGGAGTGTTTATGCGAGATAGTAAGGTTAAAATGGTCAATTCTATTACTAATTAATGCTAAAATGTGACTTTCTTAATATGTGTGAAAATATCCAAAAAATCACTTATTTTGGACCGGAAGGAGTACCTTGTTAACCAAAATATAAAACACGTTGATATTAAACGAAAAGTTAGGTCATTGTGGATCCACTTGTTTGAGAGGTTTTGACAATTCTCACTTTTATGATTTACCAGTATATGTACCCGTATGATGTGCGAGAAATTATATAATTTAAAAATAATGAGAAATATTACTTGAAATGGTAATAAAAAGTGATTAAAAATAACTTGTTATTAGTTAATGAAAATAACAACCTCTACTTCTTAAAATAGTATTTGGAACAAAAAAAATAGTCACAATCTTTAAGACTCTCCAATATATGTAAATCATTGTCTCTATTCAATTAGCTTGAATTTATTACATAAAATAAAATAAAATAATGAGATTTACGAACAAAGCATTATCTTGAAACTCATCTTAATCTGGAATATAAATCTAAGCAAACGCAAACTTAACTTACTTTTCACAACAAATTTCATTAAATTGTTTGCTTTCTCTAGCTAGAAACTTTATCTGACAATGAATTCATGTTATGATCAAAGATCGAACTTCAAAGATCAAACTTTGGATAAACTTGTATGATGTCTGTCTTCCACAACCAAAGTTGTTGTTTATCGATGTATGACTTTACACTTTCTGAATTGTTAACTCGATGCTGAAAACTTAACAAAAATATTACAACAATGATGAAGATAGAATCTAGCAAAGAAATACGGGCAATTTTACATTCATATATGTAAGATCATGCCTAAACTAACTGAAAGGGTAATGTTTCTTTGCATTTAGAGTCGTGCAAATAATGATTTTTAATTCATGTAGTTTAATCATTCTTAATACTTTATGAGTTTTAATGAGAATATTCTATTTTTAAAAGTAACCCCACCTGCTAAGAATAAAGGCTAAACTAATATGAAGAATCGTAGAAGAAAAAAATCTTCCTTTCACTATTTAAATCGAGGAAACAAACAAAAACTTAAGAAATTCTTTTTTGTGTTTTAAAGATTTTAAAGAAGGGAAAAGTTTTATGTATTACATTGATAAAAACAAAGTGTATATATATAAGAATAAAGGCTAAACATATATGAAGAATTCTAGAAAAAAAATCTTCCTTTCACTATTTAAATCGAGGAAAAAGGAAATTTTTTTATGTATTACGTTGATAAAAATAATGTGTGTGTGTGTGTATATGTATATATATATATATATATATATATATATATATATATATATATATATATATATATATATATATATTCACACATGGAAAAATATCAAAAACAGAAGGAAGTACATCACCTGAGATGCATAATTTCAAACTGATCATCAGACGCTTAGCAATTTACTCATCGAACAACGAAAAATCACAAATAACAATTTTGGATGCAATCCCCGGAAAAAAATTTCGGTGAAAGAAAAAAGGGAACTATACGTTTTTTCTAATCCAATATATGCAAGAGGAGAAATTCAGTTAGTTTTTAAAAGAAAGGGGAGTGGAGGAAGTGTAAGTAGTTGGTGGTTTTTATTGTTAGTTTCTATTGCTTGATTTTTGAAAAAAAAAATGTAATTCAATTAGTTTTTAAAAGGAATGGGAGTGGATGAAGTGGGAGTAGTTGGTGGTTTTTATAAAACGGTAATTCCTATTTCTACTTTCTAATAATTTGGAGCAATGTCTTAAAATGCCAAGTGTCTTTTTCGGATTTTGCCACTTAGCTTCATGAGGGGCTTTTGTCTTCTGCTTTTAATTATAGATAGATAGATATAAAAAATTAAATATAATATTTAATTATTTTAAATAAAATGTGCTCTATATTTTCATAAAACTCTAACTTCAAACTACTCCCAAATTTGAATTGACAATTTTATATTTTTTTATTTTGTTTTTTATTTAAAATATTTTTAAAACACTCACTTTGTTGGAGCTTTGTTCTAAAAATCAATACTTAGCGTCTTATTGTTATACCACTTGGCATCATATAATTATTTATTTTACTTTTTGTATATACCGCACACACACAACACAAACACAAACACACACACACACACACACACACACATATATATATATACACACACACACACACACACACACACACACTCACACATATAGAAACTACTACTCTCCAATTTATATTTTCAAAATTTTATTTCTTAATTTTCATTTTTTAAAACTCCAAATTGAAACCACACCCAATTGAATTGGTAATATTTATTTCTTTATTTTTATTTTATATTTTTAAATAAATTAAAACTACAACTTGAAACTAATTTCCAACTTGAATATATTTTTTTTTGTTAGTAAAATTTCGCTTTTTTACTATAGCTAATTTAACTTTTTTTGTTTGTTCGTTTTTTATTTTAAAACAACTTGAAATTACTCCCCAATTCAATTGAGTAGTTATATTTTTATTTTTATTTTTGTATTTTTAATATAGCTATTATACTATATTTATATTTATAATTCAAATAGAGTAATCAATTAATTAAAAACTTTAAGAAGGTTGTTTTTAGTTAAAAAGGTAATTTATTTTTTCTTAATAATGCCTTTTTAAATTATTAATATTTTTATTTTTTACTGTAGCTAATTTAATTTTTCTTATTTTTTAATTTTAAAATATCTTTAAAAATTCAACGTGAAACTACTCCCCAGTTTGAATGAGTAGTTATTTTTTTTGTATTTTTGTTTTTTTAATATAGCTAATCAAAATATAACCATATTTATTAATTAAAATAGAGTAAACAATTAATTCAAAATATAAGAAGTTTTTTTAGTTAAAAAGTTAGTTTATTTTATCTTAATAATGCCACTTGTTTTTAATAATGTGTTTTTGCATCTCCTTTTATTATATATAATAAATAATTAAATAAAATATTTAATTATTTTCTTCCTATTCTATGATAGTTACTTAAAAGAAGTTATTTAATTATTTTAATTGTAATTCTAATAAAATATACCTAATAACTAGTTATAACTCCTAATAACTACTTCTTGTCCTAAAACTAACACATGTCATTTTCTTATACTGCCATTTGTCTCAATTCTATACCAAACTTTATTCCTTTTAATAATATATAGAATATAGATATAGATAGATATAGATATAGATTTTAAGGCTTAACTTCCATACATTAATATAATTCTTTTATTGTATTTGTACAGAATCAAAATTTTAATGTGGTAATTAAAGATAACTACTCATAATACATAGATTAGTAACTTGAAAAAAAAAGGCAAATTATAATAACTACTCAATATTCATAATAAATAGATTAGTAATTAACTTGAAAAATAAGGCAAACTGTAATCTTCTATACTTCCTCCGGTCCATAATAAGTGTCTTTTTTACTTTTTAATTTTGATCCAAAATAAGTGTCTAGTTAGGTAATCAAGAAAAAATTCAATTTATTTTTATTCTTTTACCCTTATGTGCAGAAGAGCAATAAATGTCCACCATAATCATGTGTCCAATATTTAATAAGGGTAGTTTAGTCATACTAGGTAATTTTGTATATAATTTAGTATTTTTTTAATGGGCGTGCTAAAAGTAAAAGAGACACTTACTATGGACCAAAAGGAATATTACATAGGAGTTGTTTATCCACACAAGGAAGAAACTTATCTGCATTTGTGTTTTCACCAAAACTATATTACGCGTAACATCTGTCTTTTAGCATAAAATTTGATCACTTAACTACTATTAAATAATGTACTACCTCAATTTGTGAGCATCGCTTTTCGTAGAGCTCAATTCTATTACTAATTAATGATAAAAGATGACTTTCTTAATATGTGTGAAAACATCTAAAAAAAAAATTGCAAATTTACACTTTTAAAAGGAAAGAAGAAAAGAGTAACCACTTGACAAAGTTAATATTTGGTTAAACAATAAATATGAAGTTTGCTTCTCAATAAAAGCAGTAAATGGATAAAGAATAGAATAGCAGATTATGAAAGGTGGCCCGCAAGCAATCTAATCTGAAATATTTCTTCAGGGAACCAATGATGCCACTGAAATGATTCTTATGAGTTTAAAATATGTGTGGCTAAACTGAACCCCTGAATATATGTATGATGACTATAAAAAGAAGAAGAAATTAAGGACAGACAGAGACAAAGGTTGGAATGGGGACAAGAGTCCAATAATACATGTCTGTCTATACGAATTAGAGTATCTACGTAGTAGTCTTTTGTTTTTGTAAATAAATTTAATTATTAAGGATTGTGTCGTATTTCACCATTCTTTTGTGTAGAAGGAGTAGAAGTGTGTATATCATGAGTGGGTGACGCAAACTCCTTTTGTGTTTCGATCATAACCTAAATTTTGATTGATAAGGATGTTGGGTTTGGTGGAGCCTCTACCCTTCCCACTATATTTTTTTTCTTCTCCTCATCTCATATCAGATCATCATCCCCTTTTGTAGGGGTCCATATGAATATTTGGAGTTTTGAGTTTTAAGTTTGTCACACCATTAATATGTGTGAATCCATTTCTCTTTTTTGCCGGACCATTTGGCTAAGTGGACAAGTTGTGTGAAGCAATAAAAAATGAACAACCTTAAGACTTCTTGCCAGCCAGCACTTGAAACTTATAGCTTTTATAATTTGTCTGATGAATTTTTACATGAGTAGTTTATCTAATAGATAACCACAATATATAATCGTCCATAATAAATCAGATTAATAACTTAGAAATGAAGGCATGTTACCGGCTACAAATTAATATATTCTATAAATATCATCTATAGTGTGAGAGTCCTGTCAGCAATTATGTCTCACGTTAGGAAAGAGAGGTGCAGATTTTAATTTAGCAATTAAATCTCCAGGCTCAAGGCTTGTGCGTCTATATTTCTTTCTCTCCTCATGAAATTCCATGTAACAAAGACGTGGGAAAAGAGAATATCTGCTTCATTAGTTGGCGACAAAGAAAAGGTTTTTAGCAGTGAAACTCAGTGAGAATTAATTAAATAATTCGCAAGCCTTCTTAGATGATGGTGCTATTTATATTGGGAAGAAAGCTACATGCATGTTAGTAGTATACTTTTTTCTGTGCTACACACTAAAACAGCTAGAGGCAGTATAGACATTTCATAGATTTGTGTGAGCAGCTAGCTAGCGTGTATACATGTTATGATTAATGTCATTAATTATCCCTTAATTAATTAATTACTCAGTAGTTAGTCCCTGTCATTTAATTCATAATCCCACCCACAGAAACACATGGCCTTTACTAGAAAGAAACAAGTCTTGACTTATCTGTACCCTCAAATAACAAGATTTCATGAAAATCTAAAACTCTTGATCCAGTGACAAGTCAATATTTTATTTTTTATTTTTTACAAAAAAGGGTTGTAATAAAAGGATCTGTGTTTTTCCCCCCATTCTTTTTTGATTTCCAGTCTTAGGCGTTGAATTGACAAGAAGAGAATAAAAAGCGGAAGGTGCCAAAAGGAAACTGTGGATCCTGAAGGAAGGGAACAGTAGTAAATCATGAAAGAGAGGAAGATATCATACTACTTTTGGCAGGACTTTTTTGGTAAAGTGATAAAAAATTGTGGCTGAAGATCCTTCAGTTTTGGACAGAGCATTTATTCAAGAAAATATCTTTATCTTTGGTCTGAACACTAAAAGACTAATGATGCACACTTGCTGTAGAAAACGTACCAGCATGCATTATCTTGATTGAATTTATGTTTTGTGCATATACAAATTAATAGAATATACTCCTTCCACTCATAGGCGGATCTATGTAGAAGGAAGGGGTGGTACGCCACCCGGTCTCTCCGGTAGAATTTTATATTTGTATTGGTATTATACTGATATTTCATGTTAAAAAAGTATATAATTGAAGCGTGGCACCCTGAGTACCAAAGATAAGGTAGGTGCCACGGTCCAACTGCTTCCTGCCAGACCCAATGCCTAGGATCTACTCCCTATCACTCATTTTCTAAGAAAGCCTATTTACTTTTTTCTTGCTCCTTCTTTTCCAAATTTTTCTTTACTTCTCTCTCTTAGTTTTTTAATTTCTTGTTTTCATCTTTATATTCTCTCTGTGTACAGTCTATTTTTATTAGTAATTATATTATAAAAAGTATATTTATTTTTGTTTTCCTTCTCTAAATCTCAAATTTTAAAATTTTATTGTGCTTTTAATCATTTTTCTTTTGATCTAGTTAATGTTATTTTTTCCTTGGAGGACTAATTTTTTTTAGTTTGGTTATCACGTGTATCTTTATGCACCAAAAAATCTTATAAAGTGAACCGAACCGAACCGATTTAACTTAAAACTAAGCGAACTAGCCAAATGTACACCTTAATTCGACCTCCTTTGACTAGAGGTAAGTTTACATTAAAGACAGTGGCACCCGTAACCATCAAATCCTGGATCCGCCTCTGCTTCCACTCCACAATATCGAATTTACATTTTAATTTTGGTCCAAAATAAGTGTTTAGTTAGGTAATCAAGAAAAAATTTAATTTATTTTACTCTTTTACCCTTATGTACATATCCCTAAATAAATTTCTCTCGCTTCACATTAACTTACTAAATAAGGGTAGTTTAGTCATACTATGTAATTTTATATACAATTTAGTATTTTCTTAATAGGTGTGCTAAAAGCAAATTGGACACGTATTATGGACCGAAGGAAGTAACAATTAACGGTAGATAACTCTTTATTGAAAACATGATCCTTTCGTCGATAAATTACACTATTTATATAAGATAAAATATGATTTTTATTTTTATATATTATGTTTTGAATTTTTTTAACATAGCATAAAAGCACATCATAATAGTTAAGAATGTTCAAAATTTTTATATGGTCAATAATTTTTTACCGTGTTTTACTGTTAACTTATGCCATGGCATATCCTATTCACACACTAGCACCACAAATGACAAATCCTTACTATTATCTAGCTAGCTAGCTTTTCCCCTATATACCAACCTATATCCAATAAACCATAGCAAATACTAAAATTATGAGCTATGATGGTAAGCTAACTCTATTTCAAGCGAGAGATTGTGAGTTCGAGTCGATCTAAGAGTAAAGGTGGAAAGTTCATGGAGGGAAGGATGTCGATGATCTATTTGAAAACAACTTTTTTATCCCAGGGTAAAGGTAAGATCTGCGTACATACTATCCTCCCCAGACCCTACTAAGTGAGATTATACCGAACTGTTATTGTTATTGTTGTTGAACTATAATTAGCTTTATTACTTGCAAGTATAGGTGATCCACTAAGGTGGCAAGAAGTGAACGACAGCACCAACAAGGTAAGGTGAAGTTGGGAATAACAATAGAGTCAGTCATGTTTTGAATTATGGAAACACAAATGTGAGTATTAATAGTACCCATCACCTATCCTATATATGTGATGATGTCCATTTTTAATAAAAGGGATATATGGGACCAAGTGGTAACAGAAAGGAAGCTAAGGGCGTGGGTTCAGACTTTTAGCAAACCCAAAACGACCCTACCACCCCCCATACTTCTGCACCTTCTTGAACCGGCAACGCGTGCTTCAATGTCCCTCTCCAACTGCTATCATTTTGTTTTGATTTTATCATATGGACACACACATTCTTTGCATCTTTCTTTCTTTTCCTTTTTTTTTCCTTCCTTTTCTTTTTCGATTTGGATTCTTCTACAATTATGATGTTACAATACATACTATGTATATACCTTAAAACTTTATTTCCGTCTAGATTTACTAAAGTAAGATGATTAGAGTCAAGAGCCAGAATTTGAAATTTTTCGTTTTAATATTATTACTTCTAAATTAACAATTTATATGTATTACATAAATTTTTTAAAACTTAATTCTCTCGGTTATTGAAAGTGGTCGCGGTAGAAATCTAACAATGAGAGCCAAACAAAATGCATAAATAATATTGTATATACCTATAAGTTTCTCTTATATTAAGAGAATTCAACAGTTTTTATATGATGTATTTATTTATTTTTATTCTATTTGAACAGTATAACTTTGAAACGATCGGCATTCACCTTTGTTACATTTAGCTCGCTGGATGTTGATTTCACTTTTCTTTATACTCGTAGCCAATTTTACATGATTTAAACATATATTTCAATTATTAAAATGGCAAAAAAAAGAAACTAAACCCATCTCTTCCATAGTCATGATATGTGTTGGAATATCTCTATCTTCTAAGTCATCTGTACCAATTAGAACAGCTAAAAACACAACATAAAGACAAACCCAGCTCTATTATTCTCTTCCCCTATATAATTTAATTGAAGTCTATCCATCCAACCAAGTTTTGTCTTATAAATGTGCACATGCTCTTATATATTCGAGGCCGGAGACCTGCGAGACTTTTAAATCAGTCTAACATAAACAATCTAATTGAACAATCAATGAATCTAAGCCATGCTTTCCATCACATAGTTACTTAGTTAAGAAGCTCATCACATGGTCGCATTCAATGTCCATGACATTATGTAATTGAGGTTTAGATGGTTGATGCGTTGGCCACCGTGGCGAGTTGAGGACAAGATCCAGTTAATCAGAATCGATGGACAATATATTATATTAGTAAAATTAATTATTGAGTTTAATTTCTATTCATGGACACCATATAAAATTTTCACTATTAAGTTAAGCTAATTTTTAACAAGTAACATCATAATATTGTTAAATACGAGTTTTAATAATGAAAAATATTATATCACTTTTGGTGCAGAATCACAAGGTATAAGTAAAGGAATCAATAAGCCCTTTCATTCAAGTATCTATTAACGGGAGCTCAAGAAGCAACGCAAAAGAAAAAGTATCAATGATTAGAGATGAAAAAGAAAGAAGCAGTGTAGATTCGGAAGAAAAATCAATCAATTATTTGATAGACGATTGACGGAAGCTATTATAAGAAGGTCCCAGGTCAAAGGAAAACAAGATTGCGAACCGCTGCATTGGAGATCGTTGAAACCCAAAATCAAGGGATCCATCGACGATCACTCAAGTAACGGAAAAGATATGCGTAGCGGACTGTCAAGACCATAAATCAAAGAAGATCAACGGAAACTTGATTTTATTCTGGGAAAGAATCAATTTATGATTCCTTTTAAATATCAACTCCCTTGGATTTGTAATCTCTCAAGATTCTCGTCAATAATGAGTCAAGAAGGCCTCATAAGATATATATACATCTATTCCAGGCATGAAGCAGACATACTTTGAACGAACCATTATCGCTCTTTCTGTTCTACAAGCTTTATATTCCTTTTTAGATCTGTTGTGTAATTAGTGAGAGAAGAAAATTAAAAGAGATAAATACAGGTGAGCCATTGTATCAAGAAGAGAAAAGTGACATAGAGACTAAGTTGTTGGTGTAAAGCTACATCAACCATTATGTACTAGAGAAACCTCAAACACTGAAATTAATCAACCTTGCAACCCAAGGGGATTGGAGTAGGATTTACATTGAATCCGAGCCAATATAAAAATCTTGGTATTTTTATTTCCCACAATGTATTTATGCATTAATATTATTCTGTTCTTATCTCGACTCGACTAACTGGTAAACTAGTCAACTACTTATAATACTAAAAATAAAAATCGATAATTCACCCCCTCCACCTCTTGTACTTTCAATTGGTATCGAGTTAGTCTCACACATTTTGCTTAATAACTTGTGAGCAAATATAATGGAAAATCAAGTAACTATCGGAGCAATCTTTCAACAAGGAACGTCGCAAGTTAGGCCACTATATTTCAATGGACAATATTTTTCTCACTGGATAGTGCGAATGAAAATATATGCAAAATCCTATGATGTCAAAGTATGGCGTTTTATAAAAAGAGGTAAATATCCACTAACAACAGCAACTCAACCATCCACTGATCAGAAAGATACAGAAGAATACACAAACGAGCAAATGACAGTTATTTAGGTAAATGCTAAGGCAAGAAATTTACTCAATAGTACTATAAGTAGAGAGGAGTATGATAAAATCTCTAGCTGTGATATAACCAAAGAAATATGGGATA